>JAFBJU010000499.1:0-472659 GCA_016785305.1 Colistium nudipinnis | reverse complement strand
TGACTTTTTGGCCGAACATAAGGCTATAGTAAGGCGTTTTTTTCAGATTATTTTAAATTTTTTGATGACATGCTATACTATGATGTTTTCAATTTTTTCACTTTATTTTCGCACGTACCCTATTTTTAGGCCCTGCCAATGCTACTGTGCCAGTTTCGTGAGTAAGGCTATAGTAAGGCGTTTTTTTGGGCTATTTTTTGAAGTTTTGACGACATGCTATACTATTACTTTTTCACTTTTTTCACTTGATTTTTTGCACCTACCCTATTTTTAGGCCCTGCCAAGGCTACGGTGCGAGTTTCATGAGTTTTGAAATTTGTGACTTTTTGGCCGAACATAAGGCTATAGTAAGGTGTTTTTTTGAGCATATTTTAAATTTTTGACGACATGCTTTACTATGATGTTTTAGGTTTTTTCACTTTATTTTTGCATCGACACTATTTTTAGGCCCTGCCAATGCTACAGTGATTTTTGAAGACATGCTATTGTTTGATGTTTTCACTTTATTTTTGCACCTACCTTATTTTTAGGATGATGATTTTAATGATATGATTGATTAACTTAGCAATGTTATTAAGTATTCATCCACAGGGGGTCAATTCCTGAACTTTCCCACCAGTTAGTTAGAAATGAAGACACTTTTTGCCAGAAAGGTGAAACATCTTCAAGAATCTTCATCCTATTTTACTCTTTCATATTGTTGACCTTTTTCACATTTTTTTGACGATCTAGTCAAATGTTGGAAGAATAGACTTTGAGGTTTAAATATAATTTTGTTCAAGAAACCTTATCAACAGCAGTTGAGACCAAGCTTAAAGTGACACTCCAGGAACAGTCATAGGGTCAATAAAGTCAATATTCACTGCTATATTCCTCCTAAAATATGTCTGCATTTTGCTGAGCTATGTTATGGACAAACCAACAGACATACTGTACAACCATGGCTAAGAATACTGCAATAATTACTACAAAACAACTTTACTTAAGTCATTAAATTACTTAATGCAGTGATTGGACACGTCAGCTTCAATTTCCACACTTGGGAAAGAAGTTGCCTCTGATTGGTCCTTATCTCATTCTGCCTGACGTGTGGATTCTCTTTTACCTTCTTCATCTCATTGATATGCGGTTGCAAGTGTTTGTGTGTGTGTGTGTGTGTGTGTGTGTGTGCATGTGCGTGTGTCAGTGTAAGAGTGTGCACATTATGTTTTCTGTTAGGTCCTATAAACACAGAACACTCATGTCTCTCTGCTCGGCACCTGAGGCAGAATAACAAGACGATGCACTCAAAGGAAAATGCTCTCTCGCATTTTCCCCCCAAAAGAGACTCTCCAGCGTCTCTCTCATGGACCAACAGCGAGGCGTAGGCTCGAGAGGTTGGAGAAGTAGCAGGCAGTTAAATCTAATTCTCAACTTGCAAGCCTCAAAGGACTGTTGTAGGGGTTCAAGATCTCTCCAGCACTTTGCTTTTTATGCAAAAGAACACACAACAAGAAAACGAGACGTTTCTGCTGAATCAACACGAGTAAAGATGGCACATGTTCTGTCAGCAAAAAAAAAAAAAAGTCCAATCCTGAGACTAACATTGTTTTGAAGTCTCGCAATAGGTTCCATCTAGTTTACCTGCTCTGAGGTTAGAAAACTCAGACAACACATAACTGACCACACTCTCCATAAAATGTAATAAACGCAAGAACAAAAAACAGGATAGAAATACGTGGAAGCTGTGATAGAAATACAGCTTTACCCGCAGGACAACACGGCCTCTCACACCGTGATAAAACAGCTTAGTCACAGAGTCTGCGACCCTTTAGGCTCAGGTCAGGGTCAGGAAAACGAGTAAAGATGCCCTCGCGCACACACACACACACACACACACACACACACACACACACAAACAAACACACACCTTTAATGATATTTGTGACTTCTTTCTAAACCACCATCTTTTTTACCCAGACATTCTTTTCTATCCGATTCCTGCATCCACACACAGCATATTTCTGATTCTGTATCACCGCAGCACCACCACAGTACTAACGCACAGAAAAACAAACACACACACACAATCACACATATAACACTAGTCACTCAATCACACCAGTACTGTACAGATCAAGATAACACTTTCTCTGATAAGGACTCCCAAACAGCAGTTGTTATCGCAACGCTGTGGCACTGCATTGAAACGTGCGGTCAGCCCCTGATGGAGGAGGACCAAGGAAGAATCAAAACATTCTCCGAAAAAAAAGATGGAGGAAGAGAATGCTGGGGGCGTCATCTCCGGTGTCCCTCGAAATAGGACAAAGCAGCTTCAGCTCTTGCTGCCGGAAGCTTAGATGAGATTACAACGAGGTAATTGGCAGTAAAAGCATTGTCCCCCCACACAATGTCCTTTTATGTGCTTTGAGGAGAATAAGAGCAGCGTTTGAAATGATGGGCCAAGAAAGCAGAAAGGAGATGATGCATTTTATACAGTGTGATGGCAAACGAATGGTGAGGGGACGTGTCCAATTAGGTAACCATGGAAACTTCTTGTCCACCTCCCATGCTATGTCACTTTCCCTTCCTCCACCTCCTCCTCCTCTTAATTGCCGTACCCATTTGGCTGCTACGTAATTTGTGCAAGAAAATCCCTCTGTTGGGAAATGGACTGCAAAAAATCTACAGTCCATTTCCCAGACAGAGGGACAGAGGGCACGGCTGGTTCCGGTCCCTGGAGCCGACCAGCCGATGGACAATGTCTGTCACTTGGTGAGGCGCGCTGGGTGACCATTCAAGGACTCTGTGGTATTGGGGTAGGGGCTGAAATCTCAAAGGCATTGGGTCATTTGAGAGAGCTGACCTTTTGCGAAAAGCAAAAAGGCTTCATAAACAGTTTACTGCACGTGTGGGTGCTCAATTACGCGCCTCGGTTTCGGTCCATATGCCAATCAGCAGACGGATACTAAAGACAAAAGGAAAGGTATAGACGTACAAAGCCGCAGGGAAACTGCGCGTCTCAATAGACGTTGACTATTTTTGGCACAACTAATACTATTTTTCACTCTGCAAGGGATAGGAAGTCAGTCCTGATAAGTGTTTGTGAAACCCATTTGCAGTCCGTGCGGGAGATGGTCCAAGCAGTGGGAAATCGCACCCACGCACGCACACACGGAGACACACACACGCACGCACACACGGAGACACACACACACACACACACACACACACACACACACACACACACACACACACACACGCGCACACACACACAGGTGCGGAAAATTCACACAGCTGAATTTGTGTCAGTCGATAAGACAGTGCTGAGAGACAGAGGGGCGAGGTGTATGGCGCGAGGAGGGGGGGGGGGGGGGGGGGAAAGGGAGAAAGAGGGGGGGGGGGGGGGGGGGGGGGGGGGGGGGGGGGGGGGGGGGGGGGGGGGGGGGGGGGAGAAAGTGAGACAGAGGGAGAGAGATGAACTGGGAGATTAGAGGGGGAGAGCGATGGAGGGAAGCAGAGGGTTGATGGAGAAGTGCTCCCCACCCGCTCACTAAAATCATCGTCGGCCCAATTTCACAGGAAGCACTAAACCCGTCCATTATCTCCTGGCTCGTTGGCTGTCAGACGCGGGCTCATCTACACCCTGACAGATGACGGTGTGTCCGTCTGCATCTGTCATGCCCAAACACACACCCAACAAACGCACGCCGACAAACAGACAAACGCCGTGTGTGCGCGCGCACGCACACACACACACACACACACACGTGGCGTAACCCCCTGGCTCGTTACATAATTCATGTGCTAATGTACCTGTGCCCCTGGGGGATGCATGTGTATTGTGTGGCATTTCTGCATGCGTGTGTGTGTGTGCATTGGTGTTTTTTCCCCACCACACTTTCCTCTCATTCCTCCTCTGTCAGCCCTATAATTCCAATCAGCCCTCACTGTGAACACTGGCATCATATAATAATCATTTCACTCATAGTAGTCTCTAAATAGGCACTAATAACAGAAAGCAAGATTCGGGGCCACAGCGCTGAAGGAAGGGCCTCTGTGCTAATGACACACAAAGCACAACTTCTTGTCAGGAAACATTTAAATGAAACTAGATTTTTCACACGTGTTTCTTCCAGAGCGTTGCCTGCAACAGTAAGCGGCCTCTGCCTCGGTTTTCTAAGCATTGGGACAGCTTTTTTCTGCTGTGAGAACCTGCCAGCATCTTAATCAAATATAAAATTTACATTTGTGTGGAAAATGTATGTGGATTGTTATATATTGAAATAATTGTTTTAAAATGATGGGAATTTAAAAGATTTGCTTACCCGACTTAAATGAGAGGATTGACACCACTCAAGTAATAATTCAGCACATAACGGACCACAAATCCCCAAATTGTTGCCTTTACATTTTGTTTTGTATACAAACTAGAAAATAACAAGACATTTCAATTATTGAAGTTACCTTTTTTTAAGGTGAGTCAATGTATGAGTCCAATCCTACACAAGAAAGCAAATAAATGCATTTCCCCCAAAAAAGTCAAACAATAATTTTAATGCAATGCATGTTGTGTCCCGATTTTATTTGTAACATTTCCAGGCGATGCTAAAAAGTAGCAGGGTATTTATTTTTAAATCAATAGCCATCATCCCCCCGTGCTGGATCTTTCAAGGACACATTTTTGTGAAAAAAAAGCTGCCAGTGGATCTTTGCACTGTTCACACAACTCGTTGTGTTTCGAATCACGCAAAATTGTTCACTGAGCCATTTTTACGACCACCTCGAGTTATGGCAGCTTGGTCAAAGCTTGTTTTTCCTGCCGGTGCGCCCTTCACAGGCCCCAAGTGGCTCTGACTGGAATGTCCCTGCAAGTTGGTGAAGCGAATGACTATTAATTGGCCAATAACACGTCAGACGTGATGTTAAGACCTGATGTTTCAATCATAGTATTAACATGGGAAAACTTCGACATAAACAATGGGACACAGCCACTTGCATGATAACCTATAACCACGTTTTAAGCTTTCCAATATTAAGTATCGTCCGTGACACTAAACAGTACAGTAACGCATTCCCTGTGTGTGAAGCTTCTCATCCGGGGTACTCTCATGACGATGTGTCCCCTTTAAATGGCAAACAGGAGTTTACAGTATCAACAGACCAAGTCAAGTACAGGAGATGGTGCTCAAGTAGGTTGAGTTGCGACGGCACTGTTGCTAGGAAACCGGACAACCATCACGGAGGTCCAAAGCCTTGTTGTCGCTCTCTGACCAGACGGCAACATGTCAGTTACCAAACATTGAAGAAATGCAATGGTGCCGCCGTGAAAGCCTTCACCAATTATGCCGTTACATTGCCACCATGAAAAAAAACATGCAGTAATGTTCATGCCTTTATGATGTGTTAAGAGCGGAGCAGTTTCGCTACAGTCAGTTGTTCTCCCTCAAATGGAAAATTTGAAGGCATAACGAGGGGAAAAGAGACCATACGCAATTGGGATTATCGAACCACATCCTCGTACTCACGGCTGTTAATAGGAAACAACGGCCTTTGTCGGAATACAAAAAGCACTGGTACACTCTACAACGGAGACGGAGAGGCAGGCAATCTTATATTTGTAATTTTTATTTTATTTTATCTCTACTTTTTTTTTTATTGTATTTGTTGATTAGTATTATTATTTGCATTGTTATTATGGTTATTATTATTAATATTATTATTTGTATTTTATTTATTTGTTTATTTGCCCTTCGGTACTTTGCAATTTTTATACCTTTTTTGTGCAGAGCAGTTATATGTATTTTTGTACTCTTGCAAAAAATGTCTTCAGGGGTCAAATCAAGTCCTATCTTATCTTATCTCATCTTAATGGCAACACATCCCCTGCAAACGGTGGGTGTCTTCACCCGTCTTACCTATCATGGGGGACTCGATGAAACTCCAGGTGTTGCTCTGCGGTACGTAGGACTGGAGGACGCCAGCCGAGCGCCCGGCCTCGTTCACACCCCCAAACACAAAGACTTTTCCTCCGCACACTGTGGCTGCCGCAGAATGGACCGGCTTTGGCAGAGGAGACACTGTTTCCCATTGGTTGGTGATGGTATCGTATCTGAAGGAGAAAACAAAAAAAAAAAGATTAGATTTAGATATTTTGTGGAGTTTTGATACATGGTTAGGGTCACTTCTATCTCAGATGTGTAGGAACGGTCTTTTACATAATCTTAAATCCAAAGAATCGAGATGAGATGCAGGTCAAGGTATCAGAATGGACTGATAAGAGAAGTCATGACTCCATTTCAATAAGACAGATGACACATGTGAGAATTCTAAATTCCGTGACTACACAGTCTGCCATTTATGCCCACGTGCACACCAACAGTACACAGAAACACTTTAAGCTCCCACTGGGCTAAATTCACAGTGAAACACTCGTTTTAGCTGCAGGGCTGACAGATGTAATTAGCAGAATGCCTACACCACCGGGGAAGATGAAAAAGACCAACCATTACATACAATGACAGCAATTAAAGCAATTACACAAAGGAACATATGTTGGGAGCTACAAGCCATTAGTCTCCAGAGCTGGGCTGCGTGTCAACGCTGAGCTTTGGACCTTCCTCACCGAGCCCCTCTTTGGCAGGGACTTCGACGCCGAGCCTAAAAACCCAGCCGACCCAAACCGACACAAACAGACGCGGCCAGATGAAAGGGACCCGACACAACGAGCCGTTTGACAACAAGAAACTGGCTTACAGGACTGTGCCCTTGTCAGAGGTAGAGGGTGCGCGAGTGTATTTATATGTATATTTCACTAATTTACATCCGTTTTTCCGTGCGCGTGCTGCATGTGTGTTTGTTTAGACAGGTGTGTGTGTGTGTGTGTGTGTGTGTGTGTACGCGTGTGTGTGCGCGCGTGTTTCCTTGCCCCGTGGCTCCATTAGTGCAGTGTGTTAGCAGCGTAATCCTGTGTCCGCGGGCCCCTGATCAAAGCAGACACGCCGACAGCCTTCCAACTGGAGTAGGCCTCATTAAAAGAGCCGCCAGCGAATCCAGGATGTGTGATTAAAACACACATCCAAACACATATCCATTCCGACTACAGTAAGACCTCTTAATCAAGGGTGTCTCTTTGTTTGAAGAGAAACACCGTTAAATGAAAAAAACAAACATATCCAACTTCCCCCAGGGTAAGAAACCTTACACTTCAAACACCAAAGGTTAAAAAAAAGGGACTCCTAAAACTGTTGATAGGGGTCAACTCCAATTCTTCCACATGGATAAATGAATATTAGGTGTTTTATCTTTCTACTTAGATCAACACACCTGTCAAAGAAATGCAGGTACGTGAGGCTCCTGTGTCATCTCAAGTTTGGTAGAAATTTAAATGGCACCTCCGGCTGCACCCAGCTTTGTGCGAGCAGATAAAATGCGAGAGGAGGTGAGTGAATTAGCCTTTGGGAATATTCTCTTTGGGGTTCTGATCATGTCCTTGGCAACAGCTGCCGAGGGGATGGGTTTAAACCGAGCCACAGTCGGAGAAAGTGACACACTCTGGGACCCTCGCGGAAAGGTGGACTCCAAACCCTCGGTGTGCCAATTAGCGCTGTTTAAACATGGACACACACACACACACACCGCGGCATCAGGTTGAGTAGCGTTGCTCTGCTGAGATAGAAGGACTAACACACGTTTCATCCTCTGGCAGATGTAATTACCACTACGACCACATCGGGGGAGCGTCAGAAATGTAAGGGTCAGACACTGAGCGAAGCTGATTAGGGGCTATAAGGCCATCAGGACTACTGCAAAACAGCTGGTCATGATAGGAAACAAGTAAAAAGGGGAAAAAAAATCACAAAGACTCAACTCTGCAAAAAACACAGTCACTGTCAAATACCGTTCTCACATGACCCTCAAATTTTGGCCTGAAATCTCCCCAAAAAAAGAAAGCAGTAATCAACCTATTTTTGACAAACGCCTACATGCAACGTAAAAGATGTCGCTCATGTTTGTGATCCCACAGAATTGATTTATGTGGGAAAATAGGCACACCGTGTGAATTTAGTGAGACAAATCCCTGCATTCATTTACGTACAGTATGCCACAAATGCTGGCGTGTCACGTTTTAATTAGGCAACAATTGCACAATTACCAGCCAGAATAAAAATACATCTAACTCTCAAGAAAACTTTTGATCAGTTTAAAGTTTGATCAAACGGTCTGATTCGGATTTTTGTACATTTGAATTCTGACCGTCATCACTTCTGCTTTCCGTGACATCAGGCCCGACAGTGAAAAGATTCTCTGAGTGGGAGTATATGGTCCAATTATATCTCCAAGGCTGATAAGATGGTGGTTAGAAAAGACAAATGCATTCATAACAACAACAAAGACTAGATCTCTCTTTCTTTTCCCTCTGAATCTGTCCATCAAGCAGAAAAGGCAGACAGAGCCTTTTCATTGTCACTAAGACAGTGTGGGAGTTTATCTATAAACATGTTGCGTTGCATCGGTTGTGGGTTTTTTTCTCCCCCCCCCCCCACGCAGGGGCAATCATCTTGGAAAAATTCTGCCGCAGGATTACAACGGAACAAACAATGCAGGATTGTGGGGAGAGAGGCGGAAAGAGAGGCAGACAGTAATCTGGATAAAGGAAAGCGCGTTGGTGTCCGTGACCAGGCGCGTCACCAACACCCAACTACGACGCCGTGTCCGCCAGGTGTAAGCATCATGGTGTCGGTAGAAAGAGGAGTGGACAACGTGTCTCTGTCTCCACTGACCCATCGGGATGAGGACCGTACTGTAGGATAACAACAGGTGGCATTAGGCAAATATGCAGCCATGTTTTTTGTTTCTGTTGCCAGAAGATGGCCTTGCCCTTTCCCCACCTGCTCGTCTGCATGTGAAAAGAAAGATACCTCGATCCAACAGTCGACCACCCGCATTAGGGAGGGAAAACATAAAACCTGATGTTAAAAACCGAGCGCCACTGATTACCCAATATAAAATGAAATGTCAGTGACTATAATCAATGTTGTTTTTGCTTTGTCTGTGCAGTTTGTTTTCTTCATGTTTTTCAATGGCCAAAAACAACAACGTTTTACAGCATCTCTCAGTGCTTTGCATCTTCCCAACCCTGTCTGGTGCACTCACACCCACAAGACCATTTGATCCCAATTAAAGATAATAATCCTAAAAAAAAGGCACACAAGTCATGAATGTATAATGTCATTTTGGAATAGTATGTTCAGAAAATAGCTGGGCACTGGGTGTTTTGGAAAAAACAATTCAAATGGGAGTAAACAGAGCATTATTTGGGAAGTATTTCTTGCGGCATATGGGGTTTATACAATAGTGTGACTCTGTGATGATGTCATCAGACCAGACAAGCATATAAAATGTGGCGAATAAGCAGCTATTACCACGGGCCCTCACTTCATAACAGGAAACATGCATCTGGGTCACAGACCATAAAAGTTAATGGATGCAGTTGTCGGCCATTATTCAGCCTTACATTGAATGTGCTCTGTGGCATTATTTGTCTAAGCCTGGTGTGTGTTTGTGTGGGTGGGTGTGCGTGCGTGTGTGTCTTGTTTTTTTCTGTGTATGAAGCAGTGTCAATGGAACAGCGTCATCCTGCTCTGCAAGGGAATAAATGAAAAAAATGTAAATAAAATAATCGGTGTGATTGCATTTGATTGACAGAATTCAGGAAGTCAAGACAGCAATTTCTTGCAATACTCTGCATTCTAAGTTTTACTCTGACTATGGCCTATTCTGGGCTAACACTACCTCTCTCTCTATATATACACACACACACACATAATGTAGTAATGCAATCTAATCATCGAAAAGTTGCTGGGAGGGGGTTGTGGATGATGAAATGATGAAGATTTTTCTTCAACCCCACATACACACACACACACACACATGCGTGCACGCACACACACGCACGCACACACACACACACACGCACGCACATACACAAGCGTGCACGCACGTACACACGCAATGATAGATGGGCTGTCAGTGTTTGAGATACTGCAACGTATCCATTTCCCCTGAGAAACAAAAAAGAGCATATATGAGATTTGCAAAAACCACTCGGGCTTCATACAACTCAGTGGTGACAAAAGGCTCCATTAAGAGACAGAGGAACGCATCATGCGCTTAAGTTACAACCACACTGACACGGCATGCAAAGATGACTGTTCAACAAAAAGCTAGAGCACCGCCCACACTGGCTATGAAAAGCCCCGAGATTCACGCGCCTCACCATGGATGCTCCAGAAACGGCGAGATGTATTACAAACAAGTCTACAGTCTTTGCAAGTTGTCGTCTACGCTTACACCACATAGGCCCACAACAGTAACCTTTAAAAGGTGAGCGTGTCGCACTGTGGTGCGATTGAAGTTGGATTTAAAAAAGAAGAAAAAAAAAAAAAAAAAGCACCGCATTCATCACCTGCAGAGAGGAGCCAATGCTCTAGATGCTATCAGAGCAGCAAGTCATGCCCTGGAGTTACCAATTCACATTAATCCCTGCAACGGCTCAGCCGGCTTTATCACTCGCATGAACACTATCTCTCTCCGTCTCCCATGCATTCTTCCCCCCCCGCTGCCCCCACGCACCCTCAGATACACCAGCAGGTTAACACGGAGCCTTAAACTGCAGGAGTCCTGTGGGTCGCTTGCTGTCCATAGAAACGCTGTCAGGCTAGTAGTTTGATCCCTGTTTCCATGCCGCCATTGGAACCGACGCAAGAAGAGGGCAGGAGCATGTCTGCGTGTGAGCGAATCAGTCCCTCATTAGCCTTCTGTTTCCTGTCACGAGTAATGAACTGAGAGGCTGTCAATGGCTTGAGGAAAAACAAGGCTGCAGTGTAAATCAGCCATGGCCCGCAGGGCACTCTAACAATTTGCACACAAATATAGGCATAATTAACTTATATTATAATTTTTCATGTTGCCCACGAATGCTCACTTTCTGCTACGGACGGGTGAGGGGAGCTCTGCAGAATATAAGATATAAACTACTTTTCTTTCACCCTCCTCTGCTCTCCCTGCAAGAATAAAAAACGCCGGAATAATTGACAAAACTTTGATTTTAAGCCAAAGTGAGCTCTGTACGTTACAAGGGGGCTGTTGGGACCCTCAAAAAAATGAACTGTTGAAAGTGACTGGGTATTGAAAGTTGTTGAGCTGTGACTTCCGACTTCCGGCTTCCGTGTGTATTTGCAAGTGTCTAATCCCAAAAAAAGGCTTTACTCACACCTGGGCAAGACGACAGACGGGAAGGTGCCAAGAAGGGGGGGGGGGGGGGGAATTTGAAAGGAGGGAGGCGACGATATATTTTTGTTGCATTAATTTCGTCAAGTCGGGCAAAAAGCGGGAGAGACAACATCCACTTTGAAGGGGGAGAGGAGGATGAGGATTGAGAGTGGGAGCGAGAGAGAAAGAGAGAGAGAGAAAGAGAGAGAGAGAGAGAGAGAGAGAGGACAGCGTCTATCTGTGTTGTGTCAGCTGCCATCTGTGTGTCAGAGCACATCACAGAAACTGTGAGGCCTGTACCCACACCTCCACCATCACCCTGCTGTCTGTCGGGCACCAACACTCGTGCATACACATGACTCTCACACTTTCAGTTACAAGTATGACAGCACGCAACGGCTTTCAATCAACGGCGCTCACACACACACACACACACACACACGAAACTGAATGCGCGGTGGTTTCCTGAGGCCTCAGCCGCTCTAAAAGTATTTTCTTTGAGTTGAATAATTTGGTCTCCATCAGACTGATATCCAAGAAACATCCTTTTTTGCCACGGGTACTTTAAATTCCAACTAAAAATGCGCTGCAGCTGGACTGCACCCCGCTATCACATGTCTGGAGGCGCCAGGGCACTTAACCTGTAAAAATAAAATTGTTGAGATTGTGAATTTTTATTCCGATTGATTTTGAAGTTTAAATCATACAATTATCTGGTACATGGTTGCTAAGAGACATGCGACTGCTACACTTCTTATCATGTACTTCAATGCGGCGTCGACTGTACGAAGAGGTGCCCAACACGGCCTGAAGCTGCAACACAGTTTTCAAGGAGACGTGCCGGAGATCCTTTTATCATCTCAAACTTTAATTAAATTTGCAGTCTGACTGTTGTAATGCTGTTCATTGGAAGTACAGAGCTCCCTCAGATGAGAAAACTCACCCTTTGACACACTGTTAATTCTCAAATGGCGGCTTTATGCAAATCGTCAAGAGACGAAAACGAAAACAACCGTTTTGTGACAACTAATATGAACTCGTTTGCATTCACCTCGCTTGCCTCGGTGTTGATTTTCTCCGCATGTGACAGCCGTGTGCGCCGGGGCTCTCTCTTGCTTATCAATGTCTGATGGGGAGATCCACTCAGACCTACGCTGTACAGGAAGGGCGTTGCGCTCTTTAGCGATGCAAACCTGTGGTGACTTACCTAACCTATAGAAAGCACATCATTTCGCTGGCATGTTTACAATCTCATTAGGAGTAGAGTGAAGAGGACACATCAGCAGTTGCGTTTCCTTGTGACACAGCCATAATTGCTACTGCTGCTCCTGACAGCATCCCTCTCCCTCACAAAAAATAAATAAACTTGTTTGGTTGTACCAGCCATTTGCATATACATCCATATACGCCTGTGTATAGACCTGATCTAAGCGCTTGGTATCTTTTACAACTCTCTAACTCGTTACTTACGCGATGAGGTTCTAGTGAAACTCAATGAAAATCCTTGCAAGTATCATACTAACAAAGCATCGGTAGTACTGTCCGGTGAAAGGCAATCACCTGCAGTGAGGCGGAATTATTCGTGGCATCGCACTTTACTTTTACAGTTTTAAGGGGCCATCTCCACGCAAGTACCACAACGACAGTTAGGCATAAACTTTTTTTTTTTTTTAATCCTTCTAACCCAAGTAGAAGGCCACATCACAACAACAACTACAGGGCCGGAGGCAAACGGTGTCCCTGGGATCACTTCCGGTGCAATTTGATAAATGATGGCCCGCCTGAGCATACAGAGCGCGGGCAATCGAGTATGCCGACGCAGCCGCGGAGAGAATCGCCGCTCGGAGGCGATAAAAGCAACAAAATAAACGTTTCATTTTCACTTCATTTGGAAGATCGCTCGCAATAGCAGGGACACGTGGGATGCAGTCGGGGCTCACCTTTCGGATCAGTGTTCGGTTATTATTGCTGAACGGAGATGAGGAGACACTCGGGGCTCAGAAACAGCTAGACAATAGACCAAAATAGATTAAAAAAATAAAAAAATAATAGAAGATAAATAATGAAGTGAAATCATATTTTTCCTCATTATCCCTTTAATCATCCCCTGACCCCTTAGATTTATGGTGGGACCCCTACAGGGATCACAAGCCCCAGACAGGGAACCAATGGTTTAACCTTTGACACACTCCCTCATTTATGAAGTCCCAAATCTCTCTCATTCCACTCAAGGGCAGAGCAGTTGTGCTTGTTATTTGCTCATAGCACACAAATCTGACAGATTGTGTACGATGACATCTGGGGATCTGATGGGAGTCTTGCTCCCCGTATGGACGGCCTGGAAGCGTGTACATCTCACAGACTGAAGTCAAGGTCAGCCAAAAGAGACACGCACAAGCACACACACACACACACACACACACACACACACAAAACTCATTAACTCTGATGGATTACGGCACATTTCGGGCTAATAACGCAGACCTACTTGTACGCACCATGCGGAAAGGAATGCACGCAACCGCTCACACACACGCAGGCACTCACAAGCACACACTCACACACCAGGCCAGACTACTGTAGCACATACACGGACGGACACAGACCTGTCACCTCCGTGTCACCTTCAGTTAATCCTTGTGAGACAGAGAGTGATCCATCCAGTGGCCACACAGATTTACCCATAATCCCTGTGAATGAACTAATTCAGAGTAGTCTCCTTCCTCAGTGAATGAGCTCACAATCTGTCTATGTGCGCACACACACGCACGCACGCACGCGCATTTTGTATATGGATAGATTGCAGATTTTCTGTACAATGCGTGCGCAAACTTAAAAAAAGGGCACACTGAAAGAAGACTATTAAAGGACTGTCGGAAAGTAAGTGCAGGGTGTGACGATAATCCTGTTAAGTGTGATACGTGTGTACTCTTTTAGTATCCCTTAGTGCATGTGTGCGTTTTAAGAGGAGACACATATTTAATTGGATGGGAATGTCACATAGGACAGGGAATATGAGCTGAGCTGCCGGTGGTGCAGGTCGTATACCAATTACTGTTTTGCTCTCCTCAAAACTAGATGGGAGATGGAAGACGTTAGACTTCACTCCATTAAAAATAGTAAGCCACTATGTTGACCTCAGCCATGTGGAGCAGCACTGTGGGGGTGTGGTGGGTTGGGGGGGGGCAGTGGATGTGCTTGAGGTTTGACAGCTTGGCTGATATGGGGTTTGTTTTTTCTATGTGTGTTAAGGACTATGTGTGTTAAACTTTATCCTTAAGTCGCTGTGAGCCGGGACCTTGACCCTGTGTCCAATTAAAACGCTCAGGTTCACACATGCGCACAGCATGTGTGTGTGCGTGCGCGCGCAAAACGTCATGTGTATTTGAAAAGAGGCACAAGAAAAAAATATATAAAAAAAAACAAGACGACAAACAGGGGGAAAAAAAAGGAGTAAAACTATAAGCGGTTTTAATCGTTGAATGAAATCAATATGTCTTTTGATGATTCCTATTTTTGCAATTCACAATAGCAATAAACAACTGCAAACACGTAATCCATTCATTTTTGGAGGGAAGGAATACTATGCACAATCTGTATAGGTATACACTGTTTATATACACTGTTCTACTGGAGCGCGCACACACTCTCACTAGGACTGGACTCAGGATTACTATGTCCGCACTTATCTCCTGTTGATGTGAGCGCCTTCACCTTCACGCGGGGCAAATCTATTTATAACAACTAACCCCTCCCAGCTCCTGTGTCGATCCCTCCTCGGGAGCCGGCGAGGTGCAGAGTCCAGATATTGCGACGGGCTGCCAGGTGCCGGGGCTTTTTAAAGGTCAGTTTTGGCCAGCGCCTGGGGAGGGCCGGCAAACTGACTGCCAACCATCTTGGCGGCATCCATCACAATCCTGGCCACTGATGATTAGCCAGCCTCCACGTCGCGTCCACCTGACTGAGTGGGATGTCTGTAGGTTAAAAGAGGAGGATGCAAAGGGGATATTCTTTTTTTTTTTTTTTTTAGATGTGTTTCTGGCAGACGGACACACGGGAGAGTAAGGCGCGGAGGGAGAAAAAAAAAAAGAAGGCCAGAAAAAAAGTGACTTGCCTGTTGGTTAAGCCAAGCAATCGTCTGAAGTGCCAGCCCGTCTTTTATCGACAAGGCGGAAGCCCACTGAGCTTGGACCAGTCATGACCTGCAGCTTCTCATTCCGCCTTTCCCCGAATACCATCCTCAGACACACCTGCCAGTGTTTCTCTATAACCAGTGCCCACACACTCACACGCACTCTTAGCACCATCTACCCCCGTTTCTCAAAGACGTCCGCACGCCAGTAGAAGACAACATAGCGGAGACACCGCCTTTGCTCGAGCGCGCCAGACGGATTCGGCATCGGCGGCCTCACAGGCCCCAAATACACCCATCATCATGTCCTGCCCACCTAATCAGTGCTGTGAAGAGACGGAGGCAGCGATGGGACAGGAGGGGCTGAAGAGGCTGGAGATGGTGGTTGAAAAAGGAAACCGGGCGGGGGGGAGGTGAGGAGGCATGGAGAGAAATACGAGAGAGACGTGATGATCAGCTTGATTTGGGCCCACTCTCTCGCTCTTTTTTTTTAAGCCCTGGAGCCTTACAAATCTGGGAGTGATTGAGAGGCAGCTGCCTGGAGTGGGGGAAACGTCTGTGCGATGTGCACGGAGTACACAAAAAAGAATGTTTTTCTTTTCCGTTAGACCTACATTGGGATTTTAAACGGAATATTATGTTTGAAATGAACCACTCACGTCACCGTCACAATCATGCCACTAATCAGACGCCAGAGGAGCACGCCACCAGTGTGCGTTTTTCCGCTCTTCAAGGTGTCTATATGTCCATAAGATATTCACTTTACAAAAAAAAAAAGAGGCAGGAAAGCAACCCCGCACATGAGATGCTGGAATGAGCAGGCGACAAATGCACTTCATGAATGAATTACTGTGAATGACTGTTGCTGGTGATTAACAACTTGATTCATTTAGTAAGTCACTACCAGTACTGCAAAAAAAACACAGCCTGAAAAAACAAAATCCATCCTTATTCATAAAACTAAATGGTTAGATGTGAATTAAGACGCGAAAAGTGGAAATCGACATGGAGGGGGAGAGGGGGTAAAAGGGTGTGAAAGTGGATGAATGTGGAGGAGGGATGCTGGGAGGAGTGAAGGGTGGCGACTGGGTTTCGGGTTGGAGGGTGAACCGGTGCCTTGACAGCACAGTAGGGGTCGGGCCTGTGAAGATGGTTAATCCCGGGATTAGCTCGGAGGGGGGGCGGCCACAGCGGGGAGTTCTGGGAGCCCCTAGGTCCCCGACCGCAGTGCCGTCCTGTAGGGTTACCAGGGGTGGTGGGGGCTGTGCTCTTCCTCTGACCCCCCCCCGCCTCTCTCTCTCTCTCTCTCTCTCCCCAAAACCACAACCAGCCCCGGGCGCCTTCTGACCTAGTACATGGGAACAGAGGCACACGGTGACATGCACGCCGACATGTGAAAGACATGCACTGCGGCTCATCGCTTCATTAATGCCGCGGAGAGGCTGGTGGGGGCAGAGAGAGGGGAGCCAGGGTGTCTCCGCATGAGCCCATAGGCTCCGCCGGGACTGATTGTGCAGAGCTCGCTGGCCCACCTGGGGCTGCTGCACGCACGCACTCGTCTCATCTGCTCCTATCTGCTCTGCTGAACCACACTCTTCTGGGCCCTGCTCCTCTCTCGTTCTCGACACTTTTTGCGGAAGGGCCCCAGGCAGCCGGCAAGGCACTCCGTTGTTATTAGCGTCCTCATCTTGCCCTGTCGATTATTTCCCCGCAGTCTCCATGAGAGAGTGCTGTTGGGCAGGGAGCAGCGACGGACAAATGAGGACATCTCCAAGTCACTCTGTTCTCTCTAGATCTAGAGGTGGTAGCGTGAGCGAGTTGCCTGTGGACTCAATGGACCGGCTCCGTCGGCCAGCTCCTGTCTCTGGCTGCTCGGGCGGCTTCTTTCAACTGCGGACAAAAGCCCTGATCCCCACCGGAGCACGGCCACACGGACAGCCCTGCCTCACCGGAGCTCCGGGGGCAGCTGACACCTCGTCCCGGGGTCCCTCCCCACCCTCGGGCGTCCCACAGAAGGGGGGGGGACCTGTCTCTGTGTGACTGGCAACACCCGCGTGCACGCCACCCGTGGACACGGGGCGCTCCAAGACTGGTCGCCTCACAGAGCCGGCCCGCAGGAGTCCTCAACTATGTGCAGTGTGAGGCGTGACGAACCCTCCCACCGGAATCTCCACCCTGACGTATGTTCCCGGTCACGGCTTCCCATCGAGGTCGTCGAGACTTTACACTTTGCCTTCCGAGTCAGACTGAGTCCGACATCCTCGAAATGGACCATGATGCTGGTCAAACGTATAGCTCTGCCCAATTAAAACTTTGAAAGTCAAGGAACAAGATAGATGTGCTAAGAGGGAGATAAAAGCCTTAGTTAGCTCCGACTAAGGTTGCCCACTCTAAAGGAACTCGACCTTCACACAGATAAAAAAAAAAAAAAAAAAAAAGAACAATTCAGACATTCAGCACTGAATTTATATACTGCACTTTGAAAGGTCATTTTAGATATTTTTTTTAAGCCAGAGAACATGATCTTAGCAAATTGCTCCTTTCTCCTCCACACTTGTTTGCCAAACAGTACAAGATCCCTGATGAGAGAAGCTAGTTGCTGTGCTCAGTGTCAGCCTTCATGCAATATTAACTTGCAATAGAGCTTGGAGGACGCACAAACCTGTGCACAGTGTGCAATAAATAAAACAAAAACCATCTGTGATTGACACATCATTAGACACCCATGAATTATTCAATTTCTGCAATCATATTGGTTTGCTGATGGATCAACATGCTGAGGAGCATGCAGGCCCAGGGTACCTGATTGCAAGTTGAAAGCCTCCCCAACTCTCCTGCTCCCATTTCTAAAAATCTGTCAGTCATTAGTGCAGAGCGGGAAGAGAGCAGTGAGCCCGCTCCGTCCTCAAGAGTTTTGATGTGGACCTCCTGCTGCTCCCAAAGAAAGGCTGCATCCTACCGGCTTCGAGATGGCTCTGATTGAAGACATAATTGTGAATGTGGGTGAATTTCATGGTTAGGAGCGTGAAACCGCTCAGCGAGATGGATGGAGAGATGAGAAGCGAGGGAGGACTGCAAATTAGGAGTCAGCCTGCACAGAGGTGGAAGGTGAGACTACATTTGAGCTCCCTCCCAACATGCGCACGCACGCAGCGTATGAGCCAAACATATGTACATACACTCAAAGAGCAATGGGTGGGGGAATGCACAAATGAGCAAAGAAATGCAAAAAAAAAAAAAAGCATGTAAACAATCTCCGCATCAATCAAGAGTACGAGTGCAACAAATCCACTCTGGCTGTTTTCAGCATTTCCTGCCATTCCACAGACTTCACACACAGTCCCCACCGGCCATCTGCGTATCAAACCAGGCGGCAACTCACATGCACCGACTAATGACTTGTGAAAGTTGTCAGGTCTCCATACCACAACTGCACTTCAGAAATGTTCAGTTCTCCCTCCTTGAGCCGAGTGGTCAGAAAAAAAAAAAAAAAGGCCCGAGCAACCGTTGCCTTATCTCCACTGGCCAGACTTGAGTCCTGCTGTGGACTGGTTGGCTACCATTACACTTTTTGGCCCACAGCAGAGTCACACCTGCCAAATCGGGTCGTAAGCTACAAAATAAAGGATCAGCAGTTACAGGGGCCTCATTTATCAAAGCAGATATGAACAAATTCTTACATTTTTTTTTCCTAGCTATGAGACTAGTGCTGGGATTCTCATGTAAACTAAATTAAATGTTAAGGTCAATTAAAATAAAAAGAATAAAGATAGACTGCTATTTAGTTATTTCAGTTATATTTGCGTGAAATAAATATTGAAACCCGTTTTGACCTGGGATCTGCAGCAAAAGACCCAAAAGCTTCACAGTTTCTCCAGGGGAAAAAAAATCATAAAAAAGAAGCTGTTCTCAAGTTAGGTTCACATTAGAAACACATAGCCCGTCTGTCTTTTTGTGCCGTATTTCGCGATAATAGATCAAACATGAATTTGAGGAATTAAAGCTCCTGATAATAGTTCTGCTGGGAATAAATAGCTGCTGTTATTTCGTCCGGCTCTCACCGAGACGCTGAGATTGTGAATGATTTATGGCACCCGTCTTTCGAGCTGACTTGACGGAGCAGCCGCCTGTTGTTCACAAATCCTCCGTTATCTCTGCGAATGCGGGGAGCTAAAGGCAGAACCAACCTGCGCAGTCAGGCGCCAAACTTGCCCTCACACGTTTTCCATTCACATTGTGTACTACTGGATCTGCAGGTAGGGACGCTGTTCTAGGAGAGGACCGGACGCGGTTGATGCGTTGCTTGCGCTGGCTGCTACTTTCCGAGATAATCATCATCACTTTGAATATTACTCAAAAGGTGTAAATGCGCATTACGGTTTGCACATGGTTATTTGTGTTCACTGAGCCGCGGGCCACGTTGCCATTCACTCTTAATGAAAGCGGCGTTTTCAAACATAGAGTCGATGGTGCTAATTCAATCTTTTCACATCAAAATAAAACATATATATATATATATCTTTTTACACAAAACCACAAAATAGTAATTCCTCGGCCGGCCAACACTTTATTGCTGCTTCAAAAACTCAAGAAATGAAAGATGAACTTTTTTCTCTGTATAGGCAAATGCACTCGTATCTGAATGTTATGCAGCCGCAATACTGGGCTTATTCAATCATGATAATATTACCATACATCTACATTGGCAACAAGCGACTAATAGGTTTCTTATTGAAAATTAAACACCACCAATGCTGAGGATGTAATTTCTTCCTGCCAACTTAAACTTGTATTACAATAATACAATACCTGATAAGTTTCTACAGTATCTGCGGCAAGCAAAACTTTTGTAACTCCATCCATTACGGTACCTTGGGAATTCCTCAGTAACAGCTACTGTTAATAATGTTAGATGTCTCTATAAACGGATATGCAGCTCAGTGTGACACCCAGTTCGTTAATCAACTATTTAAAATAGCTATTTAACACTTCACAGACAATTAGCTGCCTATGTCCCCTCTAAAGGCCCAAAGCAACATATTTAAACAGTGAACTTGTGCCTCAGCTGTTTTTGAAAGAGTAAAACGCAAAATCAAGGGTTAAGAAACAAGCCCTTTGCCTGCTCGGACAATTTGCAAAAACACCGATTAGGCCTGTAACCATGACCTCCAGTCCGACCATAATGCATTTTCTTCTGAACCTCAGCTATTCGGTTGGCTGTGTGGATCCTGTCTATTTCAGCGATGACCTAGCAGAAGCGGCCTCTGGCAGTTCTCGGAGAGAGGCAAAGGAGGTTAAAGTTTTACGACGGCGATAATTGAGTCCAGTTGCGGAGGGCCTCCGCGAAGCTTCGTGACAGCAGCACAGTGCACACAAGGGCGCAGGACAGAGAAACCTACAGACACATCACACGCCAAAACGCGGATGTCTTTGGAGCCGCAAAGGCCCCGGATGCACCGGCGGCCCTCAAATTAAGCAGCTCAGAGACGGAGGAATCAAATGCGTTTCCATTAGGGGGAAAATATTCCATCGACCCCCTGTCATAACGACACTGTATGGCAGCATTATGGGGGAAATATCAAATTAGGCTGTTTCATTTGGAGGACTGTTGTGCCTTGCGAACAGCTTTGGAGATCAATTGAGCTGCTAGGTAATGAGCGGCAGCGGCCTGCTCTAATATACTCGGTAATGTTCTTTTGATTGCTTTGGTTAATCTCGCTCTGCCGTGTAGGGGAGGTAGCCCCCTCTCTCTGCCGAGAGTCAGTCCGGGTTGGAAGGAAAATAACAAGAAATGGAGAGCAGCTTTACCAACATCAATTTATATATATATGTATATGTATATATCAAGTCATTATATGTGGATTTAGCAACTCAAGTTTATGCCACTAAGAATGAATCCCCCCCCCACAGTGAGAAAACTGCCCATGGCCGGCGTTATGCTGCAAGAGTTTCAATAAATACAGGAGGAACAGAAGCACAACAAATGCTGAACGGGCCATGGTGAATGACCTTAAAGCGAAGTGTGGAGGATGTCTCCATGCTGGAGTGGATGGCATCAGACAAAGTGTACCACTCCGCTCCCTGAAAGCAAAGCCTCTCACTCACGCGCCACTCACAAACAAGTAAGAGGATGCTCTGTCGCTCCCCGACACTCACAGCTGTGACCATTTAATATGCACCAGGGCTCGGATTCATTTCTGTGCACCTTTCACTCCAAAACACTAACTAACCTGTCCAGACACTTTTGCAGTACTCTGCACCGCATGGCTGCGTGCCACAATGTCTGGCCTGTCTCACTGGCCCCCCGTGCATATTTATTTGCTCAAACTGGATCACTCAGCGGACACATACTTTTGTAAAATCCTCCATGTGCATTGGCTGTCAAATGAGGTGTACAGTACTGTGGACTGTGCAGTGCCCAGCTGGATGTGAAAGAAAAAAAAGAAAAAGTTGTGTTTTTGCCCCTTACCTCTCCACGTGGTCAAGGTTCCCTGAGACACCCAGTCCTCCAATGGTGTAGAGTTTGCCGTCATACACCAGGCTGTTGTGTTTGCAGCGAGCCACGGTCATCCGGGACACCAGGTTCCAGTTGTCCAAGAGGGACATGTAGCACCACACATCGGCCACCATCACACCCGACTCCGTGCCACCTGCGACACACAGAATGAGGGGTTGCTTAGGTGGAACTGCGGGGTGATTATAACAGGAACAAGAAAACCACAAAAAAAAGGGAGGGGGTCTTTACCTTGATTTAAACAAGAGCAAAAGGAATTCCTGTGTGATAGTTCCAGATATGAAAAGGTCACTGCTGCTTCAGCAAGCAAAATTATTAAAATATAACGTAGGGTTGTTGTTTCTAGTTTTTTTTTTGGAAAAGTTGAAGACATGCACAACTGAAGCTGACTGAAAATACGCTTCTGCTGTGTTGACCGGCCAAGTAACAAAACCGCACTTGTTTCAGCTCTCCTCATAGCAGCCCTCTTCGCTGTGGAGTCTCACATGCAGCACCAGCTGCGCCTGGGTGTGCTCTGAGTGAGAGGCATGCCGTTGATTGGCACAGCAGAACACCTGTGATTTTCCAACTGGCCCTCTGACTCCCAGCACACACATGCAGACCTGTTCCAATGCCCGAACACAAATTTACATTTATATGAAAAAAGGGGGAGAGGAAAGGTACACGCAGGACAAATCCTGTTGCAGTTCCACGCTGCAGTGTCAAGGTGTGATTACCGTGCGGGATTCTTGCACAAATGGACCGTGGAGGCAGAAATTGGGCCTACCTCTGGAGGAGCAACTTAAAGGGGTCTGAAAGAGGGAGTCACAGAGTGCACGGTGTGTGCCACTATCGGAAACAAAATAAACGGCGGAACACTGCAGCAACTGTAAGGCCAGACCGATAAAATAAAAAGTTCAGATTAAATAAATAAAAATACGCCGCAAAGGATAGAAGAGACAGTCTATACAAAAATGAATATTCTGAAAACAAAAATGACATTGTTTTCTTTTGTCTTTTGTTTTTATTTAAACCAACTGATGAGTAAGGTCTGAGGAAAGCCAGCCTTTTAACACTCTAGGTCACAGGAGTTGGGTTACAGCCTTGCCGAATCATTTCTGATTGAAATGTCCTCAGTAAGTGATCACACACGCAAGTGACGTTGACAAAAAGTCGTCAAAGACAACTTAAATTCCGTGGTGACTGCGTTACCATTATTTCTATCTTCATCACTGTCGTTTGTCATCATATAACAAACAAACCCACATATGCTTAATAAACTCCCTTGTAGTTTGACACAAAAGCCCTCCTGGAGCTGATGATTAAATCCTACAATCATTGTTTCTTGGTAGTTGGAAAACGACTCATCAAGAAAAAGTCTCGTCTGGCAACTTTATTTTGTGAACGTCATTTTTCAAAGATCAAAACATAATTTCAAAAACTCAAATCAAGCTGGCTACACTTGGATGGCAATGCCTGCACTTCAGTATGAAGTTTGTTTTATTGAATCCAACTATAAGATTATTCGAAAATCCTTGATGCGTCCTGTTTACAGTATTATTTGAGCCAACTGGCAATGCAATTAACTTATATTGACGTCTTTTACGTCTACATTATTATGTAATGTTTGTGGATGGATTTACGGATGGGTAACCTTTTCACAACTGAACTATGATATAGTGACGGCCTCTACCTCCTGTCCTGAGCCACTGAACGGCTGTGACCAGAAAGCTCCGACTGGAGCGGGCGATTTCACTCACCTGACAGGTAGATGTTGTCCCCCGCTGAGATGACACTGAAGAACTCGCGGTCGTAGAAGGGCAGGCTGGCCAGTGGGTACCATTTACTGTTCTGGGGGTTAAAACATGTGACTGCTGTCAGGGAGCGCTGGCTCATCCCGATCGCCTGACGCCCTCCCACCAAAACGATCACCTCTGCTACACCTACGGGACAAAGGGACAGGAGGCGGAGGATGGGGGTGGACAGAAGGGGGGTGGGCGATCAGGGCAAAGGCAGTGTAAAGGCCTCATTGAGAAGCCTGGTGCAGCATTAAGTATAGCATCGTTTTTTCCTGGCATGTTGCATGACGTTTTTAGATGTACACAAAGAACATAGAGTCTTTTAGGTGCAATGCGAATATTTGAATATATTTGAATATATTTCGAATGGTGAATGAAAAAATTCAAATAAATATCCCGTGCTCCCTTTTGTTTTCAGACAAGGACCTCGATACGCCGTTTCACAACAAACGACCACACAATCAGCCAAAGTCAGCACGGAATGCGCAGGCCTTGGCTTCTCCCGGGTCAATAAGCATGGAGTGCAAAATCCAAACAAAACGCAGATAGAGAAAATAACTCCGTATTGTTACAAGAATCGGCTAGGTTACATGCAATGGTGCAATTACAAAGACTGATGAGGCTGCTGCTTGCTCATTTGCAGCCCAGCGCTCCTGTTCAATGTTCCTACACGTGACAAGCACTAACCTACACATCGACTGCCAACACACGCAGAGTGAAACGTACAGTGTTTGAGCACGACATACACGAATCGATACGCCAGAATCAATTTGTGTACATTTAATCTCACAAACATGCGTGACGAGGGCCCTGTGTGATTAAGGGGAGACTCCAAAACACATTCAGCGATCCTCGCCGATCTCTGCTCTCATACACACACACATACACACACACACACACACACACACACACACACACACACACACACACACACCCACACCCACACCCACACCCACACCCACACCCACACCCACACCCACACACACAGCTCCTGGATAAAGACACCAGTGATCCAAAACACACACAAGCAGCTTGGCAGGCTGCCACATGCCCGTCTCAGGTCCGCTCAGTCCTCAGCAGCAGGCACCAGTGAGCAGGCAGACGGCAATGAGCCCTGTGTTTGCACGCAGCAGGCCGACGGGCAGAGGGAGGCCAGCCAGGGATGGAGAGGAAGGTGGATCGGGTTGGAGGGGAGCGAGGGAACGAGGAAAAGAAGGGAGGGCAAATGATATCTTCATTCACTCCAAACTAAGACGGATCGATAGGTCACATACACATTCATAGGTGCCTGATTTTTCCATCCGGCTTCTTTCTGTTTCAAAAAGAAATAAACGGCCCCCATATTTGGTTTTATCAAAAAAAAAAACTAACGGCCTAAACAGAGCTCTTTTATTTACAGAAAGGGAAAAGGGTAAACAAGGAGAAAGATGCAAAAAAAAAAAAAAAACTACAACAGGCTTTGCTGAGGCTGAGCAAACAGACAGCGCAGTAAGCACTGCCTCAGACATATCGTGGACATACAGCTTAGACTTAGTGGACAGCTTAAAGCCGGCCGGCTATTTCCCTCTGTGAGATTTTTAAGAATGACCCCCCCCCTTAAGAATGCCCCCCCCCCCCCCCGCCTATAAACGGGAAAAAGAAAGTAATGGCCTCGAGGAGAAATTGTGACAGTGCGACACTGTGAAGGTGACGTGGTACACCAGCTAAAAGGAAAGCACAATCGTGACAAAATGCAGAAGGCGCGGGAGTTGTCGACCCCTCCCTGGCAGCTGGCGAAAAATGTGCCAACTCGGAAAAGTTTGGAGTTAAACCGATCCCCGATCGCGGGCCCGTTTTTTCAAAGCCTCATGGCGTCACGCGCCGACTCCGAGCCTCGGACGCCCCAAAGACCTCCAGCAGACCTTGGATGTGGAGCTAATAAATGGGAGTGTGGGTGGTTTTGTAGGACAGTCGAGGCTACAACGGCGAGTCTTTCGGAAAAAAAAAACAGTATTTGAAAACGGGCTGTTTGTCTTTCCTCTCATGAGCCTTCAACCATTCCTACACACACATTAATTACATCGACTTCGTTCCAACTTTGGATTGCTCTAGATGTTCATTCTCTGCTTCTCCCAGTCACACAGTACCATTTCTTTTTTTTTTACGCCATTGGATTTTAAATGTTCGACGGTTTTTCCTCTGCCTTCGTAGGATTACAAATTGAATCTCTTTTCATCTCACTTTCTCTCATCCCATTAGCCGTTTGTTGATATTGACTCTCTCAAATAACTTGGCAAAGTTTTCCGCGCGCGGATCTGAGCCAATGTGGGATTTTTTTTTTTTTCTCTTTCCAGCATGCGTGTCAATCAATGTTCCACTGTTTTGATGACTGCAGGGGTTCATATCATCCAAGAAGGAATAGCATATTTAATTCCGTTTTAAAACACAGAGGATGTACGCGTCCCACATTTCCCCATGCTGCGGGTTTGCTGAGTTTTTTTTGTCTACCATATAAAAAGGACATAATTCCAAACAGACGGAGTGAAACAGAGTTGTTTCTTTTGTTGTTTTCTGTTTGACTTCCCCCCTCCCCCCTCCGCCAAAGCAACTTGAACCCCCACGGCGTCTAATTAGGCGAACCTAAGCAATTCAACATGCCCGACTGTGCATCTATGCACATGCGAGTCTTTATTATCACCTAGTGCACATGTGCAGGGCTGCTCTCGGAGCTTTCCGCTCGGCAGGACACGTCAGGCGGAGTCCACATCTGGGCGCCGCGGCTGCTGCGAGGCTCTGACCCCTGAAGCCCCGAAACACATCCGCAACCTCACACAAGCCAAGACCGGCCTGTCAGAACGCAACACAACAGGAGAGGGGCACCGCTGACGGGGCGTCGGATCAGATGCTTGTGTGGGTGGGTGCGCGCACCAAGGTTTTTTCTCAGACAACGAAGCCTCACAGGGACGGCTGTCAGTCAGCCGGAGGTTTGATGGGAGTCGGGTGGAGGGATGAAGGGATCGAAGGATGGAGACGAGCGGTTGGGGATGAAGGGATAACCAAGTCTTGACAGCTCTTGTTGTTTTTTTTCCCTGACAGAGTTTATACCCCTGACGGTTTGTGGAGAAAATGTCTCCTTCTCCTGATTGTTTCTGACCTTTTGTTATATTTCGGGTGTATATTTTATCTTGTCCATATAAAGGAAGAATCAACTGGTACGCGTGCATGAATTCTAAGGTGGAGGCTTATGTATAACAAAGTCTTCTGCTCTATGCTACCATGCAACACTACGGGCCTATCTGCCCTGTGCTTTAATAGAAATAGCATATTTATTTGTATTTATCATTTATCGTTTCTATATCATCTACTATCTATATTGCATCCAAAAGTATGCATACAATCTGTTCCCAATTCGAAATGTAAAATCCATTAGCATGATTCCTTTAAAGAGCTGAACAAGGATCAGGACTTTAAGGTCGACATCCTGCAGTTCAATTGGTTGCAAAAGTGTTTTTTAACCAAAACGTTTTACAAAGACGGAGCAGCATTAGCAATTATTTACAGTCTGGAGCCCACCAACAAAATAAATCTACAAGCAGCTGACAATGTGTTCAGTAGCAACTCGTCTAAAGTTTGGTGCAATGGGTTCATTGATTCACTGCAACATTTATAGGAAAATATCGATTAAAGCCCTTTGAGTAATTAAAGCAGTCAGTCGAAGTTACAACGACCAAGCCTACGTGGAACGGAGAACGGGGAAGCAGGATGATTGGCCGCGGGACGACGATGGCAACATCTGGACACAACTGAGTAATAAAAATCCTCCGAGGCGGCTTCAGCCAACGCAAGCTGTGATTCTTTGTGGAAAAAAGAAAGCCCCAGAAAGTACGTGCTCTGAAAGATGGACAGCCCTGAGTAAGGGCTGAATCTCAAAGTGAAGTTGATGCCCACCCAGGGAGCCTGACACACACACACACACACACACAGACACACACACCGTAAACACACACCCTGACAGTGTCTGGGGGTGCTGCTTCCACCCAACTCGACTCCGACTAAACGAAACCTAACTGTGACAGGAGGCCCACCGTCGGTGTTTTACCCCATGCCGCACCAAGCTGGAGTCTCGTTGTAGACTTGGATCCACAAAGACGGACGCACACACACACGTCACGTGAAGAAGAGAGGTTGATGGAAAGATGCAGACAGAGCGGAAATGTTGCGTCGCCTACTCCTTCCTGCTGCCACACTGGGCCGTATCTCACCTTGTTACGCGTCTACTCGCTCTGTGCCCCATGCTGTGACCCTGCTTCCCTTATTTCTCTTCTTTTTTTTTTTCTCTTTTTACCCCGCAGCTTATGCCTCCCTCTCACTCACTCACTCACTCTCTCTTTGCCAATCAAACGGGAGACTGCTCTATCTCCCTCTCCTTTTTTTCTCTCTAGGTTTCAACGGAGAGATCGATGCCTCGCTCGTTCACATTTCGGCCCAGAATGCAATAATATAGACGGCGCTTTAACTCAATGAAAAGGAACATCACTCAAATAATTGTTTATACGGTCGGCTTAAGAGGGTTTGAGCGCTATTATAAAAGAAATCAGTCTTCATCGTTATCCTGAAGGAAACTTGGTTGGTTCGCAGCCAGATGTTGAGCTGATAAATCACAGCAGCCCCAGATGACAATGAAAAACCACCACCTATTCTTTAGTGTCTGCGTTAGTTAGTAAACGTGTCACACGAATAAATATATAGGTATAAATAAACCAATATAGTGTTAAAGTGAGGCTTTTACACACTGAGTGTCGCCACCACAGGCCGTCTGCCTCTCAGAGCTCAGAGCCATTTATATCTCACTGCCGGTCCGCAACCATTTCCTCTTATCGCAGCTCCTTCTCTCTCTTTTGCTTTTTTTCTTTAGTAATCCTGTGATTTCTCTCCCAGGGTGTTCACTTGCCACGGTGAGGATCAGGGGGCCAAAGGGGCCCAAATAATGTCAGGGTCCGGGCAGGGCGAAAGGTGCATAGATGTGATGATTTCGAGTGTGTGTGCGCCTGTGTGTGTGTGTGTATGTGCATTTTGTTGAAATGGTTTGGGGCAGTTTGTTATAAGTAACAATTAAGGTGTGTAAATTGGGTTTGTGGTCCGCACAGCATTATCACAATCAATTAAAAAAAAATGTATTCATGTCGCAAATACTTCATCTACATACCAAGCTGTGAACAACTTTTGCTGGAACAACTTTCCACTGGAGAACTGGTCCCTATGAAACTGCTCAGGGTTTGTTCTGGGGATTTTCCGGAGATACAGGGAAACTGTCACTGGCAAGAGATGTTCCTGTTGAATTTTTTAAATGTAATATTCAATGCTGTGAGCGGCGCACATGAAATTTCTCTTCCCCCTGCATGCCTTGTGTCGGGACAATGACACAAATCTAAAAGGCAGATTTCGAAATCTGGGCATCAAACCACAAAACTCCCCATATCTGCAGGATTTGCACATATACATACAAGTGCAGTGTGAGAGAGAAAAAAAAAAAAAAACATTTCCTGGTGAAAAATGAGCTGTCAAACTTTTAACTCTCGCGCATCGTTGATGGATACGGTCACACAGTGGCCAACCATCACATCTGCGTCATCAGCAAATGCAGCCATAAAACATCAAACAGGTCTCAGTTCTGTCTGCTGAATACTGGATGAGAAATGGCTCTCCGGCCTGGCAGCAGGTACACCAGGTCAAAGGGCCAGATGTGGTATGGGCGATGCTGAGGCTGATCCGCGCTCCTGTAAATGCAGCGCGCGCCGGGTCTGAGCACGAACTGCAGCGCCGGCAACAGAACGAGCTGAGGCCCCCCAGCCGCCTCCCCCACGCCTTTCTCATCCTTGGTAACCCAGCCTGACAGTAGTCACGAGTCAAAAGGTCAAGTGAACAGAACTTTAATTTTGGCGGCGGCTCCAGCAGACACTTAGATCAGAGGTTATCTAATCTGGATTTACTGCCTCCGTGTTACATTTATGAGCCGCAGCAGATGTTTGCTCGAGATTTCACTGATAAGCCGCATGAATAGCAGCAACTCACATTTCAATTCTCCGGCGAATAGCGGCATCCAACGTCCCCACTCTCTCTCTCTCGCTCCCTGTCTTTGCCTCAAATACAATCTCTGACTCCAAAAATAAAAGCGGAAGCGGAGCCGCTGAAGGGCACTCCTCACTTTGATCGATTGAGACATTCCTGGCACGTTCTCCCGCGTCCCGCTTATTTCCAGTTTTGGGGAGGGGAAACAGAGTAATCTCATGCTGCATTGGCTCCCAAAGACAAACCAGGCTGAATAATTACACAGAGAGGGACATTCATCAACAAAGTCCTGACATAAAAAAAACGCTTATAATTGTCTCTCCAAACAGCGGACAGCTACAGCCGTCACGATCACCTCGCTTAATGGTTAGCATTTGAGGCGGCCGTGCCACCGGCGAGGGGGGTGGGGGGGGGGTTGACAAGTAAAATCAATTATTGCATGAGAAAGAGCCAGTGCCGGTGCTGATAGCATTTGAGGCGGCCGTGCCACCGGCGAGGGGGGAGGGGGGGGGGTTGACAAGTAAAATCAATTATTGCATGAGAAAGAGCCAGTGCCGGTGCTGATGAGAAGCGGTGGGGAGAACGTAGGCGAGAGAGTGTTAATAAGACCGGGCCAGAAGCAGTAGGTGGAAAACTTGAAAGGAAATTCATCTGATGATCCTTTATGCTCTCCTTACAAGCTGTGATTCTCGCTCTCCTCTCTGTGCGGCGGTGCCTGCGCCGCGGCCACTCTCGGAGGAGCTGCCGGTCTGTGGAGGTGCGAACGTGCGGATGAATGTAGTGCCTTAGGGGTTGGTGACCTCACAGAACAGCGTGGTTTTATAATCTCCTCGCCGTGGAGGCCAGCCAAGCTATTGTGTGGGCTGCTATAATGCAATCCAGCCATTTTAAATCCTTCACACAACCACCGCCACCACTGCCGCCGCCGCACAGTTTTACTGTATTTGACTTGCCTCATGCTACAAGAATGTAAAATGGCCAATAACATTTGATATCCGAGCTTGCAGCGTAATTCAGGGTGCAAATTAAACCTTGCTACCACACACCGAAAGGTTCTGATCTGATCAGATTTAGACACATTTTGAATATGTCATCAGTAGCTTTTAACTGAACGATCCATCATCGTGATCACTGACTCGTGTATCAGGACTGATGCTACAAATGAAATGCTTTCAGCCATGTTGTAGTAGAGGGTAAAACTGGTACTAAATTACCGGGGGCCCCAACAGGAAAGAAGCCTGGCATGAAAAATTGTTGTTTTTTGCATTTTTGTTTCTTAATTTCTGCATAAATACCGTCATACGTAAATTCCAATTGATGAATAAATCAGTTTAGAGACTGAACCAAAAAAATTATAAAAATTGGGGAGGCCCCTTACATGAGTAAGTAATTCAGGAATCTAGCTTGGAGCAAATGTGTTGATGTTGTATTACATTACATAAATTTAACATAAATTAATCAGCATCACAGCTACATAGTCGCGTCTATCAACAAAACCGAGCCGAGCTCAACATCACGTGGCCCAGGCTTTCGGGGCTGTAACAGGTGCCACATTTGCTGCTGAGGATGCGAGACAAGGTTATGAGCTAATGAAGTAGAGCTGACAAAAAGTTATTACAGCCATTACACTGAGGTGTTGCAGACCTCATGGTACAGACAACTCAAATTGGGAGCAATAAATAGTGCTGTTTCCAGTAAGCCATAACGTGCTCGTTCTGAATTGATTCATTGGATTTACACTATAGCACTGGCTTCTGGGTATAAACTGAATCTGAGCGGCCTTTGAAAGTCAGAAATGCTAATAATTATTATTTTCAGAGGGTCAAAACAGGCTGAGTAAACCGAGAACACAGGAGAATCATTCCATTTTAAAGCACCGCTATGCAGCTATTTTGTCCAAAAATCTTGAAAATCATTTTGATGGTACAATGATTGGTAACGGGCAGAGCGGTGCCTACGTCACTCCCACTGCACACCTGTCCTTGCACTCCGTAACTATGGTAAGTGGGTACGCTCTACAGCGAGAAGGTGCCTCGCTGAATGACTTTTTGATTCAGAAACAGCAATTTAAAGAGTGATGCCAACAAAAAAAAACTGCAGATCAAATATGCAGAAGTTATTAAGGAGCTCATCTCCTGTACTCAGGGAGGAAACTCAAGTTTGGAAACAGAGTTTTTTTTTTACGGTGACAGTACTTCTGCTTCGGGATGCCAGGGATCATGAGGAATATAAATTTCATTTTCATTTAATTATATATTTTTTTCCAATTGTGGCCAGACTGATAACTATTCGAAACACACTTAATATTTAGCCAATAGCTTAATATTTCTACGTTTTTATGAATGATCAATTTAGGCCTCTATGATTTTGAATCAAAACACTACTCTGGGCTTAGATCCCAAGGTAGATTAAAATGTGACAAATAGCCTGGTGTTTGTTTTTTGGAAAACTGACATGAATGCAGTTTTAAGTTTTTCTCGGCCTTAAATCTCAGGATTGCTAAACATTGTATATCACAATGTTCTCTTGAGCCGGATACTCCAAGCAAACCTGATTTTACCACAGTAAAAGTATCACACAGTAAATAAAGGCTACACAAAAAGAGGTTTAACCGTAATTTAGCAGAGACCATGAGAAAAACAACTGATCACAGAAACGACTTTTGTACAGAGACCCAGTATTTTGTAACACCTTCCTGAATGCTTATGCAGAAACGCTGCAACCCGAAAAACCTCTTCTCACTTCCCCCCTAATGCCGCTGCTGTGGCTTCACTAATGTTACATTTTCCTCGGATCCATGAGTGCTTGACTAAAGACGATAAAGTGGAGAAACATAAAGATAGACTAATAAAGAGTGGAGCTCCTAATATTGGATTCCCTTCCACAGTGTATGTACTTAAAGGTTTACCGGGGTGTGTGTGCGTGCGCGTGAGACAGTGAGACAGAGGAACAGCGTGAGCCGAGCTGGACCCCTGCGTCTCCTCGTCATTACAGCTCATTTGTCTGAGTGCTATTCCACTTGGCTGGGTTGAGTTAACAGTTTGCCCCGGTGCTCTCCACCCTCCTCTGCGCTCTGAGCCCAGCGACACGTGTGAAAAGTAGGAAACGGGAGCGCAATGTACGGGTTTGTCTGGGTGCGTGCAGGTGCACACGGACAGACACCAAGGTAAACCAAAGAACAGTTCGTTTTTTTGGCTCCTTAAAAGCAACACACAAACAAACAAAATCCGCCTGCCTCTTCTGACCTGAGGTGTGCGAGTACACTCAAAGCAGCCAGCGGCTGTTCAATCCCCCCGATCCCCCGGAAAGTCTAATGACAGCTAATCAGATGCACATCCACGCTATAATTAACCAATTAGCAGCTAATGGGCACACATACACATCACAAAACACAGTGGATTCATTATGGAGACGCTCACAGATTTTCACACTTTGCCCACGACTCTTTACTGTCACGCGGCTGTTACCAAAAGGCATCGCCTCTGCCTTCAGGAGAAGTTCACTGTTGCAGCAGAAAACTGAGGTTCTGAGCAGGAAGGCAGGAAGTGGAAGGGAAACATCACATCATGTTAAAGAGCAGACACAATACCACCTGCGCACACACACGCGCAACATACAACGCATTCTTTATTCTTAATTTTGTGTCCATGAGGATCACAGATCGCAAGTGCCCATGCCGAATATCATTTTGTCCCCTTAATTAGCAATCTCGTAAAATGAATGGCCACACCCCCCATGCCATGAAATGATCCTGAATGCAAAATGGGCGGAGAGCGAGACAGGATTGTCTAATTTTCAGTCAGCGAGGTGGCCCAAAAATAAACTTTATGTCATGGTGGTTAGACTTTTATGGCTCTTGCCTCGTTGTAATTCTGAGAGAAAAACAGCTTTGACCAAATGTTGCCCGGCAGTGTTACACAGTACATTTTGAAAGCCTCATTAAGTTTGAACGGGACCACACCAAGGTGACATGCCAGGACCCGACAGAGTGACGAGTATAAACAAAATTAACCGTCAATAAAACGGTGCAATTAAGTCAAGAAAGACATGACATAAACGCAGCACAGCAAGATTCTATATAAGAGGGAAAAAAACCTGGGCAAACGAGACAATTAGCGGGTGTGTGGAAACCATATGGCTGCTTGTATTCAGCTCCAACAGAAATACTTTTTTAAAGAGCTCACAGCTAATGGAGCAACGACTCATTAAATGTCATTCTTTTTGTTAGACTCGAAAAATGATGTGCCATTCCATCGTATGAACACGTTGCAGGGTGTATCTATAGGTCATTAATATTCCTATTGGCGGTTTTCTTGTCCCTGACATGATATATGAGCTGAAGGGGAAAACATACGGAACCAAACTGCTGCTAAAGTAAGTATATACACGAGAGTTTACAAGCGCAATTTACGTTATGAAAAATTCACCCGGTTTTCATAATACAGCACCCACCTTTAAAGTGCCCTGATCAATATTTCTAAGAATCAGTGGTGGATGGCTATATGATGCATATACACATCGTGTGAAGTGGGAGTGAAGAATCCATAGAAAATGATGATTGATTCAACTCATCCACTGCACTCGTATAGTATTTAGCAGCTCGCAGATATTTCCCCCAGGAAATGGCGAAGACAAAAAAACAACTAAAAGGGAGAGTGAATTTTGGACATAGAGTATTTTAGTCCGTTGGAGCATCCCTCACATTTTTGTCAGTGTTGCTCCGTGTTGACGGGACGCGTAAATCAACCACTGTTAACTTGCCATCACGACTGAGGCAGGATCGTTTACAGCCCCGATATTTAATTTCCTAATAACTACCTAAATAAATGAGATTGATACTGGCCTCGGCCGTATTGGTTTGTCTCTGCCGATAAGGAAACCCCTGCAGTACCTGTGGAGTGGATTTCAATTTATAGGTGAAAGAATATTTATTCAAAACAGTCTCACAAGACTTTTTTAACTCAATTAAAAAGACAATAAAATAAAAATCCACGCAAAGTTATCACGATTCAAAAAAAAAGGCTGAATGTCTGACGCGGCACGTGTACGCGCGCACACACACACACACACAGACACATATGCACGCGGCTCGCACCTTCACAGATTGACTGCGCTCAGCAAGAAGTGCTTCACGGATGGCAGTTTTCCTTTCTCTTTTCCGCCTGACAGACTTATCAACCAAGCTCAGGTGGTGGCCCATCTGCTTGCACACACACACAAAAACACGCGCGCACACACAGACGCCCTCACTCCCAGCTTACACGAGGAGACACATGCTCAAGGAATAAACTCAGTCAAACGCCTGCCCTCTAAATTTCAATTCTGATCCTCCTTCTGTCCCGGGCCCTCTCTCTTCAGCCGCTTCCCCGACCTTGCCTCTTCGTCTCCCTCTTCCCTTCCCGTTCTTGTCCTCTGTGCGGCGACTACGTCCTAGAAATAACCTCCAGCTCTACTTACAGTCGGTATTTCATCTTTCTCCCCGTTCAGCATGTCCACGCGCCAGGCCCCCGTGTCTCCCCCTGCCGTCCCCGGGGGCCGCGCACCCCGCTGTGCAGAGCCCGCCCTGTCCGACGCAGCAGATGGCTGAGCGACACACGCACGCATGGCGACCACCGCGTTCAACACGCGCCGATGCCCAGGCATTTAAAAGCATTGCACTCAGAAGGCCTTCAAGAGTAAGCACAACTAAACAGAGTATATATTATTGTGTTATATTTATCTGTGCGGCAAAAGCGGTGCATCAGAACACGCAGTAGTGATGTAAGAAATGCACACCCTGACGGAACGCGCGTTCGTACAAACAAACTTTGCCTTGGCAGGAGATCGAAACTCAAGCGGGAGAAGTTACTGACATTTCTCATTCTCAGAGCCGTCAGGGCATCATGCATCATGAATGTATTCATCCCGGCAGCATTTATGCATTTATTTAATTCTGCTGTACAGAGCCACGAGCTGCTGTGAATCAATACTCCCTTCGGCCTGCATAATGGGTCGGGAGGACACATATGATATGCACATACCAAACACCACGAGATGGGCCGTGGCAGAAAAGGCTTCGAGAAACTGCCGAGAACATAGGGGAAACCGCTGGATCGATTATGAGTAATGGGATGATGCTGCGTGCGTGCAAGGCCACAAATGCCGTTTTCTGAAGTGTCAAGTGATTTGTCATAAAGCCTCCTGCGGCGGCATTATGGGCAATTAAAAATGCAAAAATGCAAAAAATATTAACTTCACGCCATACCCCCAATGTGTGTTTACCGACGAGTAAACACGCGAGCCGGACAACAGCCTTTGCGGGTAAACTGACCTTGGCATTACGGTGCCATTTGTAAGGCAATTATCTTTATTCTACCAAGCAGAAAATAACTTCACTGCAGAATGGCAAGGTGGGCTGCTGCGAAGCTCATAACACCATGCAGACACTATAATTAGGCCGCTCTTTACAGGGGGAAAGACCGGGTTCCTGGCCGACCTTAGGGAAAAATCTCAGGGCCAAAGGCAATTTGCAGGCGCCTTTCGATTTCCACGAATGATCCCTTGATTCCAACAACGCAAATAAACATGCTCTTCAATGGCTTGGACAGCGGTGGCAGTCGGAGACACAGCGGTTGGCTGGTTGCACAGAAAGCGAGGAGGTGGGGACCCGACTGTGCCTAGTCGGTGTTAAGAAGTTGTTAGGAGATGTTTACGTCCCAGGGTTTGCTGTAAAAGAGCTGGCTAGGCCACAAAAGCCCGGGAAGCCGTTTTGGTTTGGCAACTTTTCCGCTTTTCACGGTATCCCCCAAGCAGGACAGAAAATCCCAGCCTGGATATACAGCAGGTCTCCCTCTCATACATTTTGCTATACGTGTGTCCGGACAGTGTGGAAAATATTATGGAGATCTCTTTCTTTGCTTTTCAATTGTGGGCGAAATTATAACAATCGGGATCTCCTTGTGGAGGCCTGACATCTGAGTGACCTTTCCGTGGGAAAAATATAAATAGTGGATTGGTTGTTTAAGGGCACATGTGTGTTCTGGGTCAATTACACCCGTAGGCGGTGGATCGTGTACTTGCTTCGTTGTCGCTAATGCCGCCCAGGATAGAGGGGCACCATTTTTTTTTTCTCCGCTCGCATGGGGGAGTGTGTGCTTACCTGCAGAAAGTCTTGGCCGGCTCCGTGGCGTCTGCATGTCCTGCCGCGCGTGGGGCAGCATGTGGTAGCGCTTGGCCTCGTTGACCAGGTCGCGACACGCCTCGGACGTTTTGATCAGCTCCTCGTTGTCCACCACGTTCAGGAGGTAGGACGGGTGGATGAAGGGTAGACGCACCACGGCCAGCAGCTCGGACACATGCTGAGAACACAGGCGGAGGAACATTCGAAAATAAGGGATGATTAGATGTTCGAAGTAGCGAGCGCGGTGAACACAAGTTAAGAATCACAAGAAAGACAGGAAAAAAGAAATGTCTTCAGACATCTGAACTAATTTAAGCTGTGCGAAAATGCCAAGCATGATCAAAGAGACTTCATATGAACAACAGTAAACAAATAGCAGATAATGACACGCAGTGAACACAGACACCAACATTTATTCTCAAAGAACTGCCGGATTAACCCAACCTCATTATAAGAACCTTCTTGTGCAGTTCAAATAACCCTTTTTTTTTAGATCTTAAAAGAAGATGAGAAAAACATCTCATGCCATATTTTATGAAAGCCTGGGCCGCTAGGGTGAGGAAACCTATTTGTGGCGAGACCATTAGATCAGTTGCTGTCAGTGTCGGGTCCTCAAAGCTCCAGATCAACAGCCTGACCACGTGCGGGACAATTGCCCCGAAAAGGACAGACAATGAAAAAAAAAAAATCAAGTATGCATCGTCGTATGTGCAACCTTACACTTAAAATGGATTCAAAACTCTGGAGACGTTTCCGTTCTGTCAGTCAGTTAATCGCCATTAAGTGAGAACCCAGAAATAGCATTCGGCAAAAGTTTTTCAGCGAGACCTGCTCACCACCCCGCATTTATATGTGCATTTTATAATGCCGCGAGAGACGAAATGAGGCTTCAGGGGATATCTCACCACTTCCAGCGTCTGCTTCTGATTGTCTCTGACAGCTATTGTTCTGCAGCTAAATTAAGACCCAGCTCTGCTTACTATTACCCATTCGAGCTACACTTCCGAACATGATATATCCTTTAAAGGGGTTTTTGAGGCTGAAGGGATTGATTATTAGGCTTCGGAGCGAAATGAAAGAAATACTCGACCGCAGCAACACAAACATTTGTGCATGTGTGCGAGTTTGTTCCGTCCCTGGGTGCGCATACATTTACCATTCATATGCGCTTCTGCCGTATAGGTGCTCAGAGACAGGACTGTTACCGTGGCAACCTGGTCTACAGTGCCCGCTGCTGCCGTGTGTGTTCAACTATATGTGTGCTAGTCGGTTGCCCCCGTGGGAGTCTCATCTATGTCGACAGTAAAAGCTGGAAACAAGTGTGGACACAGCGGCATGGAGCTGGGCGGCGACTGACCCCGCCGAACTCTCGGCTCAGAGCGCCGCGACCGGGCCACGAGGGGAGGGCGACAAAACCACAGACTCAGAGAGACATCATTCAGGGGAGAATAAATAATAGGCTGACACTCTGCTTAAGCATTTCCCTTCTCCCACCTGAGGCCCTTTTTTTTTTTTTTTCTTTTTCCTCTGGCACGTGTCCCATTCGGTTCTCTACCAATGTGATGGGCTCATCGGAGCAGAAAGGAGGGAAAAAAGACAGCGGAAGATAACAGAGAGAGGGACAAAGAGGAGGACAGGAGCGAATGGGCTGGAGCAGGAAAAGGGGGGAGAGAGGAGAGGACACAAGAGAGAGAGAGAGAGAGAGAGAGAGAGAGAAAAGCGGGGAGGACGAGAAAATCGAAAAAGACGAGATAACTGAACCGAAGGCGTCAGAGGGGGAGAAGACGGGAGAGAGGATGTGATGGTTCTGCGCCACTCGGAGAAATGGGCTGATGACGTTCCCCTCTCTCGCAAACGCACACAGCTTACCCGACAGTTTATCAAACAAACAGCTCAATACCCACACAAACACTGGCGCTCGCTCCCGGCACCTCGGCTCAAACGCAGCAAAAAAAAAGTTAAAGTCAATGCAAGCAACTTAGCGTACAGAGACGCTCTTTGGGGAAGAACCACTAGCTCAGGGTAAGCTCCCACCTCTAATTAAAGGGCCCCCATAGTGGGGGATGTGCCCCATTAATTACCGAGTCATGTCACTCGCAGACGGAGGTGATTTAAGCTTCGGGCTTACTGCTGTTTTACTATTACACGTTATTTTTCACCAGGTCTGCCTGCCACATCCTCAGCTACACCAGGACTTTATACCGGCGCACTAATGCCAGTCATCAAACGTGGACAAATCGCAATAAAACACAAGAGCTTAATTCCCTTTGAAATGGGATCCTTTAGTACAACTGCAGGAGGAAAATAACTCTGCAGGTCACCTGGAATAGGTTCCCCACTGACCGCTCTGACCCCGAGAGCTAGATCAAAACTGCACAGGGGGCAGTTTTCAGCCGGTTGGCGAGCTTAGTAGCTCAATAGAAATAAATGTGCACAAATGTCCAGGCCTGCATGGTGAAGACATTTGAAGGGAGGCATGCTGTTGTGAGAAGGTCCCCCGGGCAGGCATGAATTATATCTGAGGTCCTTTGTTTCATGGGAAGTTTACATGTTGAGCGGGTTTCCTCCAGACATTCCTCCATAGCGTCCTGGTCCCCCTTCCACACATGCCACCCATGCGGTCTTCTAGAGCCTCGGAATGACCTGTAACTGTCGGTGTATGCCCGAGTGTAAGTGCACTCAACCTATATAGTGGTTTCATTGTCTATTTCAGCCTGAGATAGATGTGGGTGACCTTGAATTGGAGGACAGAGGGGGTTTTGGGGTTGGAGAAATGGGGTTTTTAGTTATATCACAATGGGAAACGAAACAGGGATAATATAGGGAAAGAATTGTTTTGGGGAACAGATGAGGAGATGGTTAAAGACAAGACAAAGGTAAAACCAAAAGGGTTTGCATGCATGCAATGTAACTGGTCAATATATACATACATGGCATATATATATATATATATAAACATTGACTTTCTATTTATCATTTACAGAGAAATATTTTCTTTTACTGCAGAGCTGAGCATAGAGCATTGATTACACTCAGCTTGTAGCCCTTAAAAAATCCATAACGTTTTTCACCATCCCGGTTTATGTCTCACCCGCCTCCCTCAGTGTGCCTGTCATTCAGGTTGAGAGTGCGTGCCATGACACAATATGTGAGCGACTAAACCCCTTAATAACACCGGACGCCCACCACTCTTTGACACAATGTGAAACAATGGAGCTGCATAGAATGAGTTGCATATAAGTGTTTTGCTCCGAAATTATTTTGAGTCGAACACCTTTTGTACGGTACTCACTCAGTTGCAGCCACAAATAGACTCTAATGCTGGGGGGAACCCTGAAAGCTGTGTTCCGAAATCAAAGAGTGGGAGAACTCTGAGCCAGTCGGCAGGTCAAGGGTTCAAGGCACGATGGACGGGCAGCGCTGTGTGAGTCCTCGGCACACGCGTTGCCTTGGATCGCGGGGAAAAAAGCTGCATCCACATCGCTGCCTTCTGTAGCGCACGCACGCGCGCGCGCATATATGCACATATGCACACAACCAACAAGTTTCTTTACCTTTAGAGGTTGAGGGAAAGACAAAACAAGAGCAGCCTACCGCACCGTCCGCAAACCTTAGCTACGCACAAACCCACATCTGCTGTGGTCTGTTTTCACTTGCCACACATGTTTGAGATGGCGGTAAAAACTACCTCAAAGAGGCAGCATCTGCTCTCCAACACAAAAAGGTATGGACGGCTGCCACACACAGTCAAAATACACCCAAAACACGCACGCACGCACACACTGACATTTGCACGAGAATACAGCAAGAGGCAGATGGAGACCCTGCAACAGTAAGGGCTGTAGCGTGACTGCGTTGTATCATAATCACATGTTGTCAGTGGTCCTACTTTTAGTTAATCTTGTTCTGCTGAGTCCTGAGGCAGATTGGAATATACATGTGGCTGAAGAGATTTGGAACATGCCAAGTCAAAGAGGCTGACCTCTGAATGCGCAAACAACCATGGATCCGATTGGGGGATATTCTCTAAATGTGTGTGTGTGTGTGTGTGTAGAAGCCTGGTGGAATCATTCCTGGCTGTTACCTCCCTCTCTCCCTCTATTTCTGGAAAAGAAATGACTCTTCCTCTTTGGTTCTAACTAACTCACTATCTTCTCCCACCTCTTTTTCACTTTCTGTCTCTCTCTCTCTCTCTCCCGCCTCCATTCCTATCGCTCCTCGCTCTCCCACCCACACACGCGCATATATATCGGCACGGAAATGAGGGAGAGTTGCACACTCGCTGCTAATGTTGAAATCCAAAAGTATCGGGGCCCACGAAAAAACAAAAAAACTAAAAGGAGCGAGCCCTGCTTCGTGCCACCCCCTGAAACAACTCAAGCAGAAAAGATTGCAGATACTGTTCACTCAGGGTTGGTGTTTTATCTGTTAGAATAAAGACAGCAAAGAAAAACGTGGTTGAAGCTTGACAGATATGAATTTTTAAGGGGAGGGGTTCATTCATGAGCTACTTTGCATTTTGCTTTATTTCTGAGACCTGAGTCACGGACTCACTTGTGGATGTTTAAAGTGCGCTTGGTGTGTGCACCTTATCTATTCACTATTTTTATGCAAATCGAGCTCAAGTGTGGGTCAGTTAAGCTTGCAGCCATCACAGGGCGGGGCCAGTGTTCACTAGGACACTTGGCAGTTTCATTGCCGTTGGGGTTTTTTTTTAAATCACTGTAATTACTGTGTTGTCGTGTTTTGAGTGGCTTACCACTGAGTAAATACACTTAAATGATTCGTTTGGGGGGAGGAGTAATTCCACATTGGCTTTGCACAGCTTTTAAACGCCAGGGTTGACGCGGGCACAAGCAACACACGTCTTTATTGCTGCCAGGTATGAAAAGGTAACTTGTTGGCTGCGATGGGAGGGGAGGATGGAGGGATTAAGGTCTGAGACCAGACCAAATAGGCAAAATATACGCCAGTTTGGCCTGCAGTTACTTGTAGCCGCTAGAAGGCACAGGTTTCCAGAGTCCTTGAGTTCATGGGACGACAGGAATCTGGTGGTCGCCTTCAAGGAGCGAAGTGGTGAGCGATGATCTTGTCGGGATGGAGGTTGAACAAATCATATCACAGCTGCACCACAATAAAACTTGGTAATTACAATAATAACAATAACATACTCGGTGATAATCGTACAACAGCTCCAATTGGCTTTGCTCTCTCTTCATTTCTTCCACTCGTCTCATCCGACCGTTTTCTATCAAGACCCGAACTGCCAAAATGCATTCACCCAGAGTATTTGGGGCAGAAATCACCTCTTTTTGTGGCAGATAAACGGATTGGATTACAATAATAGCGCCAACGTAACCCCCGAATTAACTGAGCATTCATTCCTCAGAAAGAGGGAAATGACTCTTGTGCTCTACGCATACCTGGATAAGTCAAGACTTCGTACATTTCTGAACTTGAGCCGAATGCACATTTTTTTTCTCAATCCCGAGAGCTAATCCGAGCGGTAAGTAACAGAAAAGATATCGAAACAGACTGAGACCTCCCCCGGTTGTCGAGTCCGGTATACTTGGATGGCAGCAAAGCCATGACGTTTCCCCCCCCCCCCCATGCCCTCTGAAAGCATAGCATGCGAAGAGGGCACGCGCCAGATGCATGTCGCGTGAATCGTGTGCCAAACATGAACCGGCAAAACGAGGGCACTCACAAAAGCGCAGACCACTGAGTGGTGTGCCTGCACTTAGCGAATGAAGGTAGATACAATACATCTGAATCCATTACTTTTTTCGTACAACAATTTCCAGCGCTGCCACTCTCTCACGTGTGCCTGCAGACGAGCGGCGTGACCCGTCGCTTCGCCCACTCGTCCAAGCGATCTGTATGTACCCCTAACACCTAATGGATTGTAACCGCTATAGCTACTGTGCAAGTGGAGAGCTATACCTCTTGTGCATGCTTGAAAGAAAGAAAGGGTGAATCTTTTCACACTCACGCTTCATCAGTGTTTTTGAATGCCTTAAGTTTCCACAGGAAACTGAGGACATATGGAGATTCTACTTTTAGCCGGTCCGCCAACACACGGTGTCGTGCCCCCCCTCCCCCCTGCGTCTTCAATTATTCTCAGACAGCATTTTCCATTTGTATTCCGATATGCAAACCAGATTGTGATTTCACCTCTTTAATTATCACTATCTTGCACCAGTGTCAACATTCTCAGTGCCAGCAGCTGCAAATGCACCCAAAGCCACGAAGAAGGGGAAAATGATGCTGCACAGTTCAGAAAAAACAAACTTCTCGCCTTCTATGTCTCTTTTTCATACACACAGACAGACACACACAGACACAGCTGCAGGTAGGTGGCTTTATTTCTGAGACCTGAGTCACAGACTCACTTGTGGATGTTTAAAGTGCACTTGGTGTGCGCACCTTAGCTATTCACAATTTTTATGCAAATTGAGCTCAAGTGTTCAAGGCAAAATATACGCCAGTTTGGCCTGCAGTTACTTATGGCCGCTAGAAAGCACAGGTCCAAATAGATTGAGGCTCTTGAAAGACAGGTATAATGTGTCTAACTGGGAGGCTTTCCGATCTGTCAGAAGCGGCGGAGAAACAGCCAGGAGGCCGCCATCCAACACCGATGACACATTTCCTCTGTGCATGTCCTATTCCATGGCTGTCAGTGAAGACGAACGCCTCTTACTCTATGTATAGGTATGTGCCTGTGTGTGACGCTCGCAACGGCGGCATCCAATAAATGACACATGAACGGTCATATCTATTCGCTTCGCTCCGAGCTGATGTGCGAGTAATGGACAACCCATTGTCCTAAACACAGCTCTGAATGAAAACATGAAAAGAAATACACACGCGCTCACTCGGTACAAACGCTGAGTCCCAAGCGCGCGTGTGTGTGTGTGTTCGGCAGAGCGTGTGAGCGCGTCGCCGGAACCCCTCAGCTGAAATGACCACGGCGCCACGTTCTTTTTGAGCCTGCGCAGGCCCGCGTGTGTCAAAACACATGCTTGCGCCTTCCTCTCCCGGTAACACATTACGGAGGAGTAAAATATGCTCTCGCAAATGGCACTTCATTTGGGTTCAAGAGATGCTTTGCCGAGCGTGTCTGCGTGTTCTTTGCGCCTGCGTGACCGTGGGTGCATATCGGCCGGAGGGAGGGATGGGGAGACGGAGAGAGATGTAGCGAACGACAGACGTTGACTGCTGCCCTGAGCAACCGCTGACATTTCTGCATGATTTCATTCCAGGAAGGGCGGGGGGAAAAAAACGCTATTTTGACGATTTGATTCAAAATATGTCCGCACGTTGTTCATTGACGTAACATTTCCTGGCTCGTTTCTCATTTCGCTGAATTGTAACTGCTATATGGCCCCTTCGATTTGTCTATTTGTATTATTCCACATCAATCCCGCGAGAAACGGAACCGATCGCTTCCTTTGAACAGGGGCCTTATTTTCTTGGTCCTATAGGCGCCGCAGAGCTCACGCAACACTCTCTTGTGCTGATAAGAGGGCCCGGTGGAAGCGAGCCGCCTCTGTCACGCTCCCGGATATGCAACCACTGTGGTCGAGTAGGCGCGGTTCGAATGGCTGCACACATCAGGACTGCGCGGCGCTCTGGGGATGACACCGATGAGGACGGAGGTCCAGAGCTCACTGGCTTGCATCTGATCCCCGTCCACTCTCTGAGAGCCGAGGCGCACTCGCGCCGATATACATGGGATTCCTAGTCTTGTGTGAATGACGGTCGGTGGGGCGTGTGCGTTTCCCCATGTGAGAGTCGGGAGAGAGAGGGACAGAGAGAGGAGAGGAGGAGGCAGGGATGCAGAAGAAAAAGCAAAGCCCTGTTGGCCGCATCAATCTCCATTGCCTGGCTACGTCTGCTGGAGAGCATGCATTTGTCACAGACGACGCAGAGGGAGACCTGCAACACCTTCATTTCCACTCGTTCTACGGCAGACTCTGCGCTTCTGCCTCAAAGACAACCGTTGTGCCATAAAGCTCCAGATCCCAAACCCCCACCGCGCAATTAACCTTTTCTCGGAGGGCGGACAGCGACGAGAAGTTTTCGGGCGCTGAACTTGGAACTTCAAAAGAAAAGCACTAGATTGAAAGCGACGCTTAAGGTGGAGGGGTCATTCGCAGATTTCAAGGTAAATGAATCGTAAAGCGGTGAGGGGAAACTCAGTTTCTATGCCTTCACTGCCTCAAAGCATTTTTTGGTCTTTGATAATTTTATACTCTAACTACATGATGATAGCATCATTTGTTCTGGGAAAATGAGTTGATTCGTCTTAATGAAGGGTTGTAAACCGCTATATTACCGGATTAAATTCTAGGAAATCCCCAAAATAACAACCTGGAAAACGATAAGCACTGTGACGAAGTACCTTTGATCGCATTAATCGAGCTCGCGAACCGCAAATGTCTGGGCAGGTTATTTCTGATGGGTGGACAGTGGGTGGACAGTGGGCCCTGGCCAACGGCAGCCATGGCCTTTTTATCATGAAAATACACCATTAACTCTCCCTTTTACCCGTTTCATTAGCTGGCCGCGCTCCAAAGAGCCAATTAATCTGCCTCTTTTGTCAGGTTGCGTCACCTGGCATGATAGGATCCTTTATGAAATGTTGAAGGGAGGCGTAATGGAGGTCCTATTCAGGGATTTGGCAGAGACTGGCCCGTTATAATTGAAGCCACGTATCCGGAGCTGTCCCACAAAAGACCGTCTGGGTATAAGGAAGGACAGGTCTCTCTGTGTCAGCACCTTCAGAGAGGGAACATGACACGGGACGCGCCGTTTTTTCCACGTTCCTTGTTTGTGTAACATATGCTCCCTGCGTCTTGCGGCCTCTCAGTCGTTCCGTTTCAAAAAGGGCCGGAAAAATATCCATGTGTGAAAGCCTGCGTCAACATACGTAGATAGGAATGATTTATTCTAGGGCTGAAGCGATTGAATATTTTTGTGTTCATCTGCCAAATCTCCAACAAATAATGACTCAATCTATAGTAAGAAATAAATAAAACGATTCTCTTCATTTATACCAATTTCTCAATAAAAAAAACAAACAAAACACACGTACTGTGCGTAGAGGCTTCCGGGGCAGCACATGCTCAGCGATACTCAATCAAAAACATGTAACAGCTCTCTTCCTCCATTCAGCGACTTCAGCGCCTCATAGTAAAGCGTTACTAACACTCCGGTGCTCTTCCTCTGTCTCTAAGCGACATCCGGGCCCCCGTCTCTCGGTGCTATTGGACGTCAGTGACAGCACCCCGAGGAGAGAAAATTGCATATTATTTACCCGGCGCCTTCAATATGCCACTTTTCCACTCTATAGCCTGCGGCTTACAACGCACAGCACGCGCACAGGCACACAAACGGACAAAGACGCAGGCGCGAGCGTTCTGATGAACGCAAACGCGCACAACCTCCGCGCACGCCTTAGAGCTGGCCCGGACGTGTCATTTAAAAGCGTCACGGGTTCCGGCAGAGTGATTCCGTGCAGCCCTCTTCCTCCAGACGGGATGTTGGGACGGAGGCGAGGGAGCATGGGAACGATGCGCCGGTGGGGGACTATGTAAAAAAAAAAACGGCCCTTAGGGGCATGACCTTCTCCTGTGACATGAGGGAAGCGGCCTATTCTCTCTCTCTCTCTCCCTATCTGCTCTCCCCCTCTCGTCGGATCCTGGCCTCGCCGGTTGTTTTTTTTTTCTTTTTCTTCATTCGGTCACACATGGGCAGGAGTTTTGAGCTCGGCCGAGAGCTCAATCACATCTCCGCTCCCTGGATGTCATGGCTCCGTGCAGAAGCACAGACCCCTGGATATCAGATTAGAACACAGGGGCTCTCTTTCCATTCCGCTTTCTTCATTTCTCAATCACTCGGCGGCCCTTGCTGTCTCTTCTGTCTCGCTCTACTTCTTCCTCTCGCTCCAAATCTTTTTCCCACCCCTCCTTCTCTTTCTCCCTCTCTTTTTGGAGACGGGGTGACTCGGTGTCTCCTCGCAGGAACGAGTGCGGGTGGGTTGTTCAGACAACCGGGAAAATGTTCCATTTCTTTTTTTTTTTCTTCTACTCCATGAGAATAACTCACCTCTGCAGCTCTCCATTAGAGTGTGTGATTGCCGGAGTCCTGTGCACTGAGCTGGCTGGAGGTTTTTTTGGACACAGATGACAGGCATCGTATGTTCTAAAAGCGGCGCTTATTGTGAACCCTATGAATTTGCAGGAGTTTGCAAATGTCCTATCAGCGACCGCACAAAGTTCAATTTAGTGGATGTCACACGAGGACAACAATAAAAAAAAAATCTTACAGACTGATTCTTTATTTCAGTCTATGAATCTTCATTACTCCTCCCTCTTTCTTATTTTGAGCAATGCGATTGGCTTTTACAGTTTGTACTCCTGTTATTTCACCATAAACTCAAGAGAAAAGCCTACCGGAGGATAAATGCGAAATGTTTAATCCAAAAGTTGAACATTTTAAGCATTGACATATGTACCTGATAATAGTAGGGGCCAATAAAGTAACATTGATTGCAGTGGTGTATCCGGAACCCAATTCAGCTGATATAAAGCTGCTTCTCCCCTCAAGAAGACATTACTGTGAGTGAGAGACTCTTACGGTGATGGACTGTTGTAATTTATCTCATAATAATCTCACCTCCATTTTTCAAACGGCTATAAAATACTGAAAAATCATCAGCTTTAAATTCATGGTTTCTCTGACTGAATTTTCATAAAATCCTCCTGACCTGAGGTTTCTACCCTCCGGGTGGATATCTGTCTATTTCCCTTTTCATGAACGTCGGCCAGAGACGACACTCTGAACTAGAGGCCTTATCGATTCCACAATTCAAAAAATGTAAACCGCTTTACCCGTCAAAACCTATCGAGGCGATATAGCCTATGATTATCATGACACAGTCTCAGGGAATAAATTAAACACTCGATAGGCGAACGGTTTGTTTGTGTTGCTGTTTTTGCGAAGTGTCGTACGATGTCTCAAACAGATGAAGTGTAACTGGGAAGAGAGCACCAACTGAGGGCAAGGCGCTCCCGGGATTACGAAACAACTGCTGAGTGAGGCTACATCTGAAACACCGAGACATTGAAAACTACACAAAGACAAAAAGGAGTGGGTTTTTTGATGCTGCTGAGCTGTGGGCGGCGGAGGGTCGATATACAGTAGACACACAGGGTAGACATACAGTATCTGCACTGTCAGTGGTAACGAGGGTTTGTGCGCGTTTTTTCCCCTCTCTCGTGAAACAGGTGGAAAGTTTTTGCCTCATTTCGGTAAAGTAAGAGCCAGACCAGGGCCGACCAACACTGCAGTCATTAGCCCGTTCTCCTTTCTTACCTGCACTCTGGAGTTGGAGTCTTGTTTGATCCACTTGATGACCGTCTCGTAGACCAGTTCCTCGGCCTTGGTGTTTAGACTGTCATTGGACAGATAGGCCACCAGGTCCTCCATGGAAACGCTCAGAATCTCCTCCTGCCCCGCCACCTGGAGGGTAGTGGCGGAGGGGAAAGAAAGAATCATCAGCGAGTTAAACTGTGGTGTCGGACTTGCTCTGTGACCAATCTGATGGCAGGATATTTCCTGGCTTCAGTGGGAAGCTAGAGTCTCTCTAGTCATCTCTCGTTTTGTTTCATTTGTACACCAACACATATGTAACAAAGGTTATGTGTTGAATCTGCAGGTGCGTCTGTCGCTCTCTATCACTAAATCAATACCCCTCTCTATGGATAGAAATACATCCATATCCAGGGACGTTTCAAGACAGTCTGGGGGCCCTAGACGAAAAACAAAAAAAAAATAAGCAAAGCTTACCATAAAGCCCCCCGTAAGGGGGTTCCTGAACGTGTCATAGCATTGGGCCCTCATGGCAAGTCATTTAAAGGGCTTTCAGGTTGTCGTTGCTGTGGACCAATGTAAACTGCCGCCTTTGGGTGCCCTCCCAAAAAAGGGTCTCAATGACTCAGTGCTGTGGTCTCAATGACAAAGGTGACGTTTAAAAAGCAACACGCTTTCCCTGGAGCGCAACGGAGCAACCTTCTGCCTTGCATGACTTTGTGTGATTGACCCTCCTCTTCAGCTGCAGCCATATTGGGATCGCTTTGAATGTGTCTTTTGTGTGTCTTTTTACATCTCTGTTTAAACCTAAGCCCCATGGCAGCAAACAAATCAGAGCAGGAAATTGCACAGTACCGTACATTGTGCTCCCAGAGTAAATTACATCATATCTAGTGAAAACTTGAACAAAGCATTTTAATGCCGCTTTCGAGCAAACTGCCCCTTATATTTGCTAGTATATTAAAAATGTGTCGAATTTAATGAAATTACAGATTGACAAATAATCTGAATCTTAGAGTTTTAACACATTTCTACTCTCTTTGAATAGCTGAGCGTCTGTGATTTTTTTATTTATTTTTTTCCACAGCAATAAATACATAAATACAATCTCCACACACCTCGGGGAAGTTCTGCAGGGCAAAAGCTTTGGCCATGTTGTGGAGCTCCGTGCAACTCATGGCTTCGGCCATAGCCAGCACTCCCAGACAGTTGGCTGCAGTCAGCTGTTTCTCTGGAGAAATAAAACAAGGTCAGAGAGAGGTGGAGGCGGGCCGAGGGGACAGGAAAAACCAAAACAAGCAAAAAAAGGCAGATTGATTATGAAAGGTGAAAAAAAAAAAACCACATCATTCAGACATCCATAAAAAGCTCAGAGATGCAGAATGCTACAGAAAGGGACTGCAGGTAGTGCTGCCTATCAGGGTGTGTTTCGGCCTGAGACTAAGGGGCAACAAGCATAATAACTCAAAAAAGCTCCGGGGAGAGACAACAAGGGGAAATCGATCGCTCACAGCCCAGGCAGGAGGTGGCGGATGGCAGGGAGCGGGGTTTGGGATAAGAGGGGCCACTTTAAATAGCGCCTGTCAGATCTTGGGGTCCACTAAACACGCACACATACACACGCACACGGGGTTGTTTTATAGAAAATACAAAGACTACCCTCGCGGTCAGGCCAGCAGGGAAGTAGACGGGTGCAAATTGTCTGGTGATCTCGCGTAAGAATGCTGTGTGTCCGCAATTTTAGTGTTTAAGGCACATTGCCATTAATCCCGAGACAAAGAAAGTGTGCTGGCTGTTCACCGCATACACACCCAGGGCAAAACAAGCAAACTCTAGGAACAACCGTGTAAGCAGCCAATTGCACAATAGCGGTCAGAGGGAGGAAGCAATAGTATTAGGGCTGAGAGACGGAGCGTGTTTTGCCGATCCACCTTCAGCCTGCTGCTAATCAAAAAAAAGTCTCACAGACTAGCATTCACGCAATAAATAAATAAAGGCCAGTGTCTGTCTGAATCCGAAGTAGGTCGTAGCGATGTTTGCCTTTTCTCCCGTGTATTTGTTACAAAGTTCAATAACTTCTGACACCGTTCCAATTTCTCCCCGCTCAAGGACACGAGGTATTTCTCTCCTTCTCGTGTGCCGAAATGTCATGTATCTTGTCGAGGAGGAATGGATTGACGTCTCATGGGCGATGAAGTCAACTAATAGCTTCCCCACTTTCGGTGTTTTTTTTTTGTTTTGTTTTGTTCCCAAAATCGAGAAAAAAAACAGATCAATAACGGTTCTCTTTTACTCTCTTTTCACTCCTTTCCTGTCGCTGACCTTTTTGGTTGGAACGTGCACTTCCCTTGCGTTACGGGTACCCAAAACTAATTATTGAATGGAATGCAAAACCTGACATTTGCCGCCCGTCCGCTCGCCTGACCCACTAAAATCTGGAACAAGCCATTTGTTTTTTTAAACGCGACCTCTCGGGCTCCTGAAAGCCCCCTTCCCGTTCTTTGCTCCACTTTCCGTACCTTGGCTAAGTATCGCGACACGGTATCAATCTGCTTTTGCTATTTTTTCGATTCCATCAGGGTTCAGGCCGGAGGATTTGACATTTTCAGTGACAATTGTTCCCTGACCTTTTTATAAATCTGCCCCCCCCCCCCCCCCCCCCCCCCCCCCCCCCCCCCCCCCCCCCCCCCCCGCGCCCCCACCGCCGACCCCCACCCACCACGCTTGGTGCTGCCCACTGGGACTAGATCAGAGGCAGCGCGCCCGACTCAGAACGCTAGCGGGCGGGATTCGAACACAGCTGCGAGCTTTGGAAACATGACGCACAAAAAAAAAGGAGTGGGATGTGGCGGAGTAAGGGAGGGAATTTGTTTTTTTTGCACGAGGCGTTCTGTATGGGGTGTGCATAGTGATAAGGGACAGCGGCGTATGAGAATACGCAGCGATGCAGACACTACACTCAGCAGGAAAGGTCGCATAGGAATATCTGATTTAATAAGCTTGCACACTGGCTGCAATAAGCAGAAAACATTTTCATGCGCACACGCACGAGACCCCCGCTGTTTGGTGTGCAATTCCTACCTAAGAAAGAGACGCAGACTTTACAGAAGGTGTTGAACTGGAACTTGTTGGCGGCCTCCAGCAGCGTCTTGGCGTTGGCCGAGTCGATGACCAGCGAGCCCGTGTAGACGAACTCGAGCAGCAGCTCCAGCACGTCGGCGCCGATGTTGCTCATGTTCAGCTCCAGCATCTCGCCGCTCCGCAACTCCCCCGACGACCTGATCGACCAATCAGGGCAAAACAAAAAACAGAGGAGTTCAGAGGAACGGACATGTGAGAGGGCAAGGACAAAAAAAAAACAAAAACAAACAAACAAACAAAAAAAGGGATAGGGACAGATTTGTGTATGCTACACGCAACACCTATGACACACCTTGGCCAGTACAAGAGTGGGGAGAAAAATAAGAGAATCATTACACAATAAGATAACAACGTAAAGCGGAAAGGGACAAAAACAGAACTTTGGAGGCTTTTCTATTGTTCTATGGGACAAGCACATTTTGCAACTATAGTGCTGCATCTGAAACAGAATGTCCCCTCTGAATAAAGATTAGGCAAACACATGTCATCACTTTGTTTCAACAGGCATGCTCATTACACACGTGTTTTCATGTATGCATAGTTTTGGGAGGTGGACATGCATACATGGCAGAGTACGTAGCAATCAGACGGAAAACACAGAGAGCGCGAGAGAGAGAGAGAGAGAGAGAGGGTGACGGCACAGTGTTATGCGCTGACATGGTGTATGGTAGAATGAAAAGAATGCATGTCGCACCGCAGAGCTCTGGCTGTTTGTGAACCTACACCTCTGCCCAATGCGTGTGGGATATCAAAGCAATGCATCCCCTCCTAACGGCGCGGTGTAAGAGGTGCCAGGGAGTGCTTGGACGGGCAAATTAAATAGAATGTGATATGCCTTCGTAATGCACTCTGAGGTATGCCGGCTGAGTGCAGGGCTGCTTTCAGAACTGGGCCACGGTGTGACTTCACCAGGATCAAATGGCTGAGATTAGTTGGCATGCAGGATCCCCCCGGGGAGGTATGAGAGCGTTAAGTAACACCTCGCCACCCATGTTTAATGTCCCATGTGAAACAATAATCCACTCAAGGGCAAAATAAATGGAATCAAAGCCCAGCAGAACACATGCGCCCCCCCCCCCCCACACATCCCCCCCCCCCCCCCCCCACTACTGTGTCTCCCTCCCCGCGGCTACGGACATCAACAATATGAAAAGTACCCTCCATTAAGATGGATGGAGGCTGTTTGCTTGTGTCAGTCACGGTAGCACAATGATAATGTTCTGTCTGTGTGTGTGCGTGTCTTTTACTTTTCTGTTGGAGACGGTCGGTGGGATTAGAAATCATGACAAACAGTCAGCATTTAGTGAGACACGGACAGCGAAACAAACAAGATGAGACAGGTAGACGAAATGGTTAGAGCGACGAGGAGAGAGTGGATGTAGAGGGAGCAAAAAGGAAAGGGAGGCAGGGGGGCGAGAGACGGTTCATCCACAGGGAGCCAGCAGCCATCCTTCTGAGGGAGGGGTTGGGTTGTTCCATGACTGTGCCTTGGTGTTTTAAATAAGAGATAACCCCCGCCCCACCCCCGAAAAATAAAAATAAAAAAAATAATCCACCATCACACCTAAACGGAGCCTTTGTCCCCGCCGCAATAACCATCAGTAGCCTGTAGTGTATGAACTTAGACATTAGTTGTCATTTTAAAGCGCACTCAGGAGGTGAGAGGGGTAGAAGGACATCCAAAATAAAAGGAAAATGAAATAAAAGGCAATGGCATTTGCCTCTGGATGGACATTGGCTGGAAAAACCAAGGTAGTTACTCTTTATCCTCCTGCAAAGCAAAAAGCCACAGAGTGTTATTGCCCCTTTTTCCGCACAAAGCCCTGCAGTGGGGGCAGGTGGTGAGACAGAGAGGAGGGAAGGGGGGTGTTGTTCAGGGTTAAAAGTGATGGAGGGTGGTGGGGAAGAAAAGAGAGGGGAAGGTGGGCTAAAAATAAAAGAAGAGCATGCTCATCAACCTGGTCAATTAGTGCAATTGGAAGCCGCTCGAGTGGCAGTCTGTTTTATCTGAGCACTTATGTTATGGAAATGACTTTTTCTGGAGCTTCCAAGAGGAGGTGGAGATTTATGCTGCATCTGATTGCAGACTCAAATATAAATGGTGCAAAGCGGGCGGCGGGGAGGACAGCGGAGACGGGAGAGAGATAGGACGAGGGGTGGTGGGGGTAAAAACATGGGCACACTCAGGCAAAGAAATGTTTTTGTGAAAAATGCAGCACTTACTCAGGAGGAAGTCTTAAAATCAACAGAGACTGTCAAAACGGTGGTGAGCAGAGGATGAGAGGAAGGAGGGGAGCGGCAACAGACACACAACTGACACACACACACAACTGACACACACACAGACACAGAAAAGCCTATTTTACCGGGAATACTTTTAGCATTTTCTTAAAAGACCATATTTTCCGTGGAGTTACGTACGCTACCAAGACGTGTTAAAATTGAAGCTTATTCCCATGCAAAGACTGCACTGGGCAAAAGTAGTTTTGTATTTACATGTTCTTCCGCATTCCCAACCTAAATCAGGAATACTTTCTAAAAATAAACGCACTTAATGCGGTGGCTTCATCAGTGTTGGGGATTCGTTTTTGCTGATGTTTGCATTCCAGCGTTAAAGCCGCGGTATTCCATCCATAACATCCGGCACGATACGGGGGGGGGGGGGGCTTCAAACTGGGCAAAAGTAGTTTTGTATTTACATGTTCTTCCGCATTCCCAACCTAAATCAGGAATACTTTCTAAAAATAAACGCACTTAATGCGGTGGCTTCATCAGTGTTGGGGATTCGTTGTTGCTGATGTTTGCATTCCAGCGTTAAAGCCGCGGTATTCCATCCATAACATCCGGCACGATACGGGGGGGGGGCTTCAAGGCTACTGGGCTGGAACGAGTCTAGTTGGTACGAGACCCTCCGTGAGGACAAAGAGGACAGGATGACAGATGGGAGGTTTTAAAGACCAAACCTCCATCCCAGTGCCAGCACAGGGACATTAGCATGGGTGAAAATAAATCAATAAATCTAAATAAAATTGATAGAATAGCTGTTTTTTCCAAAAGTTTACTTTGAGAAATGATGCAGGAGCCGTGACATTTACAGGGCCACTTCATTGAAATTTAAAAAAGGTTTTTCTATGCCCAGGTTTCCAGAATCCCCTTAGGCACTGAGATTTCTGCCTCCAACAACCTAAAATAAGTTTTCATATATATATTTTTTATTATTAATATTAAAAGCTCTGCATACTGTATAGATGATAAAAACATTTTTTTTATGTGTTTTGGAATTATGATACAACATATATTCATAAATGTCCTTGAATTTAAATGTATGTGGAAATTGCAGGTGACGATTATGTGCCATTTGACAATAAGTGAATGAAAATGTGTGGGACCGCTGACAGATCACAGGTAATTCCATAAACTTTGGACAAATAAAACCACTATCCGCAAAGTGCAGAAAATACGTATTTATGGTTGTGAGGAACTGACCCTAGAATTACAGTTGGCCAGAAAAAAAGGTTGCTAATTGAAATCTGAGAGGAGGATTAGGGTGTCCTAACAACAGAGAGCTGAGCGGTGCACTCTTGGCTCCGCAGCGGAGTTCACACAGGCCAAGGCTGTAATGGGCTTTTACACAGCTCTCCACCCACCCTATAGTCAAAACAGCACCTGACTCACAGGCTCAGAGAAGCCATGGGTGGACTGAGAGAGATGAAGGGAGAAAAAAAACAAAGGGCCACGAAAGCATGCGTCCGGACTGCTGAAAGATTTTCTACATCACCGATGCAGTGGCCATAAATTAAATGCCTGCAGAGCACACTTATTTGAAAATCCCGAGGGGTAAAATGGAATTACCAGAGATGATCTGTCTCGCTGCTCCGTGCACCGGTCTTTTAAAAGGTAGGGTAATAGGTTTTTCGGGTGGGGGCAAGGGCAGACGTGTGCGTACATTTCTGAGAGGCATTACATCCTTCAGGTATCACGGGGCAAGCTGGCAGAGTGGACGGACATACATCTACACTGTCGGGGAGGCCTGACTATTTGAGGTGAGGGCGGGCAGCGGAGGAGAACGGCAAAAAGGGGGAGGCAGGGCGACTTTTCAAAAACGGAGGATTAGAGAGGTTTAGTAACATTTATAGTTCTATATAATTCAACATAACAACATCAGTTATGCCAACATGAGGGGGGGGAAAAAATGCCAATAAATGTTGCAAAAGTCCAGCGTTTGGTGAAAAAATACAGCAGTCAATTTTGTGTGTGTAGTAGGATCATAGAGAAATGGGATTTGTACTCCCTCACCCGCCAGTATAACATCTCTCTCTTCTCTCTGCCTCTCTCTCAAGGCAGCCTGCCACACGCACACGCACACGCACACACACACACGCACAAGCACACACACACACACGCGCGCGCGCACAGACACGCACACACACTAAAGCATGCGCGATGTGAAACGTGTACAAGCACATGTGCGCACACATACATTTACTAAATTGCAGGCGCGCGCACATCTTGAATGAGATGGGCGGGGGGAGAAAGGGTTCTGAACACAGAAAGGGGATGAAGTCTCTCTCGCATGACCTCATAAAAATGTGGACACCAGCGGAGGCACGCGCAGCATCAGCAATACCGGCGCCGCACTGAAAATGTGACCTGAGTGGCACATGAGAGGCCGTGTCTGAATGACGGACAGGCCTTTGGCTCTTTTTCTCCTTGCCCGGGCTTTCGACACTTCAAACCCCTTCACAGGTACGGGCAAAACTGGCTCTCCTCTTTCTCCTGTCCCCCCTCCAGGCACTTTCGTGGCTTTTATACCTCTGTTTCTGCTCCCTCTCGGTCCTTCCCCTGTCAACTCCTCACCGTTGTCGCGCTCTTAGCCCAGCGCTCATTTCCATAACGCCAAGGTGCCCCGTGCTTTTTTTAAAATCCAACAGCCATCGTCACTGTTGACGGAGTAGCGGTAGAATTTCCCCAGTGTGCCACAACAGGCAGGATTATCTTATCTTAAGCACACTGTTGACGATTGGGACCTCGTTAACAGAGACGTCTTCCGAAATTCACCGTCCTATCACTATAACAAATTCTTCCCACATTCTCCAGTGTGAAGTCAAACGAGAGAATTTCAATTTTAGACATAATTTCATGAGAAACGACAGTGTCACGATACTAAATCAAAGTACTTTTACAATTAATTAAGCAATTAATGAGAATTTGCTCCATTAAGCTGTCAAATTAAACGAGAAATATCCGACTGCGTAGGCGGCAGCGGGCATGAAGATGAGCTTGATGACATGCGGGGCCACCTCTCCGGGAGACCCCCTCCACTCCACCCCCCCCCTCCCCCTCCCCGCCGACGTCTTTAACGGGGGCACCGTCTTCATGCATAGGCGACCCGCCCGGCTACCGTAAATCCCGGATGAGAGGCAGAGACGAGACAATGTGATCGTCGGGTTGACCAGCATGGGGCCTTCACTTCAATCCACGGCTATCCCCCCACCCCCCCGGGAGCTCCTCTGCTATATTCAAGGTCAAAGGAAGCCCCCATCTGCTCCTTTTTTTTTTTCTCACAGGGTGCTTAGGAGTATTGCTGTCACGGAGACGAGTGATCCTAGGAAAGACGCGGCTCGGTGGCGTTTTCTATCTCTCTGTTCTCTCTCTATGGTCCTCCTCACTGCGTCCCCATTCAGGGGGAACAAGTGTATCGGCGGTGAGAGAGGAGGCGGCCGATAAGCAGCTTTTCTGATGCGCTCGCTGCGGAGTCTGCGTGGCTGCGGGGCAGAGTGGCAAGCTTCCCCAAGGCATTCCAGCCACTGCCAGCCACTGCCAGCTACTGCTGCGCGCGTCTCTGTTTGTCTTTGTATTTGCTGAGCGCTCTCCTCCCCAGCCATGCAAGTGAAGAACAATAACAACACACTCGCGCACACAAGCAGCAAGGCGGCAAAACAACCGCGGGTCCGGGAGCCTCTCAATCAAGCCGAAAAACACCTGCAAGGATTCGAAGTAAGGATGAGGACATTAGGGAATTATAGCATTCCCTCCCCGGAAAAGCCAGGCGGATAAAAAAAAAGACACACTTGCGCTATCAGACTCTTCTGTCACACTCACACATGTGCAAATACATCCTGAGAGACTATAAAAAGGTCACACACAAACACACAAACACACAAACACACGCTCGCTCTTGCGCAGACAGGCACCGATGGAAACAAAACAGCGCATGAAGACGAAAAATGTATATTTTGTATGAAGGGCAGAGCACTAGGGGAATACTTGGATCCACATCGCATGTGTACGTGAGCGAAGGGTGGTGTTCACCTGTGAAAGCGGCGCTTCATTAAGGAGTCTTGATGCGCTTTTGTCCTGTCCTTTGTTTAAGACTCTGAAATGTCTGATTAGAGGAGCCATCAGCATACGAAAAGGCTGTTCTGCAGCGAAAAAACTTTCAAAAAAATGTATGAATAAAAGCAACAGAAAAATATGGTAGCTTGGAATACAAAAAAGAAAAAAAAATGCCCACCGCAGACAGTAAGGCTTTGGCAAATTACCACCCAAAGTGTGGAATGTATGATTCTTTTGTTTTTGGCCCTTTGGTGAGTTTTACTACATCCCCAGTCATGGAACATTTTCACTGCTCATTAAAATGGAAATGTGGTTAAATTGCCCTACATGGGGAGGAAAGGTAATGACGAGGGTTGACCTTTTTTTCTCTCCAGATTCAAATACATTCATTTGAGCGGGAAGAGGAAGGAATGGCTGCTGGCCCTGTGCTAGGAACCAAAGTCTTCACACACCTGCAAGAGAGAGAGGGGAAGGGAAAAAAGCGACACAAATGCGCCCTATGAAAAGAACAGATTGGATCAACAGCTGGCGGGAGGGGAAGCGAAGGCAAACCTTTTCACCAGGTCCTTGAAATACAAGCTGCAGGAAGCTAGAACATTTTGGTGGACTTCAAACTCTTTGCCTTCAACAATAATTTTCAGGTCTGTAAACTCTTTCGCTCTGCGCTGCTGGTTCAACTCCTTCAACATCTCTGTAGAACAAGAAAAAAAAACAGACAATGCCACATTTTGGTTTAGAATTTCATTTTCCTCGTCCATAAATAACAAGTGCATCAAACGCATGACAACAAGAAACCAAATGTTGAAAGGGCAGATAAAAAAAAAACACATCATTGCTGTACAGTATTATTAACAGTGTTGTTATGGGAAACAAGAAGTGAAATGCGCAGTGTGGATTCAACATTTGGGCCAAAGCAAAAACAAATCCTGGATATGAAAATGTAATTGAAAAAGAGTACGTCATTTAAAAGCAAATATGTATCTTACATATTCTATACTGTATTGATTGTTACCCAAAGCATGTTAGTGGATAACCTCGGACTAGGAATAAGATTAAAAGGGAAAACTTAGGTTGTTATGGGAGAAGACATTTGTTTAGCACTATTTGACTTTGGTAATTTAAACTTGCAGCACTAGAACTTGAAAGGAAGCTGAACGAGATGTGTCTTAAAGAGATGTGGGCTGAAAACAAAGACACCGTCAATGCATTATTCATTATGAAATAGTATTCTTTGGCTTCTCACTAGTGCCCTAGTCAGCACAGAGTTGACCTTCAAATGTTGCTCAATGAGAAAACAACTGCCTATCCCCAAATCCCTTTCCACTCTCTTAAAAAAAAAGGACAAAAAAAATAAAATCCCACACGCCCACCCACCCTCGCCTTCCACTCTGGAAACAGAACAAAACAAACAAGAAAAATAAATAAATTCAATAACATGGACATGAAAAAAAAGAGAGAAATCTGAGAAAACCCGCTGACAGCGAACCAGCGTGCTGTCCAAGGCCACGGCACACAGTGCTGGTGTATAATCTGGGGAAGTGGCACAGCGTAAGGCTGGGCCGGAGGCCATCGTTCAGCTGCGTCTTAATGAGGCGCTGTGATAAGATGCTGAGGGTGAAGAATCAGCAGGAGACCTGCAACATGATTCCACAGCCTCAAGAGCGATAGCCACAAAACCCCAGCTTTGTTAATCTCCACTACGACCCACTGCTGAGTATGGCACCGAGGGGAACTCTCAGAGATTAAAATACAGTGGTATGCCGCGGACAGAATAATACGGAGAATGATGGTCACGGAGGGAGCCAATTTCTATCCCGTCTGCTCGGCAGTAACGGGGAGACAGCCGGAACACAGTTGTTTGGCACAAAAAGTAGCCTTGGTGCTGTAGAGGCACGTCTTCCACGCTGAGGAAAGATAAACAGTCGTGCAAGAGTTTTTCGTGTACAAAAAGAAATGTGTGCATGTGCTGTGTGTGTTTGTGGATGGATATCTGCTTTACACAGGCGTTTTACCATTAAATGCGTGAAACTAATCAAACTTGCGATTGTTCTGGTGACATCCACACTGAAATGGAAGACCTTTTTTTTTTTTTTTTTTTTTTTCCACCTTATCATCCCGAAATAGGTCTGTGTTCAGGCTAGACCTCTGAATCAGGGATTGAATTAACCTGGAATGACACTCGCCCCTTCTATTTGGCTGGAATATCTACTCATTTAGCTCCCTCCATTCTCCTGACTGACGCTGAGAGCTTCGCTCTGAATTCATTCGCCCAGCTGAAATTATACAGTGTAAAGACACAAATGACGAATAAGGTGCGATTCACGCCGCCCCCCCGAGCGTCGCTTCCCGCGGAGTTATTGTATTTAGAACGAATGGCCAGCAAGAATGACCTGGTTATTAAACATGCCAAATACCAAATGGGGGAAAACATTAAAATGGATGCAATGCCACACGTCTGCCGTATTAGTGAACAGGACCACAGCTGCATGGTAACACACACACATACACACACACACACACACACACAAAGCTGGCATTTGCCTTGTCTTTCATCCATATCTCTCCACTCTCCACATTCCACTCCGCCGCTGCTTGTCAGCTGGCCAGCTATCTGATTACTGTGTGGGCACGGACTGTGAATAGCGAATACGCGCTCGTTCTGAGTTTGCATTAGTGAATCTCCAGCCAGCGATATGGCTCTCACCTCCAATCAGCCACGGCGCATACCATCCATTTGCCCCGACAATAGAGAAAGTGAGAGAGGGGGGGGAGACAGGGAACTCCACTTGTCGGCACACAATGGCCGCCTCCCTCCGAGCCGCGCAGGACCACCTGAATGGCCCTTGGAAAAGCTAATTACGGCGTCTTGGGTGGAGCTGCGAGCGTGCTGGAACAACTCATCACCACTGGGGACCGTGAAACTTCACATGGCGTCCCCATTCTTAAGTTCGGCGTGGAGTGTGGTGAGGCGCGGCCATGTTCAATGGGACCACGTCGGCTTTGAAACACCAAACATCTCAATACTCTCAAAGGAGAAATATCTCGGGGCCCGTGGAGTCCCAGAGACTCACACCCCGACGCAATGAAACGGTAGCGAGGTTTGTTTTTGCCAGCAGAACACGGCTATTCTCAACGGGGGCGGAATGTGCTCCATTTTTTGAATTTTATCGTGGCCTGCAAACAGTGACGAAATATGCCAGAGTAGTTTCCTGCCCCTGAGCCGTTCACAATAATATCAGCACCGCTGCGCTGGCTCTCCGTGATTGGCTGCCACGCTGTGCAAACTCAGCCGCTCAGCCTAGTAACTCTACTGTCAAACATCTCCGAGCGCGGTGGCCAATGGGGTCCTCGGCTGGGATTTCCTGTAACCTATCCACGCACACAGCTCTAAGGTGTGGTAAGTCGCTCACTGAGCTGTGACTGGTTGCTGTTATGGGGCGACCCAGCGTGCAATTGGTTGGCCCAACACGGAGCCATTTTAAGGTTCTACATGTAATTTGCATGTACCCCTGTAGACCCGCCATTTTGTCCTCGCACAAAAACTGGTAAATTTGAGATACATATTCATGAGCTTGGGATGTTCTTTGGAGTTTTTTTTTTTTTGTAACTTGCCAAATGGCCCGCATTGCTGTGTACAAAATTGTGAAAAGACAGGGTCAAAATTAAATGTTTATGTCACAATCAAAGGCGTTAGTTGGGAATGTGATGTCTTCTCGAGGAATATTTTTTTATTTCCTTCACTGGGCAGAAGTGTCTGAAATAAATATTTAAGTTATCTCACAACCACCAATTAAAATATTTTTTGGGTGAAAACACAGTTTTCTAATATTAACTTCTCAAACATATCAATACGAATCTGCCTCAGAAGGTTCACATTTAAAAAAAAAATAAAAATCTGTAACAATATGCTATTGCAGAATTTATTACAAGAACCGTATTTACAATACACACAGCAAGTGTGCGAGTCAATTATTTTAATCTATTTGACAATTATTTCTTCAGCCGTTTTGCCCTATTTTCCCTTAAATCCTATTTCAACAGCAAATACATGCATAATGGTCTGACATTCAGTGGTGCAGCAGAAAGGGCACTGATATGCTCACTTTGACCTTTATGTTCTCTTTTAAACTTTCAACAATCCATTCCCACCAACACTCACAGCTTAATTACCTAGAACGAACCATGCTACCTGATCAATAATTCAATGTACAACTCTGCCATAATGGGTTTTCTTTAGCTTGGACAAGACTACAGAATAGCGCTGCAATTTTTAACCAAATGGGGCTCGATGACTTAATTACACAACGGTAAAAAATAAATCACTTAGCTTATAACTTAATTATCTTTAAAGCATTTGATAGAGATTTTAAAGCTGGTGTTCTGTTAATAATCATTTATTTTCTGATAAAGCCTTGTTATATGGGCAAGATAAAATCCTCAATTTCTTTCATAAATTATTATAATGTTAATTTGATGACGTTTGTATTTGATTTCAGTTTCTGTTGGGAGCGACTTTTCAATAATTCACCCCATTTTTCCTTATTAATAACGCAATTAATGCCACCACGGTCAAAATAAATGTGTTCAATCTATTTGGGATTTTTTAATTAATGTACTGTTACCAATAATTAAACTGAACATACTCACACAAATATATTATTCATAAAATACTCATCATTGTAATGTTATGATTAGCTACAATTTTGCAGGACACAATTTGAACATATTTTATTAAAAAGGGAATCAGCTTGTGCTATGATAAAGAAGAAGCAGCACTACTGCAGGGGTGAAGCACAATGGACTGAGGCATACTGATCAAAATGGGCTTCCTCAACAAAAGCCTTTACATAAGTGGGGACGTTTTGAAAAAAATCTCCCCCAAACATTCCTTTACAACAAAATAAGCACAGTGGGCCAAGAGCGTATTTCATAATGAATGCACACAAAAGAACTCGCCAAGCAAAAAGCTTTCACAGTATTACGCATCTCAAAAATGTCATTCCCTTGCAGAGACCAGAAGGCCAGAAAACGACAGCGAAACACTGATAAGGTCTGGTGGATTTAATTTTGGTTTTCTTGCAAACTCCAGTATTTGGGGGGAGGGGGGGACTGAAAAAAATCATTTGTAGCGCACTTTGATACAAAAAATATTCCCCGTTTCTGACTGCACACTCGAGAGTTCACCATCAGCACAAGCTGTTGGGATACTGTAATATCTCCAGAGTGCTACCTCCGGTTTACAGAGGATAAAAATACTTAAACACTGCCTTGAAGGTAACAAAGAGTTAATGCAAAATACGCGAAGTTACGGCATAAATTATGGACATCTTTTTTTTTTTACTATGTATCTAGAACTTGATTATATAAATACAGGGCCAACGCCTTGTCATACCTGAGTTTCAAAAAGCAATACAAGATTTCTTAAGCTCATATAACTCAGGCTTGGCCCCGTTGCTTAAAGAGAAGATGCCCAGTAAAGGAAAATGAATTTGAATATACATTTTTGTTGACATTTTAACAAAATTGAGTTTTAAACTACACTGTCGATGACATTTTTACTATTTCTTTTGTTTTCCATTATAATTTTTAGAATGCCTGTTTTTAAATTCCACAATTCTCTGAAATGTGTGTATTAATCTTTAACAAATTAATCTTAACACTAAGATGTTATAATTTAACTTAATCTTATATCTTAATCTTAATAATAATTTAATAATAATACATTATTTCGTTTCAATAAATGGCTTTAATTTTTTTTTCTGACTTTGTAACGCTCAAGCCTTTGCAGTTTTATATTGTTATTTATTAGCTATTTGGCAAATAACTAAGATAAAAATAAAACAATAAAACAAAAAAATAAACCATTTTTCATATTTAACTGGACAAGCAACAACCAAAGTCACAAAGGTTTTGGTTTTATCTAAAGGAATAATTGTTTATCCAAATGAAAAACTGCAGTGAATTTGAGCTACTATTGTAATATGTTAAATATGTGTCCTAGAAATGTGTATACAAATGTGATTTATCGATGCAATCCATACCCTAGAATATGAATGAATTTGAATTCATATTTGCAGCTGATTAGGGCTGTACTGCAATAGAGGGAGTATGTTTGGTTGATTTAGCTAAAAATCTATTTTGATAGATATATTTTTTAATGTTCACCCAACATTACAACTAAAGATGCAGTGCACTGGGATATCCTACTGATGTGTCCCTATTGTTGGCATAAAAGCAAGAATGGAGACAACCACATTTCAAAGGGAACGCTCCATAAGCCCCTTTCTTGTTTAAAACCACCATTTCCAGCTCAGGAGAGTTCATTTCTAAAGCCACGATGGCTAAATGTCAAGCTTTAACAGGTTCAAAATGTCACAAGCGCTATCGGGCCACTCATCTAGCTGCCATTTGCTGAACAAACGATGCTTTACGGAGATAGAAGCCGGCAGATGTGTTGCCCAATCGGGCCTGCGCCTCTTTCAAGGCACAATTACTCAGACTCAACATTCTCCGAGACATACCTCTCACAATCAGTGCCACATTCATTTCTGGAGATGTCTCAACAGTCGGTGCTTACTCCCAGAAAATTACCTCATGTGAGGCACCAGAAATCCTCGAGGCCCCTCGAGTCCCTGGCTGTCCTGATTTTCAGTGTGCGAGAGTGCAGTGGTACCAAAAAGCCTCGGAGAATAGTCCATGATGAGGACGCTTTATTTTATTTTTTTCGCTTGCTCGAATCTGCTGAGCCGAGCTGTTTGAGCCTCGGCAGTGCTGTCAACGAGTTTTGGACTGAGCCGGGGGGGGGGCGAAAAAAAAAAGGAACTTGTGGCCCTCAAAGACACTGTCTGGCCCCTTTGTTGCCTTCTCCAATGGGCAGGCGAGGAAAAAAAAAGAAAAAAAAAAAAAGCACGCAGCTTCTCTAACCTGCACTGCAAACTCATAACTCTGTATATGCTCATCTGGTGTGCGGGTCAGACACACGCACTAACACACACGCGCACACGCTTGGGCAGAAAAAAAAAAAGAAAGGTGACGAGCAGCACAAAGTCAAGGCAAATACAAGCACCGGCTTTGAGGAGGAAGAGCATAAACAAAGAGTGCCCCGGGAGCATTGGCTGGCCTGCTTGCAACACTACGACAGGATGTCACGCAACCTTCTCTTGTACTCTCCGTTTGCGGGAGACAGAAGCGGAGTGACTCTCCGGGCGAGTCTCCGCTCCGGCCTGGCGCAGGGCCCTCCTCATTAGCCAGGCAGGAGGGGACAGGAGGTGACGAGGGGTCGCACTCCCTCAAACAGGTTCCGACCAGACAACACACCTGTGGCTCGCAAACAAGAGCTCCGTCACGTCCCTTCTTTCCTGCAGGCACCACAACCTCTGGTTGGGGTTTTGACGGAAATAAAAGGCTTTTTGAATATATATGAGAAAGGGGAAAAGGCGCCCTGCGATTTTGCTCGGGATTTTTCTGAGGACATTGCGGGTGTCAAAGCATTCCTGCAACGAATTTTATTTCCGTGTTTTGGAGAGGGGGCCCGGATTTCCTTTATTTTTGAAGAAATCGCGTGGAATTAAAGGCATCAATAACCGGTTATCGAACCACTGGAGGGAAACCCAAACACTTTGAATTAAGTTAGACCTCTTCTTTTTTTTGGCGCAATTTTATTCTTTGACATATTTTTTTCAAATTCACCCTGGTAAAAGATGGCAATAACATTTTTTTTGCAATCAGTGTAGACTGAGTCTAACCTCCGACAGATGCACCATGGGAGTAACTCAACCCGAAGAATAACTAGGACATGACTTCTGTTCCAAAATAATTCAAAGGAGTCCTGTAGATGTTACTCCAGCTAAAAGGCTTTCTGAGCTACAAAACAAATGCTGATGCCTTTTTTTTTTACTTAAAATTAAGAAAGAACAAAACACTGAACTTGAAACTATGTTTTTCACAAAAAATCTGGTCTTAAATATGGTATAGAAATGTATCACACAGTGCTTACCTCTCACCTGGTCACATGACAAGAAAGACACGTAGACAAAAGGGAAAAAAGCATGTAATTACATGAACTTCAGTGCTTGCAAGAACCAATGAAACATCTGAGATCTGTGGAGATGGATATCCCTATAAACCCATTTTTCTTTCCTTCTATCTTTATTCGTGTGTGTGTATGTGTGAGTAGTCCCTTTATAGCTTTCTGACACATCATTACCACTGCAGCACTGCTTCATGACTGTTTTTAAACCTGTTTTTGAACCTGCTCGAAATGCGAAAGTCAATATGGTGCCAGGCCACTAATGTGACAATCCTGACCAAATATATTCACATGTCATGCTCATATATATCTTTTTTTTCCATCGAAACACCACTGAAATAAAACACCCATTCAAGCACTCACATTCAGACACACAAATAGAAACACATTTTTTACGAGAGGAAAATAACTTGCCGTTGACCCAACGCACACCATCTGATAAGTGAGAGGAGCTGACCGACATCTTAATCCAAGTATATCGCCAGACGTGGGATATTTATAAAAGGTTTTCGCACATGAGCCGATGACAGTTTTATGCAAAAGAAGGTGCTGGGAAACCGGCAGCGGCCCACTCGTTATGTTTCCACAAGTTGTTTAGGCTCAAGTGACCACTCAAAATGCTCTTAATAAAAACGGGAAAATAAATAACGAAGTGTTGTAAATGTCACATCTCAGCAGCCTTGGCATCACAGAGGACCCCAAATTCATCAGCATGTTTATCTGCTTGCTCAAACGATTCATGCTATCTGAATAAAATGGCACAAATTAGCCTTATTTTTATTTGTTAGGTTGGGGTGGTCACATATGCATTCAATATTCATCAGGGGGGCGGGGAGGTGACAATTTGAGCCATTCAGTTAAAGGAACCGCTCCAATGATAAGCAGCAGTCACTAGAAGCAGAAAGAGGTGCGGGGCGAGGACGAAAAAGCTCTGATTGGCCGATCGACAACCAACACGACGACAGCCAAATAAGCTTTGGATTATTTCAGACCCAATGACATGTGCCTTGATAAAAAACATAGCTGTCACTTTGTCAAGTGGGCTGCTAATGCGCCGTATTCAGAGTTAACAAATATTATCCATTTCGGAGCAAAAACATTCAATCTTTATTGTTTCCGTGGGCAACAGCTTTGTTTACATCAACACTAGAAGGCTGCCAAGTTGTACCATAGCAACCGCCTCGGATTCAACAGTTCAGGTTCCCCTTCAGCACTCGGAGCATTCGGCAAATGGCTTGCTGAAATAAAGCAATGCAGCTCCAAAAACCACCCGGGCTTTTTCCAAAACTAACAACCGATTAAATTGAATGAGTTGATTATCAAACTGACTAGTCATATAACAGTAACTCGTAAAAAAAAAAGCCTTCGTATTGAATTTCCATCTAATTTACGTTTCCATCTATCAAACACAATTAAAGAGCTCCATATTTATAGTGAGAGAGCTAAGTGCTAAAAAAAATGCAGCAGTACAAGGTTGCATGCATTAAAAAGCTTAAATTTGAGTATTTTTTTTTAATAGTGACACAGACGCAAGATGCCATTACGGATTTTAGTCATATATATATATATATATATATATACTGTATATATATATATTTTTTTTAACAGTATGCCATTTAAAGTGGACTCTGCTCAAGCATTATGTAGGACATCGTTCCAACTCAGCTCACGGCTGAGTTATTCATCCGCACCACCACAGATGACATTGTCATAGTGCGAACGCACACGTGCCGATAAAAAACAAAACAAAAAACGCACACATGCAGCCACGTATATGCAGCACAAGAAACACGAGCAAATGTCCCTACTCCAAAGCATGCATGCATACACAAACACACACAACTTCAGGCAAGACAAAGTCATAAGAGAATAATCCTAATAACAATATTGTGTTCATGAAAAGTCGCTGGCTGGTGCAGATAACATACCATACGCTTGGAGGGGGAAGTGACTCGAATGGAGTGGGTGTGTAGCGCTTCTCCATCTTCCTTTTTAATTAAATTGCTGTTTCATAATAAATGACTGCGAGGGCCAGATTTATGCCGAACCTACACGATGAACCCTGGTGGGAAAAAATGGCCGAGCAACATGAATCATCTGGACAGAGGTCTTGTGTCGAGCACAACCTTTCGCAGAATATCTGCGGAAACCGTTTCCCCCTTTGTAGTTCACCTCGAGAGAGCATCCAGGTTCCTTCGGAGGTTCCGTATGTGTGTGCGCGTGTCACACTCTTACCCCGCGTAAGCCGAGCGCCGCCTTGTACAAACAAATGCAAATCTGTCCGTTCCGCACGCTCACCGAGCGTCTGACCTTGAACTGCATCAAATGCCGTGATGTTTGCTCAGTCGCGTAAGCCAGGCCACTCTGGCTTTCCACCATTCAAAGTCAAAAAGTTTCCACCGAACCGGACCTGGAATCGCCCCTCGCGGTGAGATAAAGCGCACTAAACTTTTTGAAAGAAAGTCTATTTAGGATCTATTTTGTTATTATTCCTCATAAAAGCAATATGGGATCCTTGAATATAGACTTTTGGATTTGCAGCCTGTGTTTTGGGCGACAACAACACAGACCCCTCACTGCTGTTATGATGTTTAACACAATGTGGCTGCAACAGACCATACGTTCATGTTGAAATCTCTGGTTGAACTACTTCCTATGAGGCAAATATTAGTGATCGCCGTTATGGGGAAAAAAAAAGGTAGAGTTGGGCGTTAAATATTTAAAATACCCTTCTCAAATTAAATGATTTTCATGCCCCTTTACGAATGGCTGCCAAGCTGTTTTCTCATTTGCAGCGTACAAATATACCTATAGAAAGTGCAAACTCCACTTAACCACTAATTAAAAGCCTTAATGCCGCCTGAAACCAACGCCGTAAGCCGTGCCAAGCTCTCCCCTACCCTTCACGTTCAGGCACGCGCTGGTGGCCCGAGGACAGATGCCAGCGTGTGAGAGAATGCAGAAATGCCGTCCGGCTTTCCCTGAACATACATTCCTCACATGCCTCTGCGGGCTACATTATATCCAATTTCACCTGAAACAACGGGACCGCGCAACACAACACACATCAATGGTGAGCGCCCCCCCCCCAACACAACACACATCAATGGTGAGCGCCGCCCCCCCCCAAGAAAAAGAAGTAAAGAAGTAAAAAATCCCAGGTCAACAGTGCAGCTTAAGATAAATGTCACACCGTCCCCGGAAGACAATGTGTGTTTACCGGGGGAACCTTTGTGAAAGTCACAGCAGCCCGAGCAGAAAGGTCAGCTCCGGGGTCAGGGCGTGTGAGGCAGCCTTCTCAGCACACTGCACACCTGAGATGAGCTCCCAGGCCGCGGTGGAGTCAGGCGAGTAATGTTGGCACTGCATCAGATAATTTTTTTTTTGTCTCGGCTTTCTTTTCTATTCTACCGCTCTCCATCTTTCCATCTGCCTCTCTCGCCGTCTCCCTCTCCTGGGACAAAAAACAGTCCATTAAAGACCATCGCAGAGCTTCACAAAATCTGATTGGGCCCAGCATGCTCCAATGCTTACGTATGGCCGATGTGTTCTCGTAACGTTCTAATCGAAGTTCGACTCCGAGAACTGTTCTTTTCGTTAGTTCTTCTTTTTACTCTGCAGCTATGCACCAAAGACAGCAACGTCACGTACGTGGCAGAAAGTGAATCCAATGACTCGCGTAGCCGAATAACGGTAATAATCGACACTATAATTCAGAGCCGCAGCCTCCGGCAGCAAAACACATTCGGTAAACCTAATATGGCGACGGCATATTGCTGTTTTCGGCATCTCGTCCCGTTGTGTCTTCACTAAGGAAGACTTAAAAATCTATTTAGCTTACCGAGTGCACCACTAGCCGACAAAGATCTCTTGATTGCAATTCAGGCCATTATCATTCGTCTGTGTCACGGCGGAATTATATACAGTATCTCCACACGCCTAGCCTTTTGCTAAATCTGCCGAATAGTGGCTGGGAGAGGGGAGCCATTCTTGCTAATGTCTGGTGCCTGTCATTAGTATTTATTAGATGCCCTGCGTGCATTATCAAACCCATTTAAAAGTTTCTGTACGAGCAAAAAGTTTGACTCGGCGCCGAGATAAGGGAGTGCACCGTGAACATTAGCAAACTAATGCTGCTGAACAACTTCTGGAGTTTTTGGGGTTTTTTTTTCTTCTGCTGACACGCCGCCGCGCATCTGCTGCTGCTTTGGTTGCCGAGTTGCCTTCCTGTTGCAATTTTGCCGTCTTATTAGAGAGAAGCATTCGCTATTGACTTGCTTCGGTGTAACATCTGCTGTGTTTACACTCGACCTCATTGATAATGCATTACTAGCCGTTTCCTGACCGATGTGCGGGAGAACACGTCGACATTTCACTTGTGGCAATTCATCTCGTCATATTGGATCGTCTCCGACATCAGGCGTTTGAGATTCAGGCCCACTTAAAAGGGTGTAGCCCGCACTCACTTTGACGTTCCTTGACACGCAAATCAATTTGCCCCCACCATAACTGCAGGTAGCGGGCGTCTCGTGCAGGCAAATGGCGCTGCTCCAGTTTAAGGCCGCTCCCGAATACTCCATGCATTATGCTGCAGCTCTGAGCGGAGGTGTCCTCCTGCATCCCAAACCCAAATAACCATTTAGGTTATTTTCTGTGCGCGCGCGCTCTTGAATTTCAAACACAGTATATGAGAAGTTCGGAACGAGGCTCTGAAAGTTCCAGTTTAAAAAAAATGCTTTAAATCAAAGTAATTAGCCTGGGTGCAATTTCATTTGACATACTTTACACGTACACAGACTTAAACACAAAACAAATGTTCTAATTAAGCATGGGTCACTCTTAGGTACTATATATATATATATATATATATACTCACTATATATGTACTTTTCTTTTGTTCTATTCCCACACTGGATTTGTTTATCATTTATCTATTACTTTTAGCAAACCATTCAAATATTGTTTACCTATACATACAACTTATCTGTTAATAAATAATAAATAATAATAAATAAATAATAAATATTGCCGGCCTATGTTTGTGACAACAACCCATCGCAAATTAAAAGCTCCCTTAGAAAATGCTTGGTTCTGCACATTGACAGACCATTTCTGTTTCCGTCATACAAGCCGGGAGCACCCCTAAGAGCTCTTCCATTTAATAATATTTCAGACTTGCTTTTAAATTCAAATTTCAGTACAGGCTAAGAAAATGCCATGGACAGAAATGCATCTATTGAAAGAAATGCCTCCACCTCTACAACGGAGATAATAACAGAGCGTGGATGTGATCATTACCAAAGGAGACTGAAATTCAATGCTCCGGTGTTAAGTAATCATTTTCAGACTAAAATTGCACTCATAGTGATTGTTCAAAAAACTAAATATGCAAGGACTCAGGGCAAAACTATGTTTAGGTCCAATTCTGTCACAATGGCCTAAAATATTAAGCTGACTTGACAAAAAGTGCAGACCTTTCGTGAGGTTACCAGGACAAAGGAGAAAGCAGGATCGGCTGTTTGGGATGAAATCGGGCCTCTGGCACTCTGTCCAGCTGTCCGAGAAAAAATAATAATAATCTGGGCCGACCCTAACTGAGTTGTTTTGTTTTCCATGTGAATGATTTTGCCTCTTAAATGTTCCTTTGCCACTGCACTAAGCGAGTCTGGCGATGGACTAAAAGAAATGGTACAGTGAGGACGTAAGCTATAGGGGCCGATGCGGAAAGGAAACGGGAAAGTGGATAGAGGAACGGGGTGTGTGTGTGTGGAGTAACACGTGAAAAGATATTAGTGGGTATGGGAGGAAGGTGGATGCTAGGATTGTATGGGGTTGGGGTTTGGAGAAGATGCTGACAGGATGACGTCAGGAGTGTGTGTGTGTGTGTGTGTGGGGGTTGGGGGGCTGGGGGGGATGCAGGAAAGAGACAGACAATTGCGGTGAAGAAGACAGGTGAGGAGGAGGGGAGGGTACGGTTTGAGCAGAGGATGGGGGAGGGAGGTGCAGATATGGTGCCCCCTCTAGCGTGGCACGGAAGCGGGCAGCTGCTCCTTGGCATCTGTGATTATGCATGCGGCAGCCGGCCTGTCAGGCTTCCCATGTCCTGTGACGGCGCCGCCGCCACTGCGCTTTATCTCCAAACGCCGGTGATTAATGAAGCCGGGGCGCCGCGCGTTCTGCGCGGCGGAGGTGGACGCGCAATGATCAATCTTAATGAGCTATCCACCGTCCCCATATTAACAGCGGGGGGATGTAATGTGCGGCGCTCCTGACGGCGCTCCTCTCCTTTAAAGCACGATAACGAGGGAGAGGAAGAACGAGGGCAAGCAGCTTTTTCCTTCCTGCGCTTACGACACGCCGCTGCTCCTCCCTTCTCTCCTGAGAGCCGGAGCGGCACCAGGAGCGGTTCTCGACATCTCAATGGAAGGCATCCTTCGCAAAGCTAAAGAGACGGCGTCGGGTTGGGGCGTCAGCGCGGCGCTCCGCAGACCACTCCCACCTCGTCTAAAATGAGTTGTTTGAGTCAATATCATTCATATGGAGGCCCCACATGGACTGGCGTGCCAAGGCTACTCATAAGCATGTCACAGTCATGCTGCCTGTATTCATTTAAGAGAATCACCTGCACGTGGCGAGTCCACAGTGGCCAGACTACATCTCAGACCCATTAATAATTTGCAACATTCTCAGCCCGTGTGAATCCCATTTCGGCGCTATCGCGAATTAAGGAACACTATGAGAGAGATAGGCAAGCGCTTTAAAATCCATGCATTTCATATTTCAAGTTCAGCCTGTTTTGGAATCATAATAACCCCGGCTCTACTCTAGCTAATCCTGATGCGGATAGCTCTGGGATAGTCGCCCCGGCACAAAGCCGGAGCGCTTTTAATTAATTTGCGACCGCTCCTGCTGCGTACACAGATCGGAGTCAGCATATTCGAAATGAAAACTTTCTACAAATTGAATAAAAACACCACAATTCTCACACAAAATTCAGTATGTGTGTTTTGGTGATAGGCCTACTTTTATATGATTTGCAGCGAGGAAGGTGGTGAAAATCCTCCGCACTCTATCTTGTGAGAGGGAGATAGAGACAGAGAAAGAGGGAGAGAGAAGAGAAAAAAAAAAAAAAAAACGAAAGGGAGGGTTTAATTAATGTGCATACTATGATTAATGGTCTCCGTGTGGCTATCACAAACGGGCCGTGTTTTTAATAACGGGTTTGAACAGCCTGTCATTCTTGCAGTGTATCCCTGTAGTTGAATCCAAATGAATATTTATGCACCACTAATAATACTGATTACACTGTACGCTCTATGTCTCCTTAATAACTGACGCTACTTCACTCTATATATAAATATATCCAGGTGAGGGGATATGCCGTCACATCTGGTAACATTATAAACCAGGAACAACGCACGGTGCTCCAAAACAATGTTCGACGAGATGTGACTAAGTCGGGAGAAAACGGGCCCATTATCCCCCCCCCCCTAATATTAGACACAGCCTGACCTCGTAAATAGTCACTAATTTGAGGCGGCAATGTCGCGGCAATAATGGATGAAGAACCAATATACAAGTGGACAGTAATGGCCCGGTGCCAATATGCTCTGTCCAAAAGTAAACAAAAATGAATGCATAATTAAAGTGTGACTAAGACCTTATTTGAATGGGGCCGGGGAGGCGGATGAAATGGTCAGAGAGCCGAGGCTGGCTCCGGATGCGCCGGCCCTCGTCGCAGCACAGAAAAAACACTGATCTTAACTCAGCACGGCATCTTAATTGCGTTCACTAGCAGCACCGGAGCAGCTTGTTTCCCAGATGAGGGCTGATGTGAGCCGACTGGAAGATGAACTTCCTGGGCAGAGAGAGAGAGAGAGAGAGAGAGAGAGAGGGAGTGGGGGGGGTGTGCAACGGCCAGAGCGCGTATGGTGCTCAGCACGTACAACGTGTGCACGATTTGTCCCTCGTGTACCTTCATGCATGTGATCGTCTGTGTGCGACCGAACGGTGTGTGTGTGTGTGAGAGAGAGACACACAACGGGACTGGTAAAGGGCAGCGAGGTGGAAGGAAGCGTTGAAATGACGTTTGTCATCAGAAAAGTCTCTAATGCAGCAGCTGGTCCAGCAGCTCTTTCTGCATTCTTTTTCCCCAAACCGACCGTCGGCTTCCGAAAGGGCCGCCTTTCGGCTTCGACGGCACCGTGGCGGCTACTGGTCTGGCTCGAAACAGGGCTGACTAATGAATAGCAAAACCATCGTTTGAATGGCTGGCGCGGGGAAACGGCAGTCACGTTGAAAGAGCCCCGGGCATTTGGAAGTAACGGGCTTCTTCTTTTGACGTTAATGTGTGTTTTTTTTTTTTTTTCCTGCTCACGAGCTGCCTATAAATAGTGCTCAATCACATTTGCAGTGAGCCGGTCCTTCCCACGTGAGCTCGGCGCTAGCTTCCCCCTCCCCGATATTCATCAGGACAGCCATCGATTTCAATCACTGGGTCAATAGACACACAGTGACACACAGCTCTCAGCATCTCCCTCTCTCTCTCCCTCTCTCTCTGATGTCCACACTCCCCGTGCCTCGCCTCCTCCCGTGTCCTCTTTGTTGGCTTTTTTTTTTTCTCCTTTTACTCCTCGCCCTGTCCGGAACGGCAACATCGGTCATATTTTACAAAAGGCACCGTCGGTCGTGATGTCCCCGGGTCCAACTGCAAGCGCGCGACGTGCGTGACAGTGAGGGGGAAATCCGGTTTCGAGGTTGAGAGAAGAGGAAAAAAAAGAAAAGAAAAGAATATATATATATATATATGTGAAAACATGGGCGGTGTGAAAGGAATTAACCGTCGGCAAGATGGTGTGCCCCTTGATGTGTAGTGCTGTACATGACAGGCAGGTGTTATGTAACGCCCCGCTGTGGATGGAGAAACCAGGTAGGCAGATCACAGCCCGGTGACTGACATATCTCAGTAGGTGACGAGGTTAAAGCCGCCTTCAAGCTGCTCTGCGTGAATCTTCCCTCGCGCTCGGGCGCACCGACACATGGCATTTACGCAGGCGCGCACACAGACACAGGCACACAACACACACAGGCGGCATATACAGTAAACAGGAATGCAGAAAAAGACATACACAGACACACACACACACACACACACACACACACACGCAGGCGAACAGTTGCTGATGTGCCCACTGATGCGGCGCAGGGACAAATTGCTCCCTTTGAAGGCGAAGCCAAATCAAACACGGACTGTGCTTTCTGTCACTGCGACGCTTGGCTCGGAGGGCTGGGAAGCTGACATCTGACCAGGCATCCGTGCAGTCACGCCCCCCCCCCCGAGTCACCCCCCCCCCCCCCCCCACAAAAATAAAGAAATAAAGAAATTGTGTCGCACATGCACGCACACAAACCGAAACGCACAGGCCTTTTGGATTAAGGAGGAAGAGCTCCGTCAGCTCCTCCGAGATCCAGGCCCTTTGCCACGACGACGGCCACAAAGAGCCTCGCCGCACATCACTGCTCACCGCCACGGTGCGCCTCGCAGGCTCAAACTTCTGTTATTTCAGCAACGCAGTCGCTCGAGCGGCGGATTCGGTGGTGAGACCGCTGGTGGGGAAAAAATGGCTTCCGAAAGTAAATCGCCCACCTGGGTGAAACTTGACCAGGATTTCACCAGGGCAAGACAGTGGGAAATTGGTCTCGGTGCCTGCCTGACCACTATCTTCATGTAAATTTCCAAATGATCTTGGAGTATAAAATTGGTTGGATCCGGACGACATGCTACGCTACGACGTTTTCACTTTTTTTTTTCCACCTCCACCATATATTTTTCGCAATGCCGACGTTCCTAAAATATATGTCAGGATGATCATTTATCAGCTACTCAATCAACCAAAAGGTTCGTCCCATTGAATGGCATATTGTCCAGTATGTGTGTGTGTGTGCGTGCCTACTGTGCTGGACTTTTATCGCACTTGCCAGTATATATTTGTCGAGTGAAAAAAAACAGAGCCTGTGTAATTTCTGAGACACACCCGAGACCGAGAAACGCGCGAGTGCCGTAAGTATCTGAAGTGCGTGTGCCGGGTTTCATGCCAGATGCGAGGGCGACCCCTCCATCTCTGCCCCGAGATGGGATTTGCCAACCCTCTCATCCACACCTCGGCCATTAGAGGACTGGAGAAACACTGACCTTTGACCTGCGGATGCTTTCCCCTACTTTTAACAATGCGCTTCTGTTGCTTCTGTTTTTATGGCCCGAGCAACACATAATTGCACCGGAAGCGAGCCAGGACGCACGTCCGCCATCTCACCAGAGCGAAACCCAACAATAGGCCCCCTTGCCACATGGATATGCGGCGTTAATTGAATTTGAAACGGAATGCACTAGACCTGTGGGAGCCGGGGATTTGTGACTTCTTCCGAGTGGGCGAGCGAGAAGGCGGAGGGGAAAGGAAGGCAGGCTACAGACAGCAAGTACCAGACAGAGATAATCAGAAAGACGGCAGAAAAAAAAAAAAGCGCAAGACGAAACAACAGCAGCGAGCGGAGTCGGAAGGGGAAGGGCATTCAGGGAGGCTGCTGTTATTACAACGGCAAAGTTAAGTATTCTTGTCAGCAGACGGGTCTGCAGGAGAGTGGTCATGGATACAAATGTCCCAGCTATCCCCACTGTCCTTGTGATATCGGCCCTAATGCCTATTCACTGCCAAACGGGGACGGAGAAACTGCAGAAGAGGTAGAGGAGATGCAAGATTCAAGAGGCCCTATTTGCAGTTTGACCTTCACAGGGGGCTCCACAAGATTTCGAGTGCGTATGACGACGCCGGGACGCTCTGGCTTTTGGCTTGATATGCAGCCGGCGGACGAAATGTGAAAATATCAACTTTATCTTCACGCGACTCACAGCAGCCTTTCCTCCGCTGACATTTAACAATCCGACATCTTTTCCCGTCCCAAAACGGATCTTTCAAAATGATCTAGTTCCAATTAAGCTCAAGCTTCTTTGGCCTTTTAAAAAACGAGGTCAAATAATGGTGACATGTACACGGTTGATGGATTAGACAGCCTATTCTGCCTCTCATTCGACAGAGGCCGGAGGCCGAGTCGACAAGCTCGTCTAATTATCCATTTCCAATTCTACCTGCAGTCTCATTTCAACATAGCGCAGGCGGGCTCCCATGAAATAATTGCTTTCCTTTTGTTGTTGTAATCCACAAGTTCATTTGCACACATTTTATTGATCAAAATGAGTCAGGATTAGGAAAACAATCTAAACCTAAATGAAAAGCTTCATTAAATGCGAAAATTGGTCAGGGGGATTGCCAGCATCTGTTTCTGGAGCCCCGCGTCATAAACTCCAAGGTTAAACCCAACACCAATTTACGGCCCACAGGCAAAGCACCTTCGCAAGCCCACTGCAAGTCAACAGGGTTTCTAACGCCTTGTCGAGAGAGATGTGAGGGCAGGCGCTGAAAGCCCTTCCTGCCTCGTATTTAGCAGGCCTGGTGCGCATTGCAACTATGAGCGGTGAAACGATAAACCAGACACATTTTCCCCCCCGTGCACAGCGGTACAAATGCGGCTCCTGTGTGGTTGACTGAGACCAGAGCTTTGTTTTTCCTTTTTTTTTTTTTTTGTTGTTTACCACTGAATTGACCTTTCGATGACATAAAAAAGAAAAATGCATTACTGCCTCCTAGAGCTGAACATTTTGCCTAAAGTGATGAGCAATATTTCCAATCAATCACAACATAATAGTAATTGTTATTCATTTGTTCTATATTGGGTGAAAAATAACAAAATGTAATTATTCAATTATTGTTTAGCCGTATAACCCTGTTGTCTTTCCTACACCGAGGCTCCCCAGCATGAGTGTCAGGGACGAGTCTCCATCAAATGTAGCCATCAAAGTGCAACACCAGAGTGTAACTGTAACCCTATCACAATCTTTGTCAACCCACTTTAATGGGTTTTTAATAAAGACACTAAAAATCCCAGCTGCTTGATGACAACAGGTTGTGCGCTATCAAACGAAGCACATTATGACCATACCTGTGATTTAGACGAAGGTCAGACCACATTTAATGGCAAATGAATGCAAAACAAAAAAAACAGGTCAATCCTAATGCTTCACTTTTTTTCTTGCCACGGCACCTCCTCTTCCGATGCCCACATAAGGTTGCTCACAACCCGAGACTTGAAATAAGGTTCCAATTAAACAAACGCATGCACCGCTCCATCTCCCATAAATCAATGCGTGTGCGAGGAAAGAAAATACTCAAGGCTGTACGATGACCGGTAGCAGGGCCAACCGGAATGGAACCATAGCACTTGTTTTCTTGTTTTTCTTTACCCCCCCCCCACCAATACGTTAGAAGCTGGATAAACATGGCCTTTATTGTGGTTCAAAATACAAAGTGAAGTGTGTACGCGACAGCTGTAATGCACAAATAGGTATTGGACCTTGCAGAGATGGTCACTGTTGTCATATATAAAATTCTCTGAAAAATGAAATAGTAAGTGCATTCTGCCCATTCTATATCCTATTTAATTGCAGTAATTGTTTACCTTGAATAAAAAAATATATATTTGGACCTGTTAAAATACTTTAAAGGATCGCGTCTGCTGCTTTAGCTGCACCGTTCTCTGTGACCTCGCACGAGCTTTGAATTGAATTGGCTCTGGTTGCGAGTTGTATTTTAACGACCCCTTGCTGGAGTGTTTGTGGCCTTGTTTATGACTGTTGGCATCCGGACCGCTCCGGCGTACAGACAGAGGGTGGGAGGGCCAGCGTGTTTCATTCCACCGCAGCCCCCGCATAAGCGGAGGTCACAGGGAACAGAGAGCGAAGACTACGTTGATTTAATACCTCACGCCTCCTCAGGTAGGATTCGCAGAGATTGCCAGCTGTACAGGCCGGCTTTGATTTAGCCTTTGGAAGTTGGTCATGACAGGTTCAGTATCTGGTGCGGAGCGATTCTATATAAAAAAAAAAAAAAAAAAAACAAAAAAAACAGAGAGAGAGAGATAGAGAGAGCCTCCTGTGCTAACTGCATCAGCCGAGGCTGTTTTTGCCTACCTTTGGGATGTCCCGGGTCGCTGAACTCGTACTTCCCCATGCCGACCGTCCGCAGCATCTGCAGCCCGTTAGTAGGACCGTCCTGATTGTCCGCAGCTGTGGATTGGGCCTGCGCCGCTGCCGCCCGCCCATTGGTCAGAGGCAGGGCCGGGTGCTGCATGAGGCCCGGGTGGGAGGTCAGGTGGCCGTTTCCCATCACGCCGTGAGGGCTCGGGTGAACCACGTGATTGGCCTGGGCCGTGGGCTGAGCGGAGGGGTACGGAGGCTGGCTGGGCATGCTCAGCACCATGGCGGGCGGCTGCTGCGTGGACTGCGGCGTCAGCTGGAAGTGGGCGGTCATGAGCGGGTGCTGCGGGGGCTGGATGGACGGGGTCACCCCTATGATGGGTGACTGCGCGGTCACGCTGTGGTTGAAGGAAGGCGGCTGAGGCAGGGCGTAGGTGTGAGGCAGGAGGCTCGACTGGCTGACTGCGGCTACTGCGGTAGCCCAGCTCCCAGGACCTGATCCGGACGCAGACAAAATGACGAAATTAATCCATTTAATACTTTGATGTCATTTCAAAGCATTTTTTCGAAGTCATAGACGGAGCCGAAAACAACGGCAGAGTTATGATTTGAAGTGTGTACGATGATTGAAGAGAGAGAGGGGGGGGGGGGACACCATGAGAAGACAGACTCCGGCTTAAGCCTGTTCCACTCCACAGGCCAACCGCCACTGTGCCGCTCCGCTCGAGTAAAACATTTTTTTCATTTTTTTTTTTACCCCGACTCGGGACTTAATATCAAACACAAAACACTCGAAAGCAATGTACAGATCTGTGTGCAAGATCCACAGCGTAATAAGTTGGAGAGATGTAATTTTCCACTGGCTGAACAAACGCTGTTCCGAAAGCACACATGCTCCGTGCATGCAGGCAGTCGGCGCTATTATCTGCGTAGGAGGCTGTGTTTACCCAGCCAATCAGTTCCCTATCCCCAGGCGCTGGACGCTGAGGGTGCGCCGGGAGGACGCGCCGCCTCCCAACTCCCTCCGCACCGCCTGCCGTGGTCCGAGCTTCAAAAAAGCAAAAACAAAAAACAAAAAAAGCACCACTCTGCCAGAGGCCCAAATGCTGAATCACAGCACGCAGCAAGCTAAAGAGAATAAATAATTACGTCGACATGTATTCAGGATACTATGCCTGCTAATACAATAGTCTGAGCAGACTGACGGAGAGAGGCAAGAAGATTCACAGATCATCGAGCGAATCGGGAGCAACCTCCGTTTCGCCTCCTCTCTTTTGTGCTTTGTCTTTATAGACAAGAAATTCCCACTGAAATGGGTTCGCATAATAAGTTGACTTCATTTTTTCAAGGTTTTACTTCAGTGATGACATTCATTAGAATGTATTATATATTAAATGTTATATCTATATGTCTATACACACACACACAAACACACACACAACACACACACACACACACACACACACACTTTAAATTATACTGTCCTCTCTCTTTGCTCTTTTCTTTCCTCACTTTTTTTTTACCAGAAAAAAATATATTACATGCAGAGGCCATTCTGGCAGAGCTGAAACTGCTGCATTAATATTAAATGTACACATTAGTTTTGATTGTTATGTTCGATCTGAGAAACAATATTTTTTTAAAGGTGGCGTGAGGACTTTAAAGAAAAAAAAAAGACATATTCACATATTTCTGCGTCTATTAACTCTCCAATTTGCTAAAGTCTAAAACGAGGATTTAAACTATTTTTGCAAAAAGGCAACGAAACTTTTTCAAAGACAAACTTCCGACAGCAGACAGACAAACAACGGCGAAGTTTCTGTTGAAAGGAACTCTTGATTAATTCTGGCACAGTTGGCAGGGAACTTTCTGGCAACACAGTTCAGTGAAGTGTGGAAGGGAGCTGGCTTCGTTGCAAACGCCAGTCACAGTTCGGAATAGCGCACACGCGCAAATCAATATGCAACACTATGCTCGGATGTGAGTGTCATATGCGACACCGTGCCGGGTCGGTGACATCTCACTCTCCCCACGCTTCAAACCAAGCTGTACCGTGTGTGTGTGTGTGTGTGTGCGTGTGTGTGTGCGTGTGTGTGTGACGTGCAGTTGTAGGAGGGGTGAGAGCCTCGTTCCGTTACACACAATAATAAGCTCTCCGGAGCGTCATGGCTAATTCACTCAGACCCTCAATGCACAGCAGGACGCCGTGGCCACACAGCAGGGAGGCGCACAACCACAGGCTGCAAAAACAGAGCTCCACACTTTTTTTCCGATCACAACTGCATCCTTCCTTCCATCCACGAGAGCCCCTGCCAAGGTTTTTTTTTGTTTTTTTTGCGGAAACCGAAACACTCCTCTCGGATGCGTAGGATACACGCGCTCTACAGCGGGCTACTCCGCTGCCACGGAGCAACAGCTGTCTGCAATCTGGATTTGTTGAGCCAGAATTTCCAGTGGAACCGTCTCTGTGCCAGTATTATTCTTAAACGAGACACATTTGTGATGAGCGGGGAGGCAGAGGCCAGTAAAACAATGGAAGGGGAATGAACTTGCCTGAGGGCAGAGCCATTCTGGATGAGTTCATTACAATGGGAGCAAAAAAAAAAAAAAACCCTCCACGTCAACGTTAACTCGTTCGTGTCGGGAGTGCCGCGGCTCCGCTCCGCGCGTTTCCAATCCCCACGAATAGAATAAGGTCGGCACCGAAATTAGACCTGGTAGAGATCATTTGGAGGACTTTCATAGTTTCGCGGCATGGCTTTAATTCAGACTAAAACGACAATAAAACGAGAGGAGAGGGACGGAGGAGGGCGACTGTGGGCCCGACCAGGGTACAACGTGGATTACACTTCAATCTTTTTTTCTTTTTTTTTTTTTACTTCTCGATGTCAGGCTGAGATTTCGATAATGATGTGCATAATTACTCTGCTTTATGTAAAAACAGTGATTGCGGATGTACATAATGCATGATCGTGTATGTAAAGTATTCTATGTAGGGCATGCCTCATTAGCATCGGATGCCGGTGTAGCTGGCCAGAGCTGTCCCGGGTGTAACGCATAAAGGTGTGGTCCGTGTACACGGATCCATCTGCCGTGGACGGGCATACTGATGATATATATAACGTACGTCACCCCGGAGCTCACATCGTGCGGAACGAGTGGGTGTGTCCTTCAGTGCCAGGCACGCTTCTGTGGGTTGAAATGCTGTTTGTGTGTGTGCGCCCGCGTGTGCGCCCGTGTGTGTGTGTGTGTGATTATCATTACCGGTGGGCTCGCTGTCTCGATGTTGCTTGGCAGGGGGCTCATCTGTATCCCATGGCGTGAGCTGGTTGATGGGCGTCTGTCCCCACCTCACCCCCGGGGCCAGCAGCAGTCCTGGGGTCTGGCCGTCGCCCGGTGACAGACCGGAGACCTGCGGGCCGGCGAAGAGAAAAACAAACAAGCCCTCGTTAGTGCCTCGGCGGAGGACAAGACAACGAAGAGAAAAGAAACCACTGTACCCCCAGGTACAGGTCTCTACCTCCCACCTGGTTTGGAAGTGACCCCAAACTCGGCGTTGTGAGCAAGTTTGGTCCCAGAACGATAGTTCGTTCATGAGTTAGACCGAAAATATAAAACTAATTACAACCATGTGAAGTGTTCTTTAAGGTATTGAAGTGAGCGTCATGGAGCATGGTTTATAATTAGCATTAAGTCGGTGCTGATTACAGCCCATATATACTGGGAACAAGGGAAAATCAAATCTTGTTTACGGCCTCAAGAGTCTTTGAAAAAAAGGACCGATATTCCCCGATCTACTTCTCTCTCCACTTTCCGGAGCGGGTTACATTTAAATTCAACGCCCCCTCCCCCCCGCCCCCCCCGAGATTTTGTCTATCTTCATTTTGGAATGAATTAAACATTGTGTTCAGTCATGTGAGATAAGTAATTCCGATCACAACTATGACAAAATGGAGTAAACAGAAAGACAGGGCTTTGGGAGAGAGGAAAAAAAAAAAAAGGTTCTTTCTCGGAAGAAAATGAAAAGGTGGCAGTATGTGCACGGAGGGGTATATTCATTTCAACCTCGGCGAGCCACAATTGGAGTTCTCTAAGCTTGTCTTTGCGCCGGAGTGAGAAATGCTATCGGGCGAGCGCAGGCTGATGAAAACACAGGGTTAATCATCACTGGGCCCCTGAGCAATATTTGCTCTCCCTATCTGCAGTTTGGAAGCCTGCTCCAACAACCCCGCCCCCCCCCACACACGCTCACCCCGGCCAACCTCCTGAGTTAATAGAAAAGACCTGGTCACCGGGCCCCTCCCGTGTCCTCCGTCCTGGCTGATCCCCGCATCCCTCAATTCCATTGTCGAGCGCGCCATCGCGCACTCCAACGCCACCAGAGGCTCAACGACGTGTGAGCTGACAGTGTGACGGCGAAAAAAAGGCCAATCCAAACAGTCCCAATCACTGTGAATTATCGTGCAGCTTCACATATCGGATCGCTTCTCATTCGTGATGAAAAGAAATGAATAAAAGAAAGCCGTCCGCCGATGGATTTCCGATGGATGACAGATTTTTCAGCAGCTCTACACACTACAAAAACACACGCAACAGCAGATAAGGTCAATGAGCGTCACTGGCTTGATAAATCCACGGTGAAAGTTGTCGGACAGTTTGTGAGTGCCGGAGGCAAAATAAATAAATAATAAAAAAAAAACATCCCAGGGCAGTGTAGAAAAACAGGGTGGGGAGTGAGAGAATGATGCCGGGGGGGGGAGGGGGGCTCTGTCCAGCGCAACCTGTCGACTTCAGACAAGAGAAAACTGAAATGGTTTACTTAGAGAAGGCCCTGAGCGCTCCGTTCCGTGTAAGAGCCCCGGAGACTTCGAGAGGGAAGACACAGAGCACTTTCAAGGTGAGGAGTTGCATTCTATAGTCGGCTATTTGTTTTTAATGAGCGTTTCTTCCTCCCCCGCTCTGCGCGCTCGACTGTACTCCTCTCCAGCCGTGCCCTACCTTTCCCTCTATATAGGTGACTCCTCATTAACTCGCGGCATTGAATCTCTTACTCCCCTTTAGCCTTGCACCTGCCTCGTAACATTATCTTATTAATACTCCCACCCGTTTAGCCAAGGCAGCAACGACCACAAAAGAAAATACGCACACACACAAACACAGCGAAAGTGAAAAAAATCAACTCCACTGAAAAGCAATCCGTCTGCCATAGTTTTAGTGCACCGGGGGGGGGGGGGGGGAAGATGGTTCTTAGTCAGGGGGGGGGGGGGGGGGGGAGAAGATGGTTCTTAGTCAGCGCCATCACATTGACAGCGTATCAGCTTGGCTCCGAAACAATCCCGACTTGAAAATGATCAAGGTTAGATAGAAAATACACAAACACACAGACAGACAGACACACACACACACACATACACACTGGAAACTAAAGCGTGTAGCCACGCACAGCAGGTGAGAATTTCTGTGCAAACGTGTGTTCTCATGCACGCACACACTCGCATTTACACACACACACACACACACACACACACACACACACAGCCACAGAAGCCAGGAGATATATCAGACGGGATGTTTATTAAGATGGCAGACTTGCTGCAGGCAGGCAGGCAGGCAGGCAGGCAGGCAGGCAGGCAAGGTACCGTAGGTTCTGGGCCATTTTCCCTGCAATTTTATTTGCTCTCCCTATTTCCAGTCCCCTCCTCCCCGGCCGCCCATTATCACCGGGCAGCAGATGGTTTCCTCTGACTCGACAAAAACCATGCTGGAGAACAGGACGGGCGCCAGATAGATAACTTTTGAGTCGTGCCAAGCCATTCTGTGTGTTGTCAAGCTGGCTGGGGAAGGAGGGGGGGAGGGGGGGTTTGCACCGTACGCAGCATTTATGCATATGGGCCGCATACTGCAAGCGTGGAAAGTAGCGCAAACACACGGACGATTGCAAACGGTGGAGTCCTGTGTAGACACACACCTGACCAGGACAAATTGATATTGCATATACAGAGGGATTTGAAATCTGTGATCACTTTCCCCATTCAGGTGAATATGACCCCACTTTGTTTATGTCGGATGGACGCAGAATAGGCCTTATTTTCACAAGTCTCTGCAAAACACTTTTGGATTTATTGCCTGGTTTAAGAAAGGGTTTAAAACATTTTTCGGCATTGTGCGTATGCAAATGTTAATGTTTAGACATTTTGGCCCATTTTCCCATGAAAACTTAAACTTAAACACCCAATCAATTATCCAACATGTTTTTCATTCATTTTCAGTCCAATCAACTACTCGATGAATCCATAGTCGGTAATTTAATAGCAGTTGATCAATTTCAGAAAACTAGGTCAGTTTTCATCAAGTAAGTGGTTTTTATGCATGGAAATGTGTGCAAGTGATGTTCCTTAAAATTGAACAGGAAATACTGTTCAATAATGCATTGTTAAAAAAATAAAAAAATAAAATCTCAGAATCACGGAGAAGCTTTTCATCTGCTTTTCCTGCTCAGTCCCAACGCGCAGACACACAGCAAAACGGACCAACCCTCTTCTCGTCTCATGACATGTTCGGAACCAGTGCCTTGAAGAGAGGGAGATAACATCAAGATGCGTCAGACCTAAATATACACTTGTCCCCTTCCGTCCAGGCAGGCAGACAGAGGGGTCTGATCCGGGCTGGTGGATCAGCTATTTTGCCCAGACCCGGCAAAAGCGGACCACTGTAACAACGCACACTCCTGCAAGCAGCGCCATCGCGCCCACGGGCGCCTCTCGCCGCTGGCCACCATCGGCGGCGAGCACACACCGCGCGGGAGGGGCCCCCGTGGTGATCCGGGGCCTCCGGGCTTTCGGAGTCATCCGCGCCAGCCGCATCCAAATAAACGGAAAATGTTTGCTCACGACTCTGTGTTTGCCTTTGGGTTTTGTCTGAGCCGGGGCCCCTTGTCTGTGAGTTATTGCGCCAGTTCAATACCACAACAACACCACACGGGATAGGACAACGGGGTTTCCACGGGAAACTGCCACCGTGAACATTCTACATGAGCTTCGGCTTTCTGCGCCCACGCTGCCCCCCCCCCCCACTCCCTCCCTCCCCCCTGACGGGGGTTGGTATTCCGTAACCCCCGAACATATACCTCGCGCCTAACCCCACCGGTTAAGAGATGGCTTGGGTTTTCCCCAGAGAAATTACTTTATTGCCCGCCTCGGAGAGAAATAGCGAGAAAAAGAGAGCGGGGAGAAGCAAAGAGTGATGAGTATGTCCATAACACCCAAATCCCATCGTGGTAAACAACATTACAGCACACGCTGATCAAATCAACTAACTGCTATGAGATTTAATAATAGGTATGGGTGAAAAAAAATAAGGTGCCGGGGTGGGAGCGAAGAAAGAAAGGTTTTGAGAAAGCAGCTGGGGAAAAAAACAGAAAGGAGGGTTGAGGGAGAGCTGGGGTATTAACAAAGGGCGGGGGGAAGGTGCTCTCGTGCCCACAAACACACACACGCACGCGCGAGCAGGTCACTCACCATGGCACTGGGGAAAGCTAATCTCGCAGAATGTCATTAGCAAACTGCCAGACGCAATGCCAGCGTGCCAGTGTGCGGCGCGTAGGCCAGCGCCACACGGGCTGATTATGTTCTACCTTTTAAGCTTCAGTGTTCCTCCGGTGGCAAAGCTCTTTGCACACCAGAGGGAAATAACCGACAGCAGGCGAGGAGGCGCGCCGTGGTCGCGATATCGTTCGGCTCACATGGTAAGCGGGAGAGTCTGTTAATATGCAGTCGTTTTTTTTTTTTTCCCTGATGGGTTTATCCCCTAATCTGGGCCGAACGGATGGACCAGGAATCTGCCTGGATTTCCGCCGGTCCACCGCAGAGACGCCGCTTGGGTTTAATTTAAATGCAGGGGAGAAAAATACAGCCGCACAATGCGGCCCGCTATCTCTGGGCTAGATGCATGTAGTACACAAATTTGCTCGGAATCAAAATTTCAATAACAGCAGTCACTGCCGGTCCGTGCTATATGGCGCACGGCCGTAAAATAACATCCCGCTGTAATTGCACACCGTGAACAAAACGTAAAAAAAAAGAAAAACAGCGTGTGCAGGCAAAGAAACGAAATTCAACTCCGACCGAAAGGCTTTTTTTTTTTTTTCTTTCCCTTTGGCCAGGCATGGACAGATACAGTGAATTTGTCTGAAAAGTGAAGGGTGATGGAAATAATGGCTTTCCTCTGAGAAAGGAAGCAGAGAGGGACTGGCGTAGAAGGAAGGAGTCAAAGATTGAGAGGCGGCGGAACACAGAGCCATCCATCACGCAGTCTTGTATCAGTGTCTTGGACAGATCATTCTTAAGTTTTCTTTAAAACGGAGAGAGAGAGAGAGAGAGAGAGAGAGAGAGAGAGGCAGAAAAAAAAAAAAAAAATCCTCCTCTCGCTTGGTCCAAAAAACTCCGATCAAGTGTGGTCAGAAATCGGCCGGGGAACGTTAAGGGGTACACAAAGGCGCACAGCACCATTTTCTTTCGCACATTATTCACTTGCGGCATAGAGGTGTCTCCTCTCCATGACAACACGCTGACACCTAAATGTGAGGTGGATTTGTTCGGGGCTTCCGTCATAATGGCGCCGAACGCCGGAGCCGAACCCCGGGGCGGCTGTGTCCAATCTATTCGACCGGAACATGGCAGAGCATCTCACGAGTAAACAAAGAGACCACAGCGCCATTTTTTTTGGCATCCATCTTAAAATGGAGCGCTGTACCGAAACACGGAAAAATGCACGGTGCCACAGACGGAGGACGCTGCGTATTTTGGATAGGGAGAGAGAGGAATCCCAGGTAACATGTTTCCTTACTCTAACGGTGACATTACAGATTTTGCAAGACTTGGGATGTCGAATTTCAGAAGCACTAACGATCAACTCTTATGTGGCGTTCAAGGACGAGTCCGTATCTGTGCGGGCTCTTTAATACAGTCAGAGAAATGACTAAGGACACAAATCTTCAACAAAGCTCTTTGAAAAAAAAAATCCCTCCGAGGATAATGGCCGGTGACTAAAACTTTTTAACAAATCTATATCCGAAAGTGGCTCCGACAACCACAGCTGCAATGTCAGTCTGTAGCAACCGTTGTGATCCGAAACCGAGAAGAACAAAGAGCGGCGTCTCCAAAGAAAATGGACTGCAAAGTGTGTTCGGACAGCTGAAATGTTTGTGTTGAACATCTAAAAACGTTACGTGAGCAAAGGAAGTCCAAAAAGGTTGCTCGGTGTCGTTTATTTTGATATCATCCCTGCAAATAATTTGCAAAACCATCTTTTGCATCAAAGCCACACCTCATACAAATGAAGTCCCAGACATTACACGTGGTGAGCTGTTTGTTTTTCACCTTTAGTTCACAAACTGCCGGTCACAAAAAAAAACCCAGATGTTTTCAGACACAAAACACTTGACCACAACACGGCCCAGCCCCCCCCCACCCCCACCCCCCCTTGCAGCACAGTAAACATAACATAATGAAAACCCACAACACAGGCGCCTGCCGGGTGTATGCGCTATTGATACACCACAAAAAGGGCCACGGATTCAGACTCTATCATTTCGAGCCCCGGGCCAAACTACTGAAGGGGAACGGACTTCGCATCCACTGAAATTCTAGCTGAGACCACGTTCCTGTGAGGCCGTCGAGCTCCAGTGGAGAAGCAACGGGTGGAGACCGCGCCCAGGAGGCTGCGGCGCCTGTCCTCGAAGCACCACCCCCACACCCCCCTCCGATTTCCTCGTATTTTCCTCGCTCGTGGCAGTTTGTTGAAGCGACCGGGGCCGCTACAGCGCCACGGACACGTCCCACCTCTGGTACTACAGTCGGGGCTCCAAACAGAGTGGGACCGGCGCTCGGACAGGCGAGCCGCGGCCGTTTCCCCGTGTCATGGCGACGTCTCCCTGAGGAGCACGTCAGGGAGCATGTTGGCCCCTCCGTTGGCCCTGACCGGCACAGTGTGAGACACAGTTCTCCGGCAGGCCGTGACCCTGCTTGATGTGTGGTGAGTGTTTGGGGAGCAAAAATATCCACGGCCTGTCCCAGCAGTGGCTTCGAGGAGCCGGAGACAACTGTGTCGGCCTCGCGCGTCCTGAAGTGTTCTCTGTGTGCGAGAGTGAGAGCCATGGGCACACGTGTGGCTGTAATAAATGGCCGTTAAGTGGGCAAATAGCCATTTATCACTAACGAATAAATTTCACTTTAATTGAAAGTGCAGCATGAAAGGAAGCAATATCTACTTTGCGCATAATGGGGAGATTTTAAAACGCATTGTAAAATGCATGCAGACTGCAAGCCAAACATTGGAATGTTTATGGCACGGCTGGAAAGCAAATACAGCATAAATCCTTTTGCACTGCTCGACCCCGACTTAAGTGAACGCAATGAAAAAAGAAATCACAACCATCGCGCGAATACACCTTCCGGGGCTCTCGGACAATGCCGCACGTGGAAAGTAGCCTGACAGCGAAAAATGTTTGACGGGAATGCAGCCTGTCTTTGCGGGAGCGGTCATGCGGGTTAACGTCGCAGGACGTAGCGCGAACGTGAAAAAAAGACCTGATCTCATCAGGCCGCTATTGCGGCCGGCAAAATTATTTTTGGAATGAAAAGGCCCTCCCTCTAAAGCTGTCTCTCTTTTGTACAGTAAGGGACAAAAGGAGGTGATGAGAGGGGGCGGGAGACCCACTGCACTTGATTGACAGTGGGTCAGTGATTGACACAGGTTCACTCAAACCCTCCCAACGCTCGAAAGGGCCAGCGTGTCCACAAACCACAGCTCAACGATGTGCACATCATCATTTTCTTTACGCAGTCTATTTCTTACGTTCGTGTTTACAGAGAGGGACTAACTAGAGGGGAACTAACATCTAGCAACGGCGTCGACGGCGAAGAGCTGGACTCCTGCAGGTCTAAAACCCGCTCGATGGGCACAACAGAGGATTCAAATCACCTCTCTGTGATGTGTTCATGCACAGCCAAATTATAAATGAGACTGAGCAGACAGACGGGCCCCCGAGATGGAGGCTACAACCTCGTGGAGCCTGCTATGGACTTCCGCCGGGTACTCCGAGATCTGGCAGACAAAGAAGCGGCCGGTGGTCAATCGGGGCCTGCGAGAACAAAACGGTCCGATTTCCAGCCCACACCCATTCTGGTCCGACAAGAGACCCGCGAACGAAGTCTGAGGTAGCTCATTGCAAATGAGCTGGTATCAAAGTATGCGCGGCTGCGTTTACTTTTCAACTATGTCCACACAATAGGTAAAAATCGAAAATCGGAATACAAGTGCACATAGGTGTTTCTCGCTGCAAATGCACCGTATAAATGAGCACGTTGCAACGTTATCGCGCAACAACGGCCTAATTCATCAACTCCATTCACATGAACGCAGGACATTGCAATGAATACGCCGGCAGGCTACAGAGAGCCCACCCTCTTTCGGTGAGCTGCCTAAAAATAGCAGTATTTTGTGAGAAGCAGCGGAATCTGTGTTACAACGCTGTCAACTCCAAACCACTCTTGAATCCACCGTAGGATACAATTACCGGTGTGCCAACAAGCCTCTTACTATCTGATATTTTTGCAGCATTTTTTGACACGACCGAACATTTCCGGGGTAAGATGAGTAAAATGTGCCACAGCAGTCTGGGCCTCCCATGACAAATGTCCTCAAATGCTAAAAGCAAATCTTTTTTTTGTTTGTTAAAAAACATGACATAAGACACGATGAAGGCACATAAAGGCAACGCACAGGCAGCCGCATGCGAAAGCTGCGACAGCGTCCCGCGTTTTTGAAGGTTTCAGTTTTGGAGCTCCAGCCCCGCTGCCCCTGTGGGGGGGTGGGGGGGGTGAGGGGTGCGGGGAGACTGAAAGGCTGGTTTTATCCCACAGGATAAAGTGGTCAGTGCGAGTCTGTGTTGCTGCAGGCACAGGGGGGAGTCTGCACAGAGCACCGCTTGGGGTAAGATATACCCTTCAGAAGCACGCTGGGATCATTAAAGATCCAAAACCCCTTAAAGAAAGTGAGAAATAGCCATGAACTACTCTGCGGCAGGTGGATAAACAGACCTTCGCGTGAATTATGGGAGAATTTTTAAAGCGAAAGGCTTTTCAGTCTGTGTGGAAGGCGCCTTTCAACCGCCTGTGAATGGGCTTCTCCTGATTTGCTCTAATGTTGTCGGTTTTTCAAATGCAAATGTCGCTCTATACAGATGGCGAAAGTAATTTCAAGGCCCATATCCTGTGTCGAAAGTTACAACTGACAAGTAAAATTAGGTTGTTTCTTTTTCTTTTTTTTTTTAGGTTTCGCTGATGTCTCCGTGCGCGTTTTTTGGTTCCAAAACATCACACAGTTTGGTATCATATTAACTAAATGAAACAATTCCAAACTCCAAATGGAGCCAACAACTGGGTGTGTACAAATGATGAGGGAAATCTACACGTCTGTTTTTCAGTCTGAAAATGCCAAGAACTCAGAACGACTAAGAACGACTTCCAGAATATAAAGACTTTTGCAAGAAAAAAATGATCCATTTATACGGGCTATAAAACCCTCTATACTATCCTCTGTGCCCTTAGAAAGCCACGATTCTTTTCCCCATTTTATTTTTTTAAATAAAGCAAAAGGTCTGTCTAGTCTGTGAGTACATGTTTCAAAAGCTAAAATTGAAGCAGTGTGCCTGTCAAAGTTGTTGTTCTCCCACACTCTATGTTTCCTTTGTTTTGACGGTGTCCAGCTCTATCCATTAGACTCATATGGCGCGGTTACACTTCTGTTATATCCTGCAAAAAGATATAACTTGTCAACTTCCTTTGGCCGGTTGGCATGCTTGTTTCCTTTTTTTGTTTTACCTGAAACCTCAATAGCTTAGTATTTATTTTATCAGAGTCCGTGCCGGCGAAATGGACAGACACTGTTGCGAGCACATGCATATATATATATATATATATATTCAATCAATGAAAACTAGGTACCCCTTCCCAATTAAAGAGGCCTTTTTATGCTTGGGGCTTTGGCACTCATAAAATGATTATTATATTATATTATTCAGTTTAGTTCTTTTGTGATGCGATAATGTGCGAGATGGAAAAAAACAAAAAAAACGTTCCTGCTTCACGGACAAAGACAGGCCACATTAATCAGTTAGATGATTAATCACTTACGTGGATGAGTCATGTTGCTAAAAACTGCTTCTGCATGTCAAATATAAAACGAGCATGGCCATGCGCGTAAGAAGCGGCGCTCAATACCTGAATGTGTCTTTGTCTTTCTCCGCCATCTCTTACGTAAGGGGGCATACTCACTGATCAACAAAATGCAAAAAGCAGGGACCGTTTGCGAATATTCCTGGCATCTGACAATTCCTAATATCTGCATTTGTCGGAAAGGCTCCAGCAAAGAAACTTTTTATTTTTACACTCAATTATTTCATAAACTTTGTAGCCGTTTTGTAGCAGCGCCAATAAAAACCCAAGCGCTTCAGCGCCTCCCGATACGATATCATTCGGTGGCTGCTGATGCAGCGACTTCTTCGCTTGAAAGACCTAAAGGTTGCTTTTTTTTTTTTTTTTTTCTTGACCGAAGGCGAGCGCAGCCCCTTTCGTGTATCTGAATGAGGGTAACGATGCGACGGTAGGCCGGCTTGAAAGGCACCACCGTTGTCGGCGGCAGCCACCGCGCCCGTACACGGGGCTCATTTTTTTCCCCCTCACACAACCCCTCACACGCCGGTTCCCTCTGCACTTGTTGACAGGAGCTTGTAATCTGAAATAGTCTGCGGGGGTTGAGCTGTTAAGTCCCTTGTAGGAATAGGGGGACGGACGACGAGGAATAAGAGGGAACATCTTCCCCCTCCCCAAGCTCGTTGAGCTGTCAGGTTTCAAGTCCCTGTCGGGGACCATTGATTTCCCGTCATACCTTTCGACCGTACGTGCTTTTACATTGGTCGTTGGACGAGGAGCGCTCCGGGATAATGGGCCTGCTTCGGCGGTTATGACCACATCAGGAAGCCCCGTCCGCATATCGATCTGTGTTGACGCCAAGCGTAGTCCTTTATTTAAATTGATCCATAATAGAGTGGCCGGAGTGCTGGTTTCACACTCTGATCTCTAATGGAAACTATCAGCGAGACAGAGCGGAGTCATCACAACCGGCGATGGTGGGGGTGACGCGCGGGGCGACTAATGGCGCTCATAATGTTTCGGGAAATGGAGATTGAACTTTTTCTCTTTTCGCAACGTGTCCTCTGAGCTGAGTCTCATGAGCTGACATGAATTCATAATTTTTAGCATTTCCGTGACCTTTGCCGCATTCTATTCGGCTCTCAAAAACTATAGTGCTGGGCTGCGATCAAGCATAGGGAGCGGGAGGCACGTGGCACAACCGCAGAAACAGATGAGTTGGAAAAAGAAGAAGAACAAAAAAAAAAGGCATTTACTGTGCACCCCTTTGCTCAAAAAGCACCAATATATCCAGCACAACCAGGTTTGACTCAACAAGTGCAAAATCTATCGTTTTAATATGTTGTAATAACAGGGACCTGTACGGTGAAGGAGATAATGCATTATAATAATGAAAATCTTATTAAAACAACCCAATAAGACAGCAAATAGGCTGTGTTTTCCACAGAGACCGGGCCCCATAATGGAGATACACAATGTGCATGCAGAGGACATTGCTTTTGAGAGCAGTCACAATCTCTCGGCCATGCCCGGACATTAGTAAGAGTCATTAGGCTCATTTAAATGAGGCTGTTAAGGCGATAAAATGAGGAACAAAAGAAAGAGCCCCACCCAGCCCCCCCGCCTCCGCCTCCTCCTCCTCCTCCTCGTCCAATTTCTCCCTGGCATGCAAACTCTTCGAAGTCAAGTACACCGTAACTCTGGCTGAGGGGAGGAGCCTGGTTCGGGCATCATGGGAGGTCAAATGTCGGCGGCCCGGGGGCCAGTTCACAGTGCCCTCAGCTGCTGTCGAATAAACTGTTAATATCCAACGATAACTGCAACAACAAATTCAACACGCTGTTGATTTACACAGAACTGAATAATGTAGCCATTATAATGCTTTAATTAGCCTGTCTTGTTTTTTTTTACCCTCTTTAAATCTGGTATTACTCTACCTGTTGTAGCTCGGGAGCCACATGTCCTTTGTAAACATTCTCTGTTTGTACATGAATCCATCCCAAACATTGCATTTATTGTCTATGTATTCATATGAATTAAAAAGTTGGTCACAATGTCGAAAAGCAAAGCGGTTCTCACAGACACAAGGACAAAATGTTAGGTTTTTTTGCACCTGCCGCCCCGACAACAACAGACATAAAATGTTCTAATCTGAAGCGGCCATCAGCAGGACAGCAAACCTACCGCAACAACATCCGACCTGACCCGACACACTGGAGGTGAAGGTTGGGTTAGATTTGAGCACAAAAATAACTTGATTTGTGTTCGGGAACGACCGTGGTCTGGTCAAAGTCAAAGAGGCACTTTGTTGACTCCTCAAACCACTCTGACCTTGTGAGGACATTGTGGCCTTACACCATCGCAGTATTTCTCTCTCTAGGCTCCAAAAGGGCTAAATTCCCAGAGCCCTCCATCGAGGACTGCGTTAGTTAGAATGTATAAATATTAGGAAGAGGATAGGTGGAAGAGGGCAGCTTAGAAAAATATACAAACTAATTCATGTGGTCGCGGAATCAGAGGATGAGAGACAAAGAAATGACAACATACACTTATTTGAAGCGAGATCCCACTCCAGTGCTGATCGAGGATTATGGCTCAATCAACCACGATACAACCAGAAGATGTGCCCTAGAATGAATCATCCCCGCCTCGTTGTTTGTCTCAAAAGTGGCTCCTCTGTTCCTGCAGTGCCTCATTGTCACTGCAGAGTATTGAGACGGGAGGAGCCCCCGAAAACATTCGCAGCAAAGGACCTCAAGATGAGACGGAATTATTAATTGCCTCAAAGTGCCGTGTCGAAATACTGTGGGGAAAAAAAACAAACAAACTCACACACAAAATAAACCGATTGGCGCTTGCATGCATGCAGGCAAACAACATGATGTACTTTTTCCGGGTTTTTCTCCCCTTTTTTCCACCCACTACTGCAGCCGGAATTGGAAATCTGGTAAATGGTAAATAGCCCTTAAATTAGGTCCCTGGCCTTCCAGCTTGGTTATCTGTGATGATCGGAACAGTGTGTGCTGCTTGAAAAGACCCATTTTCCCCCTGGCACATCATTTAACATGTCTCATTTACCGGCAAAATATGCAGGTCACACGCCGAGAGGTTTCTGGTCACATCCTTTCCTCGCTCAACGCACATTTAAAGGGTCTGAATTAGAACAACTATAACATTTTGTCTTCTCCTTGCGTTTCGACCTGATAAATATTAATGTCTCCCCTCTTTTTCTTTGACCACAATACATTTTAAGTAGGTGCCTTGAGCAGAAAGAGGGAAGAAAAAAACAACCTTTAGGTAATGATAGTGCAACCTGGATCTTTGAGGGGCACCGTAATATAAAATAAAGAACACTGGACACGCTACCAGGGAAATGTTGCCAGAAAGTGAACAAGCATTCAGTCCGGCAAACAAAGGGGGAGCGCCCCGCATTATCTTTAAAGGTTAAATTACAGATTCAGCATTGAATCCTACCATTGTGTAACTGGCTCGCTTTGAATTCTCAGAAACGGCTTCGGAGCAGACACTCACCCCAGCTGTTCTGTAATGGTAGCTCACGATTTCAAAGGAGGGGCCCCGTCTGTTTTATAGGCACTAAGTAAAAAATCATTTTAGGCAAAATCGCACTCCGAGAAAAAAAGATGTTCCTTGGCGTCACAATGCCTGAAATCCATTTACACCATGTCATGTCATGTTTAGCTCTACTACTTCACCCTGTCAAAAGGGTTTGTTAAAATGCTTAGGTGTGCCGTGCGCTATGGATTGTATTTTTCCGCCACACTGGTTCTTTTCTTTCATGTTAGCCTTCAGTGCTGATGGATGAACACAGCTGATTGGACCTTTTGACTTCTGCAAAAAACTAATAATGTGGGTCAACAACAACAACATCTCTGTGCTGTGATGAGAACAACAAGTTGCTCAAACTTTATCGCCATACAGGACTTTCCAATTTGACCCACAGTAGAACGGCAAAGAAAACTTCATCGCCATGGTTACAATATTAATCAGACAGGCAGCCTACAGGGCTCATTGTCATTGCCGCAAAAATGGAAACATGAAGTTGGGTTTATGCAGGAGACACAATTTGAACAAGTCAGACACAGACTTGATTCGGTTTAGGCAAGGATTGTTATTTGTGTACACGGCGGTATGTCCTTAAGGTTGTAATAAAGGATAAACATGACGTTTCTGTTCTGGAACAGCACAGGTTAATATAAACCCCAACCCCGCCACAGTCCAGTGTTTTGATTCATCCTCCCACGCCTCCTCCTCCTCCTCCTAGGTGCGTGTTCAGGGGGAGGTGAAGTCACCTGGCTGCTCCTTTTGTTGCTGTCATAATAATTACGGCCACTAAAGGTCACCCAACAATAAAACGTAACTATGGGTCGTAACGAGCTCCCGGCACTGACAACCAATGGGGTAAGAGACATGCTTGATTGATTTCTATAGTGTCCCCTCCTGTACAGAATATCTAACTACTAGGCTCCAGCAATGCACCGGGGCTCCTGCTACCTGCTGCTGTATTCCCGTGAATTAGTAAGATATTGGAATAAAGGGTAAAACTGCCTTTTCAATAAATCAACTATATACTTATAATGCCAGCATTCAGTCCTACTTAATGAATGTACGCTTCCATTTGATTGTAGCAAAACTTACATGAAGAATAAAAGACCATTATTCACAATTTAGCCAAATATTTAATAATGTTAGCTGAATGAGATTATTCTACTTCTCTTCTATACTTTCGAGAGGACACTGAGACGTTGTCCACCTGCAAAATAACCAACCAAAATGTGCCGTCAGATAAATGTAGTGGAGTAAAAGTACCCTGTTTGCCCTCTGAAATGTCAATAAGTGAATGTGTATATTAGCATGGCATTCAAATCCACACAGTAGATGCACTAAAGTGTACTCGAGCAGAATTCTTCACAGTCACAATGGACCCAGTAATGACAAAGAAACCCCAACCTTCAATTACTTCCACTTCAAATCAACTGAAAGATTGTGGCGACGCCAAGTTTTAAAATGTACTGTGATTTGTGCAACAGCACACGGATTTGTGGGAGTTGAGCGCATTTCTTTAATTGAGTCGACTCGGCTGCATTGGAAATCTGAAACTCACAAGATGGCTGGTATTTGTGTCAAGCTTGCGTTATGCCGGCATTAAGGTTCAAATTAGCAACTTTAAATGAAAAAAACATCGCGGACAGCGCGTTCATTTATTTTTACCCCCATCAAGGTAATCATTCTGCCGGGGAAGACAGAAACAACCACCTTCTTCCTACTCTCTGCCTTTAGTCACTTGGGAGAAAACACACACACACACACACCCACACACGCGCGCGCGAGTGAAATCCAAAAAGTTTGTGTAAAGTGCAGTGCATTAAACTTTTCATTTCCACAATTTGACACAATTTGCGAGTTACGAGACTTTCCCCCTCATTTTCAATAATCTTTATTGTGAATTCACAAAGGCCGAGATTATAATTCGATCGGTTTTCCAATTGAATTGCTCCGGAGACTCTGTGATTAAATTTGACGCAGCCTTGACTGCCCTTCAAAAATGAATGAGCAAATACTTGGAAATACTAAAGAAAATGTCAAGAGTGACTGGAAATCAACATTTGTCACGCAGCAGAAATTCACTCAACAATTTGAACCTCCGGCAAGCACATACTTTCTCTCCACTTGTGTCTGACATGGCTTTCTCACTGAGGTGTAATTGAAATTTGGCCCGGCGAGGGAAGAGGTCCGAGATCGTGTCAACCTGAGAATGCCCTTCGGAGCAGAGATACCCATCGTTTTCTTTTTGCATCAGTGAGCTAGGAATCATGACGAGCTCGGATGGCATAGTTTAAGCGTTTTTTGGTGTTAATGGACGCAGCCTTGTCGAGCAACGATTGTCCGAGATATTATCTCCATTTTCCAAGTCTCTGGCAAAGCGATTTCAGAAACAAGTTGCTGATGAGCAGATAACCAAATCTGTTGGGTCACTTCGTTGTGAGCAATGTGCATTATGGGGCTTGTTGACCTTTGGCCGGGTCACCAGTAAATCACAGGCCAGACACACTCGCCCTCTCACTTTCACACCTAAAAAGCCTGTTAAGGATCACCAGTTCATTAAAACTGCGCAAGTTGCACGTGTAAAGTCCACACAGGAAGAGCCCGGCACCGCCATGCTGCCCCCTATTAAAGGTTCCTTTCACAGAAATGAAATGGTAATGCGGATGACATTTTTCCTGGACTCCGTTTATGACCGTTGTGATCGTCATCGGCGAGTGTGTGTGCGAGGACTGGTGATGAAGAAAAAAAAAAAAAAAAAAGGGGGGGGGGGGCGCGAGGACGATCGATTTGTGGCATCAATACAAGGTCGGCCATAGATCGGCAACATTTAAACAACACTGCAAAAACAAACAAGTCTGCAATAAATCCTGGGCCCTAAAAATAACACAAACAAGTGCCGTATAGCGACTGTGCTTGGCTTGCGTGAGACAGTATTTATTGCTCCCTAAGATGCGCAGCACTTCCCATAATGCCTCATGATGAAATGGTTCCCATTTCAATCTGACCTTGAGAGTGTTCTCCTCCTGCGCCGCTCTGACATACAGCGGCGTCATCGGGAGACACCGGAGATGCGGTGAGACTGTGCAAGCAGGCCCCCTCGAAAATCAGCTCCCTAATTGAGATGGCAGCGGGAGAATTCCCGACGCCGGCGACGGGCGACAACCTCCGACAGCGCCGTCCTCTTTTTTTTTTTCTTTTTTCCCCCCCCGAGCAAAAACGGAAATATGAGCCCAGACCGGGGCTGACATTTCGGGCCACGGCTCACCGTAATAGCACCCGTAATGGATCAAATGAAAAGGGAATGTCATAACGGAAGAGGTGGGAGCGGGCGGCGATACGACAATCATATCTTCCATTTTCATTCCTGTCAAGTCACGGCGCTCGCACACTCTCTCCTTCTGTCTAAATGACAGACAGTGCCCCCTGGCACGGAGTGGCGGCGGATGAGCACTGAATCAGACCATCGGGTCCACTGGCAGCGAGGCCACGCAGCGCATCTTAAACGAGCATCGGGGGCACACAGGGGCACACGAGCCGCCCCGCACGTGCGTGCAGCAATTTCAGTCATAATCACACCGGTACGTAAAAAAAGCGCTGCACTCCAGCACCGAGCAATTAGAAAGTAATGACTTCATTTAATAAAGCCGTTACGCCGGCGATGACGGATTCCGGCGAAATGAGTTGACTTTTACTTTGTTGCCAATAACTTTGCGGCCGCAGTCACCATGACCAAGGTCTTGAGAGGGCTCAAATTTGGGTAAGTCTGCGGGCCAACACAAATACAAGCTTAATTGAATTAATGCCCATTTAAGATAGGATATTTGTACCAAACATCCACTTATGCATTACCCAACTAAAGGTAGGATTACGACGTACCGTAAAACCTTACATATTACTGATCTCCGAACAATTCCTTCAAATTGTCAACCAGTAGTGTAATCCACTAGATTAATCAACTTTAGTAATCATAATCTAATTGCTTTCAATTACTTTTGAATTGCTTTGCCTCTAGACTCAGTAAAATATTATGTTGAACAGACAATTTATTCCCTTCCAATTTGCAGACTAATTTGAATAGGGATATTATCCTCCTCTTCAAACATTACCAACTGTTATTTCCCCAAAGTATCTAATCTGATTACAGTTGCAATATCCTTGGCAGTGTTGTTATTAGAGCAGAATTACGGCGGAATACAAACCGGGTGGCCCTTTTTGTTGTTGCTCGGTTGATGAGACGCCTTTTTGTGCGTTTGTGGCAGCAACACATGTGTAAAGGCATTGGGAGGTCGCAGGTTGCAGGTAGCGCAGAGAGCTTGATATTGATTTTTAGCATCAAAGGTGGTGGAGACTAAGCTGCAGCTCTTTCTGATGCAATCTCTGCGATATGAAGGCATGGCCTGCATGTCTTCAGATCGTACAATCGGTTTGAACGCACAACTTACCAACAGGAATTTTGAAAAAAAACAAACAAAAAAAAAACATGTTCAGGACTTCAAGCAATTTCTGAGATGTTTTACTGTCTTTCATGGAAACATCCAAGAATTTCTCTGCAAAGTGCAGTAAGTGTCCCTAGTTTTCTTCTCTTCACTTTAATAGTTTCCCAATAAACTGGTGTTTTTTTCCAAGGTGTTCTTCACCTTCACGAATGGCATGGACAGTTGCCCGGCGGTTACCGCGACTGCTTCACAGCAAGTTGGTCCTAAGTTTGAAACCAGGCCTGCACCAGTCTACGCCTGCAGGTCGGGTGTTACACTGTGACGCACAACTATTGATCCTCAGCTGGCTCGGCCGTCGATGCACACAATGGTGTTCAGGTGCACAGAGTAAACAGATAAATGAATGGATGTGGTGATACCATGAGCCAAAAATCAATGACATATTTGTTAAGGTTTATTAATAGTTAATCTGCGAGTTAGGCTGCGAGTCCTCTGCAAAAGAAATTAGATAATAATAAAAAATATATACATCTAACCTTTCCTTGTAAATATTTGAATGTATAGTATTGTACTTATGTATAATTCTGTTGTAGGATAATCATTTATATGCCACTTTTTTTGCCAACATTGTATTAATATTGAAATGTTTGCTGCACAGCAGTTATTTACAGCTGTAGTCACAAGTTAACATTCGAAAAGCGGGTCTCTGTAAAATATGATCATTGTTACGGATGAAACAACTACTTAATGATCCAACCTTTGGGACGTGATATTCCTCGCAAAGAGGCAGTGTAACAATTGTTCAAGATCCGAGTTGTTGAGTTCCATAAAACGTGGCGACTGCACAAACGAAAACAAAAAAAATCTCTTTGAGAAAGCGAAACAACAATGGCCACACTGTCACTTTCCCTCTGCATTCCGCTCTAACACGAGCAACATTAGGCGGCCGCCGTTGATCAATTATTCATCCCATCAGCCATTGTAACCGGATGAGTGAGATGGCGCGGCGTGGAAAGTGTCGCCCTCAGCTCCGCATGACCACTAAATACTTGGGTCTTGTGGCAAAAAAAAAAAAAGAAGAAGAAAGAGCAATAATGTAAACGTCACAACTGCTAAACTGTGTAAAGATGAAAGGAAAACATTTACATGATGTATACAGCGGTTGTGGTTAAGGCACATTGCAGCGTGATCATGCTCGGAGCACCTAATGAGAAACAGCGAGCTCCCGGTAATCTGTTAGCCTGAGCTAAGGTCAAACCACAAATGCCGTATGATTGAGTCACCCCCCAAAGTCCCCATTAGAATTTGCATTTAAAATATCTATTATTTATGTGTGTATTATTAAAACGGTTGGCCGTGGATCCCCTGAGTACAGTGCACAGGGAAGGCCCGCGGCAACCGGACCACAAAAACTGGAGACTGACAATCAAATAATGGACAAAGAGAAATGAAAGAATAATGAGAGACAGATAAAAAAATAAAAAAAAGTTTTCCAGGGTCTATGAAAAGTCATAATGAGGTCCTTATTTCATTGGATTAAAATAATTCAAAAGGAAATGCCACTGTGACTGCAGGCAACGTAATATAATGGGAGCTATTTTGGAGAATAAAATGTATGTGTGTGTGTGTGTAAAAACAAGTTCATTTAAATGTATGTAAATGCATATCAATGTACTGCAAAGAGAAGGACAACAAAAAAACTCATTAATATATTCTATGGAACTGAACTTGTTATGAAATCTTTACCGCTGCTACAGTTAAGGTGCAAAATCCATAACTGGTCTACATCACAGAACCACATCTTAATTCGGACGCGACGATGTTCGCGGAAAAGACGAGAGTCTCCGAAGTCATCACTGTACTGTCTGAGATCTATGTTTGTTGTGTCAGGTGTCACGGTCACCCACCGTAAATGTGTTCCGACGGGAGAAAATGTTTTATTTGAATAAGTCAAGGCAAAGTCAGCACGTCTGGAGGTCATTAGCGACTCTACAATACTTCAAGGCAAACCATGTAGTAATGGTCATGTTTATTATGTGTTACACTTCAGCCCGAATCAAGAATCAAAACTGACTCTCCTGTTCAACATGCTGCGCACTTCAATCTCTGCACTTCGATGAGTGCGCTCTTCAATAAAGACGCCGGAGCTAAACGAAAACGCTGCCGAGATCCTTCCCGGATACCGGCGCGGAGAGCCCAGAGTCATTCGGCTAATGATTTTGCATCCCAGGATTTTCAAGAAGCCTCGCTTAAGCCTTGCCTATTGTCTCCTCTGCGCACCCGACTGAAAACCGCACCGAGTCGAGCGACCATTTACAGTCCAATAAAGTGCACCCGCTCTTAGTCCGCCGGTTACGAATCAGAACGAAAGAGTGGAAGGTGGCACGCGGGAGAGCAAGGCCCGCTAAATGCAGATTTAAAACTAACCAGGGCACGACACGGGAACCCATCAGTGTCCCGCGCGTAGATCTGATGCTACGAGACGTCAGCTCCAGCTGAGAGAGGTGGGGCGCGTGGCAGGCAGGCAGGCAGGCAGAGAGAGAGAGAGAAAGAGAGAGAGAGAGAGAGGGAGAGAGAGAGAGAGAGACAGAGAGAGAGAGAGAGAGAGAGGGAGAGAGAGAGACAGAGAGAGTCCCGTCCCCCCCCAGTGACACGACTGATGCTTTAAAAGCCAGACTTCACGATCACCTTTCATACGGAGTTAACCTTAAGGTGGCGGCACTTTGAATGTCAACCCCGCCACATGTGGACCTTTTTTTAAATGCCACTGCTCTTTATTCTGCAATTATGGAACAGGAAAGACAAAAGGGATAGAGGGAGGGATGCAGGGAGGGAGGGAGGGAAGAGGGCTGGTAGATACGTTTCTTCCCCCCCCCCCCCCCCCCCGAATGAAAACCAAATGGCATACAATCAGCCCGTCTCAGCGGGGGGTTCGTTTAACACTTGAAGGGGAATATCAGGGGAATAATATACTAAGTGTGGGTCTTTCAACGACTACAGAGCCGGAGCTGCTCATTTAACGATGTGCTCAATTATATAGATGGATGAATGGCAGCCTTGAACCAGAGAGCGGAGCGTCCTATTCGGTTGGCTGGATTTTTCGGTCTGCCGCGGAGAGCACCCTTTAAAATATGCAGCACCTACTTTCTCACCGACCGACCTGAACACGGTATATGTCAGGGTGAGTGCTGTATGACATTAGCATCTACATTGCGCTTCTCCGTGAATAGATTGCCGCGCGAATGCCAAGTGCACCGGTGTAAACTACAAAGATTTAAAAGTTGCTTCCAGGCGATAATGTTTCAAGTCCCAACCGTCTGTTTTCCAGTCAATTAACCGTAGCATTAAAGTTTCGACTTTTTGAGTCCAATGACGAGTTTAGTCAAATCTTAAATACTTGTCGGGAACTAAGTATAAAGATGGAGAAAGACCCTGTTGAAGCAGGGGCTGGAAGTTTCCACGAACGTCGTCCAATTTTTATTATGGACATTTGTCAGAATTAGTCACCAGCCAAAAAAAAAAACTATAAACACAGCTGTTTTTCTGTCCGAGGTGGGGGGGGGGGGGTTAAATGTGTGTTAATCACGAGATAAGCTTGGGTTAAGTACGACACTCCCCTTTGACATCGACCTTTGGCCCTACGGGCAAGAAGCAGGGAAGTAAGATGCAGTGGTGGTGAGGGAGGACACATGATAATGGCAAATCTTAGGTGACTTCAAATTGCCCGGGGGGAGCGACACTGACCCCTTGACACAGGGAAAATCAGACAACCGTACACATGCCTCAGAAGCCTCGCGTCTCCATATATGTTCTCCTTTACGTTGTCACTAGATTCGCTGGCAGTGTCGAGGAGAAGAGGGGGGGGCTCGGAGTCAAGCGTCATTTGTGATCCCCTGGTGTCCCGTAACAGCTGTCTCCAGCATCAGAGCACGCGGTCGCCGCTATCCCATATTACATCTCTGCCACTCAGCGCCAACGGATCAGCAATCCAATTTCACACAAGCGCGCTCGGAGGGGAAGGCTGCGCCGACGCGGCCGGGCGCGAGGATCTCCGCCTCGACAAAGGCGCGCGGCCGTTTGAAGAGGAGGCTGGAGGGGCGGTGGTCGGGGGAAGGAAGGGTGGCTGCGGAATAAGATAGAAATTGTAATGGAAGTGTGATGGAGGGAGATTAAAAAAAAAAAAAGCCCGAGTGATAAAGAGAGAGAGAGGGAGGGGGGGGGGGGGTTCTACTACTTGCCGCTTTTATCTACCAAGCTGCTGCGTAGAATAAGCTCCGAAATGATTTTCCCGAAACCATGCCAAAGCAAGAGAAAAGCACAGCGGAGACCTCCGAGAGAGAGGCGCCCGCGCTTTGTAAACACGTCGCTGTTTGCGTAGTGACGTCGGACGCGCCCGTCTCTGCTCAAAGACCGGCGAGAGACAATGATCTCTGTGTACTGCTGGGAGAGCAGATGTACAGTATTGGATGACAGCGTACTCCCCGGCCCCTTTCCATATCACAAACACACACACACACACACACACACACACACACACACACACTCATACCGCACAGTCATTGTGACACAAGCAGAGATGAGGGGGCTTGCATCTCATCTTTCACAAAAGCCGAGCAAGAGGGTATTGAATCTGATATTCAATGTCTGGTTATTAGATTGAGCCATCGGGGCCGTCAGTTTGGAGCCAGACTCGGAAGACAGCTGGTGTGCTCGAGAGGCCGCTTTTCCATTCCCCCGTCAAAAACGCAGCGATAAATAAATAAAAATGAAATTCAAATCAAATGGGAAACATGGGAGAGCCATCGACTGGATGGTCTTTTCGCCCGCCAAAGCTTTGCACCCAGCCTCTAGTCCAGCTCACCCTTACCGGCAGAACCTCGCCACCAAGCCAACAATCCAAAAGGCCTACTATTTGGGGATCGATCTGTTATTTTCACGAGGATAACCCTTCCCGCGCTGCCGTGTCATTTTAGGGAAAAAAATGGAAGGAGATGCATCTGATGCGCGGGCAGCGAGTCGGCCAGCTTGGCGGATCCTTGTCCTGATCCGAGAGACGGGCCGCTGGATGAATTACTTTGGGCCTCTTTCGCAAGCACAAAGAGGTCAGCCGGGATCCAACCTTTGGAGGCAGACGCAGGAGGACCCCCGAGAGGACGTGAATTGGATGGAACCCGCGGGAACATCCTGTCACTGTGAGATTGACAAGACAAAGATAACGCTCGCTTTCACATATTCCTTTGACCTGTTGCATTGTTACCGTCCCACACCTGCCAACTGTTCCCTTTTCTGGGTGGACTTTTTTTCTTTTTTTCTTCTTCTTCTTTTCTTCTTCAATCGAGGCGACTGCTGTGTCAACATTTTTCCGTGGACGATAAAACGCTAAAACGGCTGAGGGCGATATCCGATAAATGTCATCAGATTCTGTATTTTCTTCCCGATTCCAAATGCTGATAATGAAAACCTTCACAGTCAACTCTCTGCAATGCAGGTCCGACTACGACAGCTTGTCATCATGGTATGGTCTCTCTCTCTCTCTCTCTCTCTCTCTCTCCAGCCTGTTTTGCTTTTTCTCTCTCTGTTTTCGCCTGCCTCTTTATCTCTTCCCCTCGATTAGCAATTACAGCGGCATTGCCCGGCCTGATTCCGAGTGGAAAGCTTTAATTGTCCCCACATGGTGCCGAGACTTCCAGACCCCCGGTGCCATCGCTCCTGGTTAAACACACAATCACCGCTCCTTGTTAACACCCCCAAAGTTTCCATGTGTCATTTTGGGGGGGGAATCACTGTTAAAGCCTAAAGGGGTCCACTGTTTCTTAATGACTCCGTTGTAGACGGCCGACGGTGGATTTTGTTTGTCCACCAACATTATGAGCGTGTTTGCGTTTGGAGAGACAGAGATTGCAAAGAACTAATGCATGACTAATGGAAAGTAAAACCGAGGCGCAGGGAAAATTAGGGCGCTTAGTTCGCAAACCGTCAGAGCAAATCAAAATCCGGCGCACGCATCCCACGAGACAAGTTGTGAGTGTGTTCCTTGGACGCATATGGTGCCAGGAATGAATATTTCCTGTTTTCCCAGCGAGGGCCAACGCCAAACAGCATGGCTAAAAAGAAGGGAAAACGCCATTTTTAATAGTGGCACGTCTGAGACTTCAGGGCAAATTTTGGCAACCCCACTGAGGGCTGTCTGTATTCCAGCTGACATTTCAAGTGGACAGACAAGGCAGAAAGAGCTGACAGGTTCGTCCCAGCTTGGTCTCGAACGAGCCGACTTTTAGCGGGGAAATACTCCCCGGCAGATGCATCACTTAACCACTTACAAAGAGCAAAGTGTGAAAAACAGCTCCGGCCGCACACATTTGAAATTGTACCACATGTTCAAACACCGGGAGTGAGTTTGAAGAGACACTTGACCCACCCATGAAAAAGCCTTCAGGTTGTACATGGTGTGGTATGGACAATGAATGAAAGTTGCCGCGGTAAATGAGAAGAAAGCAACCCTCGTCAATCACGTGGGCCCACGTCTGGGGAGCTGCCCTATGAGAGATGGATTTTGTGACAACGTTACGGCCTGCGACGGGGATACAACGCATACATTAGAAAGCGATAAATCAAACGCGCGGCAGCGTAGTATGCAGATTGTTTACTTTTCTGCTCCTCTGAAAACTGAAAACAAACCAGCCTCTTAAAGCACCTCCTGCAAAATGTATTATTTAGGCCTTTGAAATCCCAATTTGAGATAAAATGTCAAGCATGGACGAACAACGCGATACCTTTGTTCCTTCGCTTACACATGGCTGTCGAGATCTGCGGCGCGCGACAAACATCCGGAATGATATGTTGAAACCGGACGCATCGTCAATTTATGTTTATCAGTAGAAGAAGCAACAAAATGGCGGCTGGATGATTTCGTATCAAGCTGCGGGGCAATCATTTTTCGAGCAGCTATCTTTAGGAGCTTTCGTCAAAAAGTGCGCCGGGTTATCTTTCAGACCCCGTGGTGAGGATGTCTGCTTTGCAAAGGTTAAATTTGTTTTGGGTTTTCACATAATGGCGGAGTGCCACTTTTTAATAGAACAATTCAATTTTTTCCTCTCCAACCTGAAGCCAAATTCAAAACCAGCTCTTACTTGACGCCGCCCCCCACCCTCCCCTACATCCTGTCTCCATTCTGTCTCCCTCATCCAGTTTTCCCAGCATGCTCCTTCTTAAACTTTAATCATCTCATATTCAATACCTTTCACGGCAACCTGTCACAAGGTTATCACGGGTTTCAAAAGACTTCTTCCCCCTTTAGCCTCAAACCTCGACGAAGATTCAGTGATTTCACAATCTTTCTTTCCGTTCACATGGGGAGGTTAACTTAAGGGCCCGGTAAAAGCAAAACAAAGGAAAAAGCTAAATAGCACCATAAACCCACTAAATGGTGATGTACGGTCCATTCACACGTTTGATTTAGCGCAGTTGCCTTGAAAATGCTTAATGTTTCGGAACTACGCAGAATATATTTTATCCTAATTCATTCCCCCTTGTCACCGGCATGTCAGAAAAATGACAAATTCTTTAAATTAGTTGCAAAGAAAAAAAATCCCACATCGACGCGATTTTTTTTTTTATTTTTTGCCTTGAAAATGCTTAATGTTTCGGAACTACGCAGAATATATTTTATCCTAATTCATTCCCCCTTGTCACCGGCATGTCAGAAAAATGACAAATTCTTTAAATTAGTTGCAAAGAAAAAAAATCCCACATCGACGCAATTTTTTTTTTTATTTATTTTTTTTGATGGGGAGGTTGAGTTTTTCCCATTCTTTTTTTTTCATTCTTTTTTTTTTTTTTTTTTGATTGTGTCAGAGCGAGGCCTCGACACCTGCTGTTCTCTGGATACCATGTTGTGTTTGCCACAGCACGGGGTCCGCTGGAATCCAATGGCTAGCTTACTTTCCCTGAAATCAATGACCAGCAAGACTCAATGTGTGATTTTGTTTCAAGACCTTCTCCATTGAGCGGTGCTGTCAGAGCTTGGAAATCGTATATCTTTGGGTTTTTTTTTTCATGACGACTCGAACTTCTTCGCCAACGTCTTAAATTCAGCTTTGAGGAAAAAAAAACGTTCAATTACATGACAAGTAGAGAAATACAGGGATTTTTAACTTCACGTAAATCATAGACTTTAAATATATGCATCGACATTGGCGAAAGAGCAACGATCCATTTGAAGAAAAAAAAATAAAAAAATAAAGCATTTCTCGGTGGTAATTTCTGACATGGGAATCCGACATCTTTTAATAATAAGGTGAATGGTAAATAAGCCAGCCAAAAGAAATGGATGCGTCGTGTTTTTTTGTGGCGACGCGCTCAGTAGAACAGAACGCTTTATTTTGTCTTGCTGAGGAAAACCACTTAAACGAACTGCCAACAGCAGGTATTACACTGAATCCCTATCAGTTTAAGATCAAAAGGCAGAAGGCATCGTCACGAAAAGCTGCGGCAACAAGAGGATGAGGACGCATGGCAATAAATATGGCTTTCTTTGTTTTTCTGCAATCACAACAAGGGTCTCGGAAAAACGAAATGTAGCTTCGGCAACTTCTATCATCATCATTATAAGTGTCAGTGTTTTTGAGACGCTACCTACTTATTTTCTGTAATCATGCACACGCTAAAGTGATCCGACACAATGACAGATGGCCATGAGAATAAAGTGCTCTCCTCTCGAGTCGAATGCATTCCACTGTTTGAATTTTTATTTATTATAGAGGAATAATAAATAAATACAGGAACCAGACTTCACCGAATCCCTTCAAATCCATGATATTGGACTTTATATATATATATATATTTTTTTTTTTATTGTATCATGGCACTACATCAAAAGCCAATTTACTGAAAGTTTCCTACCAACAAAATGAACCTGGCATACCCACACACAGGCGTTCTGCCTGTTTGTTCAAATTCAAATTCCCCCAAAAGTGGATGAGATGAATAAAATGGCCAACAACAGAGAAAAGCGACACGGCAGCAAAAAAAAGTTGTGCACTCCTCCAACCAATAACTGTTTATTCTTTTAATATCAGCTGTTTCTCCTGCGCTTGAATTAAATAAGGCTTGAGCAAAAGGAATAAAAAGCCCAGCACTGCTGCTATTAAATGCCAGGGGAGGACGGCTTAAAAAAAAACATATTAACAAATCAGGGAGCATGCAGGGAAATCTACGTTTCACTGGGTTTTCTGTGGGAAGACACTTTCTTGGTGTTTAACGGATAAAATCTCCAGCTTTGTGTTTATGTTTAAACCCCTTTAAAATCCTTAAAAACACTCAAGAACAGGCTATAACACAATGTATTGTGTAACCGTGTGTTGACATTTCACAAAACGTTTCCAAAGAGATTTTTTTTTTTTTTACTTTTGAATATGCAACTAATATGCCTGTCACATGTTAAGAAGATGTTGATCACAGTGTCACTTGGAAGAACAAGTGCTGTTCATTAGCACTAGTCACAAATAGGTCTGGTAAATAGCAATGTGGATTTGGATTCGGTGTGACCATATATCCATGACAACGGCACACCAATTCGTTAAAATTAATTACCGAGGGGAGTATTAAAGTGTAGCTCTAATTTAACTGTAGTCCACTGTTCCACGTGGTTAACTTTAAATCAGGATTCACTTTATGGCCCAGGTGGTACTTTTCAACTCTCAGCGTGTTCCCTACACATAATCGCACACTTTTACACCTATACGCCGACACATGTGCTGCACGCACACACAAACAGCACCGCACCGAGCACAAAACGGATCACTTTGGCCACTGAAGCCGAAGCAAAAACACCAGGAACACCAAAACAATAAGACCGACATGCACACACCCTCTACACGCAAAGCTATTGGACCAAGTCCCCCACTAGGGCCGCTGTGTTAAGGAACGGTCTCCAAAAAGTAGAAAAGGAGAGATCAATAACAGCCTGTCAGCTTTTTAGCGAAACCGTGGACAGGGCTGAGGCAGAGGGACCACAGGGAGAGGGCTGCATCCGTCCATCAGACTCTTTGTGACCCCCAGCAGCTTTGATCGAAGATGACAAAAGAGAGAGCGCGAGAGAGAGAGAGAGAGAGAGAGAAAGTGAGGACATTAGACTTTACAGAAATGTGGTGTTGGCCAGCACTCCTCTGGTGCGTCCCTCCTTTTCTAGGCCATAATTAAAGCAAAGCCCAAACTCTGGCTATTTCCCCTTTTGAAAATCTTAGCGGCCTCCATTGCCCCCCTCACAATGGACTGTCAAAGGTAGATGCCTGAATAAGGCCATAACGGAGTGGCATCCAGCGAAGGATCTGCATAATATCTGCCGCACATCCCCATCTATGGCATACCTAAACAAATGGGCACTCACATGCGTGGCAGGGCACCCAATTGCTCTGGCAGCCATTGAATGATGACAATGGCCACAGTGGGAGTTGGCCAGACTTTGTCAGGATGTATGTAATTATTCAGATGCACAAAAGCAAGGGGCAGATGTGGTGCCAGAGCAGATTTACTGTGTATGCGGTCGCAGCGGGGTATCAGATATACTTACAGGCCAAATTACCGGAGCATTGTTTACCTCGGCGCCCCGAGTGCCGGCCCCCACCGAGAACAAGGGACAGATAGGCCGAGAGACAGTGACCAAAAAAAGGTTGGAGGAAAAAAGGAAAGAAGAGACGAGTGTGGAGATGGATCTGCTGAAGTTTCTAATTAAAGCAAATGATCTAATAGTGGGGAGCAATGTTGAAATGAAATGAACAGTATCCATGGAAGCAGAAGCAGGGGAGAGGATTTAATCCCCCTTTTTTTTTTTTGATAAAGGTCCCTGTCTAACTCTAAACTCAAGCTTAAAGGAGATATAGCCAAAGTAGGGTACACTGATTTTTCTGTCACTCGGGGGCTTCATTAAAAGTTGGCCTATTATCCATTTCAGGTGACACCCAAGCCATAGCTCGTAGTCACAAAACATTACGAAACTAATCTGAACTAGTCTGAATGGGAGAAATATGAAGCTTTAACATAAATATTTCAAAATTATTAAAAGCACTGTCACGCAAAGGCTTTTGCAATGACACAGACCTTTGTGTTTGTTTGCCTATTTGGAAAAGCATCACTTCCAACCAATCAGTTCCGGAGAGCAGCGCAACATCTGAGCCACAGTCAGAGGTCATATACATAATGGAAGGGAAAATTACCCAGGAGGCAATGGCAGGGACAAGCCTGTCATTTGGCCGAAAATGAGGACGGAGGGAAACGGTTCGCCAAGAATAGGGCAGGGTGGATGGAGAGGGTGCGGACGGAGGAGCAGGACTGGTGGGAGGTAAAATAAAAAAGGTTGGAGGGAGAGAGAGAGCGAGAGCGGCTTGAAGAGCTAAGACGGTTGAACCATGAAGACAGGCATCCCAGTGAAGAGTGGAGCGCTGGAAGGCAACCAGAGGGAAGGAAACTGGAAAGCTTCCTCCTGCCGGCATGGAGGAAAGTTCGACATCATAGCCAGCTTTGAGAGTTTTCACAAATTAAAAAGTCGACGCGGGGAGGGATGAAAACTAGACAGGAAACTCGACAGAGCGGGACGCCACCCAGAGAGGTTGTCCAAGACGAGACAGAGGACGCAGGTGGCCGTTTGGACGGGGTTCTTACCTTGGCCGACGCCGGAGCCGCCGCTCCTGCTGCCGCGATGCATCGCTTGACCGCTATGTCGCTGCTGGCTGTTGTCACGGCAACTGTAACCGGGGTGGGAAGGAGGGAGGGGATGACTGGGAGTGGAAGGAGTCCCGGGCGGTTGTTGCCATTGACGACGGCAGAGGCACAGCTGTGATTGGCTCCTCCATTGTGGAGGCCGGAGGGACGGATGTCTCTCCGCTCCCAGGGTCCCCGATAGTCCCTCTCAAAGCGGTGGTGGTGGCGTGACATCACTTCCTCTTTGTCTCAGAGGGAACAACAGGGGCAGGCCTGCAGGGAAACGGAGAGAGAGAGAGAGGAGAGAGGTCAGCTTGACTTTTTTTTTTTTTTTTGGTAATTTCATCATGAATGGCCTTCAAGAGAGACACGGCCTGAAAGCCAGGCTTTGAACGGCACAGAGGCAGAACAATGAGAGAGCGAGACGGAGGAAAAGAACATGACGATGCGGAGGTGTAAATGCTCCCAAACATCTGCTCCCAGCGCACCTGACTGACACGAACGCACCGCAGCTCGTTTGTTGCCTCTAATTCCTCCTTTCAGTCATTAGAGAGGGCTGTGACAAGAGGGGGAGAAATGAGCGCCGCTGAGCGGGTCTGTAACAAACACCGTCGGCGCCGCAAGGAGCTGAATTTGTGGCGCGGAGCGCGGCGGCTCCACAACGAGGGGGCCGTCGACGATACCGCCGAGGCGCACACCAAACAGGTGCATTCCCAGTCAAGAGTTCTCCTGAGGAAAGCGCACCAGTGCCGTGACCTTCCGGTCAAACCTCATTCGTCCGGGTAGATAAATAGCTCTGCAATTACAGCCCGTCTCATACATCTAATGGCTGCTTAATTCAATCACATCGTCCTTCAAGCGAATTTGAAGCACACCCAACCCCCCCACCCGCCCCCTCCTCCTCCCTTTGTCAAATAAAGCAGGCTGTGATAGGCTAAGAGGCAACAGTGAGCTGGGATTATCATCAGTTCGGCGCTATGGCACTATTGTGTCGCACGAGGCGGGTATCACTCCGTGTCATATCGGAAATCAAAGCGGGGCGCGGGGTCCGAGCGGAGGGCCTCGCGGAGCGTTGTACTTCCTCGCCACCAAAGGCACGCCGCGCTCTCTCCCGAGCCCCTTCAGAACAGAGGGAAATAAATACAGTAAATAAATAACAACCCTCCGAACCAGGTTTCCGCGAGCCCCCCGTGCAAACACCCCCCGGGCTATGAGGAGGAGAACGACAGCGGATGATAAGTCTTTATTGTGCACGCCGGGGTCTGTCACGCTGCTTCTTTGACTCGCGGACGAGCGAGCGACTTGAAACGACGAGGAGGTAGAGAGAGTGAGTGAGTGAGTGTGCAAAAGCACTGTACACTACGACGGAATGTGGTTTTTTTGGGCGCCCGGTGAAATGAGAACCCACGTGTCCCAAACTCCAGCGTCGCGACGGAGCAGGAAGTTGAAAACACAGCACGTTTGTTAACGAGCTCTGACGTGAGCAAATACACCCCACAGCCTGCGCTGGGAGCACTGGCCCCAACGCCGCAAGTGACCGTCCATTATTTTTTTTATTTTATTTTTTATCCTCTCTCTCTCTTATTCAAGCCTTCCTCTGTTCTGCTCCGTTTCATTGGATTTCTTCATGCATTTTATTCCCCCCTTTAATCCCTCATTTATTTCTCTCTCACATAAGGTCCGCTCTGTCCAAACACAGATACGCATCGGAGGAGTCGGACGGTCCCCCCTTCGCTTTCAGGAAGAACCTTTCTCCCTCTCCACGGTGACCTCTTTTAATAACCTCCAATTTTCCAATAGAATAATCTTAAAAAAATGTATATATATATATATGTATATATATACATATATATATATATTTGAAACAGAGGGGAAACACGGCGATAGTCCGTTGGGACGGTGGCAGTGGTTATTGCCAGGTAATATTCTCTTATCTTCCAAGCTCCACACCTCAGCCGAGAGAAAAAAAAGAGAGCAGCGGCAAATTAGGCCACATAAAAACAGGAGGAGGAAAAGAGAAAAATAAAAGGACATTATCTTCAGAAAAGTTAAAATTGGGGGCAGAGTGCATTTGGATTCACAATTCTCGACTATTTATTTTTATCAATTCTTTTCAGATGTCAAGTGGGTTCCGGTCACGAATCCACTCTGCTTCCAAGTTAAGACTGTTTTGTGATTTCCTGCAATAACTCGGTGACAATGTTTTAAATGTTTTGTTGTCTTCCTGTAAACATTGAGCAAAAAGGACACACGAGGAGAACCAATCCAAACTATGCAGGAAAAGGCAGTGCCCAAACAAGAGTGTGTGGATAACCTTCAGTTAAGTTGTTGTATATATGCACATGGCATTTCCACAGAACAATATTTAAATATGTGGCATCCTTAAATATGAGAAGTCTATGTTTCCTATTTTTACTATAGAAAGATGCAAATAATATACTGTAATATTAATACAATAACAAACTAAATTAATCTTGATAAATGATACAAGAAGGTGCCTATATAATATATTTCACAGGATAGTGATTCATTTGTAATAACTGACCTCATGTCAATATATATACATGACAACGCAAAGGATATTAGTTAACATTGGCTATCAGTCTAAAAAGTGCTAAAATAAAAGGAGATACTGTATATTTATATTTGTCACTACGATGAGTGACGCTTCTGTATCGCAAACATTTTCTATGTTTTTAGTTTTTTTTGCCGGTAAAATTCAGGACTTAAATAAGCATTTGACCAGTGAGAACATGTAAATGGTTTCAATGGAAATAAAACCAAATCAAAATTGCGAACGAACTGCCATAAGACGAAACATGTGGATGCGAGTGAGCCTGCCGTAGTGCGATTCATCATCAGCATTTTAGGTTCCTCCTGGACATGGAAATACGTTGGGATTGAATGAAATGTAACAAGTCTTAACTTAAGATGCTTTGCCGCATAAAAATGGCCTTTGAACTTTGGATAGTCCCACTTCAAAAACTTGAAAGTAATATTGCCCTCAAGGGGCCCGAAACGCGCCAAGATTCAAAAAGACAGCTTTTAATATCTTAATATGTGCCCATCTCCCACCCACGTCACACGTCCTGCTTCTTCATTTAAGAGCCCTTTGGGTTGCGGTAAGCCGTTGTTTTTCCATCGGACGAGCCTCTCGCGTTACCCTCCACTCGATTCCGTCACGTGCCTACCCAAGCGGCATGTTCTGAATCCTGACACTACATTTCAATATGCGCACAATCCTCCCAGTGAATTCCTGTCATCCTTTTCCACCGCGCATGTCGGCATGTTCCGCGCAACCCCGAGGCACGCGGGCCATCCCTGCAGAGCCAGTGTCATCCGCGCCAAATCCCCCTGCGTTCATTTTCCTTGGTAAACACGAGGATTTAAGCGACTAATTACAAAAAGAAAAAAAAAAAACTTAAGTTTCTGCTATTCCTTTACAGTCCGTGTGAGCGCGCGTGTCTGTGTGTCTGTTCGTACACAAGCTCACGTCGCCTCGAGGCCGAGAGTGTTTGCTGTGTGGTTGTGCGAGGAGGTGATAAAAGAAAAGAAAATCTCGCTCTCAGAGGTGCCTCTGGAAACCGACACCCAGGACACCTGTGGACTCTGCCGGACCAGATAAACACTTAAATACATCACATCTCCCGGTGACACTCTGCGCTGCTCCGGGGAGAAGGTGCCAATAAAGATTTGCCCATATTCGTTCGCATCCAATGAAGTCCCTGTCAGGCCCCGGACAAGACAATGGTCGTCCACGGCCGAGATGATAACCTTTGCTGCGAGGCTTGCATATTAAGCCAGCCCTTTAAGAAGCCCTTTCAGCTTTATAAGACACGAATGACAGTATTTCAGTCATACCCTACAGCAATTAATGAGGCTCTTCAGCTCCCGCAATCCTGCCAGCACGTTAATAATCTCACCCCAAAGGTATGACTCTCCTCATACCAAATGCCATTTTCTGGCTCCTTCTTGACTGAATACAGCAGCTGACGGAGACTCCAAATGATTCAAATCACCAAATTCTCCAGAAGCCCAAACGTTGAACAAAGGGGCTGCGGTTTCGCGAAACATAGAAGTGAGAAACACCGTGTCGGCAATCAAAACTAATGAGCCGAGTGATGGGCTGACTGGCATTGCCATTGTGTTGTCAGTCACGTCCTGAGCTAAAAGCAGTCAGCCGCGGTGAAGGAAGACGCAGCGTGGGTTGGCCGGGGCGTTCTCTACTCTGCTGTTTTCGAAAAAGCCCCTATTTCTAAAGCTGCTGATGTGCCAGAATGATCCCAATGCAAGAACAACAGAGGCCGAAAGGTGAGATGGGATCGCGTGGGCGTGTGCACACGCAAGAGGTGCAGTGAAGGTGTCGGAAGAGAGAGGAGGGACGCTGCCAAAGGCGAGCCGCGGCGGACATCATCGCAACCGCTTTCGCCATCGCCACGGAAACGCTTCCGGCCAGTTCCCGCGGCGCGGGACTCGTTCCCGACCAACAGCATGGTTAGGGGGTGATTAGTCAAAATAATAATAAAAACAAAATTAAATAAAAAATTGTCTGGCAGGTGGGGACGCGACACACGACAGCCTCCAAAGAACAGCATCTGTCAGTCAGAGGCGGAACGCAGCGCGCCGGTCTCGTGCGACAGAGCTGTGTTAACAAAGCCATGTGGGAATACGGAGGGAGCCGCGGATAGACGCGAGGAAAGAGGGAGCGCAACAGATGGACAGAGTGCGGCGGCCATGGAGAGACGAGCCAAACGGCGTGAACGCATGAGCAAAGGAGACATCACAGCGGTTAAGTATGGAGCCTTAAAATAGAGAGGAGGGTGTTAGGGATGGGATCGGGGAAGGGTGCGATGGCATGTGTGTCATACTTCTGTTCGGAGGTGCGATGTTTGCTTTGCTGGCACATTCTAGCATGCGCTTTAAAGCCACCAGCTATTCCACCCTGCAATAGATACTCCCCGAGAGAGAGGGCTCCATTTCCGATCTGCAGCAGAGTTTACGTCTATTGACCCGGCGACTGCACAGCGTTCCCCTCACTGACACACACACACACACACACACACACACACACACACACACACACACACACACACACACACACACACACACACACACACACACACACACACACTGTCTTCCCCCCGCGCCGCCCCCCCCTTCCCGGCTTTGGGGGGGGGGGGGGGGGGGGGGGGGGGGGGGCGCGTGAACAGGCAAGCAGGCGCGCGCGCACTACAGCAGTCACAGGTGCACACGCTCCCACGCGCGTCACGAGCGGCGAATGTGCCGACAGTTCGTCCAGGGCCGCAGAGGAATTTATGCGGATATCTAAATAACGGGAGAGACGGTCGGTACAGGAATAGCCCGGAGCGATGAAAACCAGGGTCTCAGGCTTTTAAATTCTCCTCCTCAGCAAGACGCACTCACATGACGAAGACACTGTCCCAATTTAGACATCGCACGCGGTACAAGTGTGGGCATCCCTTCACTTTGGCCGATACAGGTAAGCGCACATTCATTTGTGCCTCTGCGCATGCAATGGAGCCGTCTCTAATTACCCAACATCCTCGAGCGAGTGATACGGTAAGAAAAAAAAAGACTTTCTTTACTTGAAAGATTCTCCTTCACAGAGACGTAGGAATTCTCTTCACTTTGGTGAAGTATTGATTGATGAAGCAAACCGATCTGCCAGGAACGTAAAAAAAAAATAAAAAAAAAAACCCAGGCTTTCTGGGTATTTTTAGCTTTCCCGCTTCCTGGCGTGACACAGGAGAAACCTAATTGATGTTCCAGAAGAAGGGAGAAGAAGAAAAAAACTAAACAGAAGAAGAACAAAGAGAAAGCTAGAGGGAAAGCAAACACGGGAAAAGGGAAAAGGGGAATTTTGTGCGTCTCACGAGCTGAGGAAAGGGATTGTGTGTGTGTGTGTGTGCGTGTGAGAGGTGCGGGTGGCCGCAGGGAGGAGGAGAGAGGACCGTCTTCAGGGATGAGAAGCTACTGGCATGGGAACCGGTAAGCCTTTTGTTGGGGCAGATGATCAACATTGCTAGCGCCAATTATTCCCAGGGTTTCGAGGGGAATTAAGACTGTGCAATTGTACATACAATTCATATACCACTCACGAAAAGTTAGGGATATTTGGCTCTGGGGTGAAATGTATGGAAAATGGAAAAGGTTTACGCTACAGCGGTATTATATGGGGAAAGTTGAAGTAGGAGCATGCAACGGTGATTTCAGAAGCCGTCACCAGCGGTGGGCATACCGCAACAACCACCGGGAAAAAAAAAAAGGTAAACGTCTCAATGACTTGTGCCCTTGAGTATCGACGACAGCTGGACAACGACTTGGAATGCGTTGGTCTTAATGAAACGGCTATTTTTAACGGGACAACGGGGGGGGGCGCAAGCGCGCCCGTCCCGCGGGCCAATCACCCGTCGTGCTGCGCTGGTCCAAAACGCGAATCTGATTCCGGCACACCTCGCACCTCCTGATCTCGCCTGACTGTTAGGAGTTCCCAGCGCCGTTTCGGATGACGGCGAGAGTCGGCCCTTTGCACACTCATCCGACACCTGGCTAGATGAAACGCGGGCGGGGTGACGCGGGCGCACACCGATCGGATCCCCCCGCACCCCAGATGCACAATCCCTGATCATCGTTTCTTTGATACAGCGTGCGAGCAAAGGTCATAACATTCAAAGCGGAGCCGAAAAAATAAATAAATAAAAGAAGTACAGCATATAGCAGAGTACAGTATATCAGGTATACGGAGAGAGGAGGAATAATAAAGCAACTGACGCGCCCGGGGTTCTTTTTTTTCTTCTTGGATTAAGAAAATATACCCGCAACCCCCCCACTTGTCCTCCGCGAGCATCAGCACGATTCTCTCAGCGGAAGCATCAAGCAGTGGAATATTTCTCGCGCGCCGACGATGCATTGGGGTTCCTTGTGCATACAACGTGATGCAACGATTTCCAAGCCGCTCGTTTAACGCGGTTTGAACACGCAGGCCATGGTTTCATGGTTTCCATGCTTTCGCGTGATGAATATGGCATGGGCTCTCTCTCTCTCTCTCTCTCTCTCTCTCTCTCTCTCTCTCTCTCTCTCTAACGGGTACCTGCGCAGACAGAAATGGCCGCGGTGTTATGGAATACTGCGATGAGGTTCGTAACACCCTGCCGGTGTTGGGTTGTCAGCATCCCAGGCATGTCATTAGCCCGGGGAGCCGGGAGGCTACGCTCCCTCCGCCGCCGCCGCACGCTGCTGCCGCTGCGGCTCAGTTAATTAAAACACTGACTTTCAACAAAACGCCACATTATCGTGACGGCAAGACATGAAGCCGGAGAAAAACCCCGGGGCTAGCGTGCACACTCCACTCTCCCATCAAGCCTTTCTACGTGCCCCCCTCCACCCCCCACTGGGTGCGGGAGCGTCCAGATGCCAGTGTTGCAATGTGTTTACGTGTACATGAATCTTGGGTGTGCGCGTGTGTGTGTGTGCGCGTGCGTTTGTTTGTACGTGTGTATTCTCCGTGGCCCATGGCAGCTGTCGCCTTCTCTTTCCCCGCAGCATGCTTTTGGAAATGTTCTCTGTTCTCCAAACAAAAAAACCAACAACGGCATCAAAACACACACCGCTCATTGCTGATGCCACACGCACGCGCGCACGCACACACGCACGCACGCACACACACGCACACACCTAAGCACACAGGCCCATGCTCACCCCTCCCACACACGTGAACAAACGTCAGGCGTAAGTCAAGAGCGACGCATTGCACGGGCCGCCGCGCTATCGCGGTGTGTGTCGTTTCGGCTTTGCTGGCGGGACACGGGGCAAGTGCAAAGACTAGTGACTTAATTATCTAAATGGCTGCTGCGGAGATTATCGAGGGCAGCCGGCATCCATCTCTTTCAACACCGCCGGCCTCGGGAGCGCGGCCAGGCCGGAGGAGAGATCAAGAGACACCGACCTCAATGAGAGAAGAGAAAGAGCGCCGCGGAGCGAGTGAAAAAGAGACGGAGAGGAGAGGAGAGGATTGAACGAGTGCGCGAGAGACAGGGGACAATGTGGGAGAGAGCAAGGTGGAGTGGACGGCGGCAGAGATTTACAACGGAGACATTTGCAAGCTGACCGGCCCATAAAACGCACCGTTTTATTCCCTGTGGCAGCACGCTCAGCTACAGGGAGTCGGCCGGTGGCAGGCATCGTGACATCACCTCCATCGCCATGGCGATAAGCCGCGCGTGTGCCATTATTTTCTTCCAGTCATTACCATGGGGATGCTCCCGGAGCCGGATTGTATGGTGACCCCCACTCCCCCCGCCAAGCAACAGAGGCTCTGCGCTTATGTCTATCCCTGCCTTACATCGCCGCACATTGTTGACTCTCGCGTGGACGGGCTTCTACAGGGGTCACCCTCCAACCGGAGGGCTTGGGTTTTGATCTCCTGCTGTGCCGAGTCTGCTCGGGTAAGACATTAAACCCCCTGACTTGATTGGACGCCCCGCTGGTTGACCTTGCACCCAACCTGGAGGGCAGGAAGAGAATTTCCTTCAACAGAGTGAATAAAGTGTATTATATCGGAAGTAGATTATATAATGTTTTTACTGTCAATATTCGTGGAAAGCGTTCAAGACCATATCTCCAGAAGGCCACTTCATAAAAAGATGGAATGAAATCCTACCACCACCCAAGTCACTACATTCCTTTGAAAAAAATATAAAAAGCTTCTATTAAATGTTCCTGTATAGTTGTACGGTAAACGGCGGCCAGCGTTCCCGTTGTTAGAAGTTTAAGCTTTTATTGTGTAGCGGGGGGCAACAGGCACAGAAAAAAAAAAAAAAGTGTATGTAGGACTGGAAAGAACTGCATTAGGGAGCACAGAGTAAACAAATCACCCTTTCGGGCTTTGAAAGCTTCTGTCAATGAGCCACTGATGGTGATATACTGTACTACAACAAGTCCGAGAGAATTCGCTCACCACAATTTTCTCTCTCTCTCTCTCTCTCTCTCTCTGCCCCATCCAGGTTCAAGGCCAGCCAGTGATTTAGTTTTTCTGCTCAGGGACACCTCAGAAGTGTGAGCTGATGACGCTCTGCACAAACACTGCCTCGTCCCCCCCCCAACTGACGGGAGTAACAACCTTTCTGCGCTGTTCAGCTCCCTAATGAGAACACGCTGAACTGTGAGGGGGGGGGGGGTAAGAAAAAGTAAACACGAAGCCAACCTCCCATCTGGGGAGCGCTGCGGAATTAAATGAATGGCCGATAGCAGATGAACAGACTGACACTTGTAGGACCCCGGTTTCACAGGCAATAATGCCGATTTATCATGCATGTAATTACACACAAATTCGCTTGTTCTCAAAGTTACTGACCATCCGCTCCGATGCTTTGTGCCGCGGTTAATGACAGCGCCTCGAGCCAGGCGGCCTTTTACGGCATCTATTCGGTGCTTTTGCCTTCAGAGGAGAGAGACCCGCAAATATCAGTGCACATCCAAAAATTCCGCCACTCCAAGTCACATTTACATTATCCCTCACCTTAGTACGCGCGCGCGCACACACACACACAGTAAACGGATACTTTGCGGTCTCCGTGATTACGCCAGGCCATCTGCTTGAGTCCCCTGTCACCGCTGACGGCTGCTCCCTGTCCGGGCCAGCTACAGGCGAGAGCCAGAAACCCCCAGTGTGATCCAACAGCATATTAATCTCCCCCCGAACCTCAACCTTTTCAAAAGGGCAGATGCCACGGTAACCTCGGTGCAGTTGTTCGAGGCAACATCATCGGACTCTCTAAAACACACGATTCAATCACTTCTTGCCTTGGACGACAAGAGAATGAAGGAGGGGTGAACGCGTTTTCCCTTTTCGGTGTATCCCTTTCTCTCTCTCTCTCTCCCCACTTATCTCAGGTCTCTGGGCACTTTTTTTCCTAAAAGCCATTCTCTGTCTCTCTCTGTCGTCTCATATCTGTATGAACACAGTGGCCTTTTCAGAGCGCACGGTGAATGGGCGCCGTGGCCCGGTCTGGGCCCATAGGAGCGGTTGGAGCAGTATAGATTAATGGCCCGGGAGACGGCCGAGGCAAGTGGAATGAACAAATAGAGAGGCCACTGAAAAGACGGAAAAGGAAGGAAAAAAAAAAAAAGAGAGGTAATGATAAGGAGAATGAGGTGTGCATTGAATTGTGGGAGAGCGGCCGACTGGTGGGAATGTGCTCCGCCACGGTATAGTTTTATTCCCCCGTCACAGTGAGTGAGTGAATTAAATTTGAATGCCCTGATTTGGTGAACAGGCATATTTCTTATGGATGAAAACTTTCGAGTAAATAGTACTGTTGCTAAAATAACATTTAGGAACATTCACCTCCTTCTCAGTTCACAAATTAAGTCATCATCTTATCGGATGTTGTCCAGTGTATGAGTAATCGCCTCTCAAGTAATTAGCAGAGACGAGCACTGAGATGCAGCGGCGGACTGCACTGTGGCAGCGGTGTTCGGTATGGACGGCGTCACCGCACTCCCCAGAATAAGCAACCGAAGTAAATAGTGAACGATTTCATGAGCAATGAACCACCATTCAGGGAAACAAGCGAGCGGCCTGCTGTGCTCCCGTGCCGATGTGCGGCGTGGCGTGCGGACGCGGCAGCCTCCCGTGGACCACATATCGAGAACAATGGAATAACCAAAGTGAATTATACTAGGGCCGCACTGTGATCCACGTGAGAAGGTGCAATAAAGCGGCTGTGGTGTTTCAAAGCTGATCTGTGTTTGTGTGTGTGTGCGTGTGTGTGTGTGTGGGGGGGGGGGGGGGGCAGCTCCCGGTTGTGCCCGCTGTATTTATCTGTCGAGAGTGGTGGGGGGTGGGGGGGGGGGGGGGGGTGCAGCTCCCGGTTGTGCCCGCTGTATTTATCTGTCGAGGGACTTCGCCGCTGATTTTTGGGGTTTTGTTTTCTTTTTTAATTCAGTTTATCAGTTTATCTGTGACAGCTGCATCAACAAACTGCCCCGATCTGACAGGTCTTTCATCGCGGCCCGCCGCCGTATTTTGCTGAAATATTACCAGCACGTCAAGTTCGCTGCGAGAGCTGAAAAACAAAAAAATATCCTGTGCTAGTGGCCTACACCCGATCAGTTGCTCCTCGCGCTGGACGGCACGTCGCACATATGCATGGGAATGACAACAAACCTGAAGGTTGAGCAGGCACCACTGGGCGGCATGTTCGTCCCATCATCACGCCTATATTTGGACTACATCAAGTACGAAGTACAGCGGAGGCTAACGCAATCTTGTACAACCAAAAAAAAACCCGCACATAATTTGATCAGAGCAATACTATATATTAGAGGGTGTGTTTAAAGGGTTATTCCTAAAATCTCTTTAAAGCAGCCCCAAAAGAAATACCGAGGAGGACAACAGGAAGGTTGATTGAAGACTTTGTTTTTTCCGCTTGTGATAATGTGTGAGTGAGTGAATTGTGCTGCCGCTAGAGAAGATACAAATTGCAGTGGGAAAGGTCTTTTCCTCTCTTGCCCTCTTCTTTGTCTCTTATTTTCACTCTCCTGTTCCCTGACTCCCTCCCCCTCGTCTTTCATACCCGTGCCTCAGCTGTACTCTAACACACACACGCACGCACGCAGCCCCACACCCGCGCACACGCACAATCAGCCACATGAGTCTAGTGCCTACGCGCGTGACAGAGACAGCGAGGTAGGTAGAGAGGTACAGAGAGAGAGAGAGAGAGAGAGAGAGAGAGAGAGAGAGACCGGCGAAGGAGTGGTGGAGTTTGGCAACGTCGGATTCAGCGGAAGTCAAGTGAGAGATAAAAAAAAGGAGAGAAAAAGGAGAGAGGGAGGCGGAGAAGAAATGACAGAGGGGGGAAATGAGAAAGCCCAGTGAAACACAAGGTTGAACCACACACACGCACGCACACATGTTCTTTAATCAATACGGTGGGAACGTGGCCCCATGGTAAATCACTTTCCTGGCAATAACAGAGAGCCGCCACTATCCTTCGTTTTAATATGTTGCCAGAGTGTCAGTGAGTGATACACGGCAATATATGCAGCACGGAGGAAGGGAGAGAGCGTAGTCAGAAAGGGAGTTGGGGGGGGGGGGGGGCACAGCGGGTTTGGGGGGGGGGGGGGGAGGGGGGGGGGGGGGGGGGGGGGTCACAGCGGGTTTGCGTGCACGCGAGTGCGAGTGCGTGTGCGTGCGCGATTGTGTGCACCGAGGGGCTGTGATGTATAGGCCTAGACAGTCGGTCTGCACTCAGATAAAGGAGGGGAATCATGATTAGGTTGGGTAAAGTGTCCGTGCTGGAAAGAAACCATAGCTGGCTGAAGAGCCTCTCTCTCTCTCTTTCTATCTATCTCTCCCGTGCACCCCCCCCCCCCCCCCCCCCCCCCCCCCTCTAATCATGTGTCCGTTCCTATGAGTTCCCAATGCATCAAAACCTGCCCTCGTCAAAAAAAAAAAAAAAGCATCCACCACTCCAATGTGGGAGGGCAAAAAAAAAATCCATCCATACGATCGCTGGTGTCTATTGGTCACATCGGATTAGGGGACATTGAAGGTCAGGCAACTCTACCGCCTCACCGTACCGTCCGGCCGCCACTGTCCACGGAGCCACCAGATTAGGCGCCGCCGTCGCACGTTGACCTTCACTTAAGCCGCCTGACCGCGGGGGCACGTCATCCGCCGTGTCGCTTATTGACTCGATTCCACCGCGCTCAATTTCATCTCCACCGGCCACCTTCGAGGCCAATCGGCAAATGTTGTTACCGTAAACGAGTGCCGCTTCTCAATTGACTCAGGTCCTCTTTAAAGTGGTGCTAAATAAGTAATGGGGCGTCTCATCTGCTTCGGCGAGTCAGTAGTTGGACGGGTTGCCGTGAAGACAGACTGACGGATGGGCCAAATGGAGATGAATGTGCGAGCTGAATGGAGGCGCCCGATCGGCCTATGAGGAGTCGCCGTGACATATAGCATCGATACACAACTGGGCAACTGTCAAAATGCTCGTCGATTCTGGGTACAGGGTGCGAGATACAGATAGATGGAGCGTCCTGTCTTACTAATAATCGTTGACTCATTTCAACACGGGACCGATTTCGCAGCATCGCCCCGAATTTAAGCCGGGAATTCAATTTGCCGACGAAATGAGTAATGAGAGTGGGCAAGAAGTAGTGTCTCAGAAGAGAAGCGATGGTACTGCCGGAAGCTTAAATGTATAGGGTTTGAAATTCAAAGCCTGGCGCGTGACCACAGTTAGGAACTTGCGGGCCGAACCCAATACAACGGGAACACACACGCCTCTGTGGATTTCTAAACTCTACTGGTCTGAAATATGCTTTTATCACTATGAACGAGAAAATGTGAAGAAGTAGGGATGAGAAAAGCAATCGCATTTATCCACTATTGCAAAAATGAGTATTCAGAGCACAGAACTGAGCTGCCGCGCTTTGGATCTCTTGTAGGTCCACCCTCGAATGACTATTGTCATCCCAACAAACGTAAGCAGACCCCAGGGAGAATGTGCCGCGAACAGCGCCAGCTTACCTCACGGGACGTACTGTACACCGCCGACCTAAGGCAACCCACAACAAACGACTGTCCAACGTGGCAGCTGGGAGGAGCGAGGCTGCGAAAGATAATCACAAACAAAAAAAAGAGAGAGAGAGAAAAAAAAAAAGCACAATCCAGCTGCACGATGAGAGAGGAAGAAAAGAATGACCGTCGAGAGAGAGATGCCTCACCATTCGATAAACAACGCGGCCTGTCCAGGATTCGCTTAACAGAGGGTTTTTGATGTTCTACATTCCTTTCATGGTCGCGAATCGTCCCGTGTCTTTGTGGACTGTTTCAGAGACTCATTTCACAGACGTCGGCCACGTTTGTACATTTTGTGTTTAGTTACATTTGAGAGGGTCACCGGCTGTTATGATGGCTCTTAAGATCTTTTCTCTCTCTCTCTCTCTCTCAAGGCAGAGCAAGGCTGCGCTCGTCTCTGCCTTGTTGCTAAAGCCTGTACTTCTCCGACGGTGCTGTTGACAGGCCGGACCACAAGCAGCCCCCACCCCCCTTCTAACAATCAATTCACTCAATTTAATCTTAATTAGCTGACCACAAAGAGCTGCACATCACCACTCGTGCAGACGAGGCATATGTCTCTCTCTCTCTCTCTCTCTCTCTCTCTTTCCCAATCTGCCTCTCTGTAAAGGCCATTTCAACACACCCCGCGTTATAACGACACAAGCATCTAATGACTCGTGTTAAGTCCTAGCCTGTGACAAAACCCGTGACACAGCCAAGACGAACCACTCCGCCGGCGTTTCATCGGCGTCAAATGAGGGACGGCTTATCTCGCGATTGGCATCAAAGGGGTTTGCCACGGACAGCGCAGGATCTGTCGATGCCGCCTCGTAACGATGGCTCTTAAGCAGCAGCTTCCCATTTCCAGTGCGAGATCTGAAGCGTTTGAACCGGGCCTTTTCACAACTCGTGTGGGTCGCAAAAGGAGCTGCGCCATTCCGACTTGCCTCCGGGTGCCGTGTAAAGAAATGTTGCTTAAATCAGACGACATGCTCGTGGTAGAAGCAGTTTGAGATCCTGCAGAAGGACTCCCCTACCAGTTTGTACACTGGGGCTTTGTAACCACCGAAGATAATGGATGTCTCCACGGGCACGTGTTCATAAATAAATCAAGCCGATCTGCTCGCCTGGTATTAACTGTACGTTTCACACGGCACGGTGAATGGATGCTAATGGAACACGTTCAAAGCAAATAGGGACAGTTCTGGGACCTCTTGACCTCTGGTGGCAGCAAACACGGCGGAGGACAATCCTGCACCCAGAGAGGAATAAATATGTGGATAATATTCCCTGCACTCAGCAGTGTTGGTGGGGAAAAAAAAGGAGCTGTGAAACGTAGAATTTGATATGCCGGTAGGGTCAACCCCCAAGTTCTTCAGGAGCGGAAGGAAAGGCAGATCAGCCAGAAATGGAAAGGATGAAGAATGTTTATGTGCAGCAGCGAGAAAAAAATTAATAATTCAGGCGCTACCATGAGTTCATCCACGACGGACGGATCAGCTGAGACGTGAGCTGTGACGGAGGTGGCACGGAAATCATGTTAGCCCCTAAAAGTCGCTGCTTTGCGTGTTTGTATACCGTACGTCTGAAAGTTAAGGCAGCAGGGAGACGGATGTGTGAGTCGTGTGGGGGCGGGCCAGAGCCAGAAAGTTAAGGAAACAAAGAGAAATGAGACAGAGGAGGAAAAAAAAATACTTGAAGGGTGGGGGGGGGGGGCTTCTGAGCAGAGCGATATCTTACAGGTATTGTAAAAAGCAGCGCTGGCAGGGACGTCAGTAAAACAAAAATGGCAAACCGCTCTCTGGAGGCAGTGCGGTTTTATACATTTCCACCGACATTTTTCATCAGACGAGAGCGGAACACTTTCTCTGGAAAATCCCCCCAGAACATTCAAGTAGGGCAAAGTGCTTTCTTTGGAGCCATTTTCTTAATTGCCCTGTAAAGTGAAATTCAAAGGGCGAGGAGGAGCGGCGACAGAAGCATCTGGATTGATTGGAGAGGTAAGACAATGGTGGTTTTGTTTTGAATATTCATTTCACGTACATAAGAACGGTTCATTAAGTGTACGAGACATTTCGCATCTTCACCCCCTCTTTTTTTTTAGGTTTTCTCCCATTGATGCAGCAAAAAAATGGACACCTCACACCTTCCACCCGTCTTCACCTTGGCTCCTCAGCACAGGGCGACGGGTTAGTGGGGGGGGGGGACTTCTCCTTCACTTTGATAAAGGTTGCGTACCTGCGGGCGTTTTTTTTCCCACCTTCTCCTGACACCTCCACCTTGCAACCCCTGTCCCCTCTCCGCACGCCCCCTCTCCCCGCGGGCACAGTGCAGTTTACCGAGCGTGACACACCGCGCCGGCTGAATAATTCCTGCGACACCGGAGCACCATTAGGAAAAGGAGGCAGCTAAAATGCCAAAACCACACAAGCGACCCCTCCTCCTCCTCATCTTCTACTGGGTCTTTGCCCACCCCCCCCCTCTCTCACGGAGGGCACCTGGTACCGCATCTCCTCATTAATGCATGGAGGCAGGGGGAGGGTTACACACACACACACACACACACACACACGCACACACAAGCACACAGACACACACAACTTCTCATCCCCTCACACAGCCACTTATCTACGGTGAAAAGCATGACTACACTGCGAGCGCCCTCTGACAATCGAGGCCACGGAGAGAGGGCGGGGGGGGTGTGTGTGTGTGTGCGTGTGTGCGTGTGTGCGAGAGAGACCTCAGAGCAACAGTCTAGTTTAGAGCTAATCATGCCGAAGGTAATGAAGCTACCTAGAGACACTGTCAACCCGCAAGGTTAATGGAACACCTGTATGCAAAGTGTGTAAGAGACGAGAGCGAGAGGCACGGTGTGTGCGTGTGTGTGTGTGAGTGAGTGAGTGAGTGAGTGAGTCAGAGGAAGTCGGTGTGTGTGTGCGCGCGCGTTTATGCAGACTCATGTGTACATTATTCTCTGGAAGTGCTGTGCGAGTCTTTAGACGCCGCAGCCTAAAAGGAAATGGTGAAAGAGGCGCCAGCGAGCGCCGCCGCGGCGGATATCTGTCAGCATCACAGAGGAAGAAGCCTTTCTCCTTCCAACACAGGCGTTTACAGCGGGAGCGAATGGGGTCGTGCGACTACTGTAGACCTTGAAGGTGTGACGTATCGGAGAGGAGGAGAAAAAAAAAGGATGAAAAGAATTAGGTCTTAACTTTTCGGGGGGGGGGAGAAGAAACTACCAAAAATCCAACATTTATCTTTCTGTGAGGCGGATCAATTTGGTTTCCGTGAAATGAATGGCATTTTTAAAAGACATATTTCCATCATTTTTGATCTAATCTGGAAGCAAATATACCAATCTGATCAAACAAGCCATTATGTTGACAGCTTTCAATACCGTGCAACGACAGAAGCGTCTGCAGGCAACCTTTGAGGGGGAGAAAAGCGGCCGGCCAAATTATGCAAATATCTGTCAGTTTAACGAATCAGAGGCAGAAAATTAGCAGGCTGTTAGTCTGTCTCAGACCCGCAAATGCTGCTAATACAGATGAAGGGCTGAAGTCTGATTTCATTATCGCTACGGCGAAGGAAAAAAAAAAAAAGGGGAGGAAGGGGGGAATACAAAGCGGGTGAGGGAATAAAAGAGAAGTGCGAAAAGGGGGGACGGAGACAAACGGACGTCAAACCGCGGGGCCTCTATTCAGAACCCTATCGGGTCCAAATATCAAATTATCCAAATGAATGGTACAGGATAAAGGGCGGCAAGGGGAGGGCTAGAACGGCAGGCGGGCCAACGTAAAGGAGATAGAGCGAGAGAGAAAGGGGGTGAAAGAGGGGGCAAGGGGGAGGGGGGGGGCTGCAAGGGTGTGTTAGGAACGGGAGGGATCGAGAGCATTTCAATAATCGATAGAGCGTGAAGTGAAGAGTGTGTGTGACACGGGAGAGAGAGAGGAGAGAGGGTGAGGGAGGGAGAGAGAGAGAGAGAGAGAGAGCGAGAGAAGCAGCGTATCACAGTTCATTAGTCATAGCTGCTGACGACCGTAGCAGGAAGATTGTGACTGGGTCTTAATCAGATGAGAAATGATGGAATGCCAGTCGTTAATTCCGACGGCATTACAGCGTCTATTGTCTGCCTGCGAAGGGGTTTATCTCCATCTCTCCCTCTCTCCCTCTCTACCTCCAGCAAACAAGCTGCCAGCCGACTCACTGGGGGGAACTCCAAAGAGCAGGGGAGGAACTAAACTCTCTCTCTCTCTCTCTCCCTCTCTCCCTCTCTCCCTCTCTCCCTCTCTCTCTCTCTCTCTCTCTCTCTCTCTCTCTCTCTCTCTCTCTGCGCACACACTCACGCACGCGCGCACACGCACACAGAGCGTAAGACACGAAATGCCAAAGTAGCCCTGCGCGGCTGCAGGGAAGCGTCTCTCTGAGGCAGAAACCAGGAAATCAATTCTCTCTTTTTAAGCAACCCATTAAATGGCGCCAAGGAGAGTTAAAGCACTAACTCAAGACATACCATTACGGCGTATTATATATTCCGTTCCCAGACAGACTCGCTCGCCCCAATGATCGCACACCCTTTACACGCTGCTGAGGAGAAGCCACTAACTCTGCACACACACACACACACACACACGCAAAACTTTTTTTTTTGTTACGCGTGCTGTTCCGTTCCACGCGTACAACGCCCCGACGAGAAACTGCAAACATACAACGCTACGCCATATTCGCTCGTTCTTCTCCCTCTCGCTCGCACACAGACCCAAATAAATACTGCGGAGAATCCTCCTAAAGCCGCGCATCTCCTCCTCGCGTTCGCCTCTCCGAGGGTCTGTTCCTGTCAGAACCGTGGCCCGAAACTCTCAGTCAGCTGGCTCGGCCGGGGACCGCCTCTCAGGCTCCCGACGCTGCCCTGCCTGGCTGGAATTGCGTGGAGACGGCATCTGTACCGCTGCGCCCGCACTGGCCGCCTCATACGCCGCGACCCGACAAAAGCCGCCGCCTCCCAATGCGGCCGGGGGCCGTGCGAGCCTTGCCCCCGGGCCCAAAAATAAAAAGGATGTTGTTTTTTTTCCTAAAGTAGTGTAACTTCACAGACGGAGCCAAAGGGGCGGGCCGTGTAAACCGTGTCGATCCCAGATTTCAATTTGTTTACCTGTGAAATGCTTGTCAGATTTTACGAGTGCCAAACAATTCCGGGGTGGCTTCATGAATTGCGTGTACTTCCTGTTTCAAGTTCCCCCTAATGAATCCGAATGAAAGCGTTGTTAACTACCCAAACAAGATTGGAAAGCATGGGGCGACGTGGGTATGTACGTGCATTGTGATGACGGTGGGTATGTGAGGCGTGGGGGGGATGGGGAGGGGGTTGGCGAGCAGGGGGGGGGGGGGGGGGGGGGGGGGGGGGGGGGGATGTCACATTGATCGCACACACAGCAGTGCTGATCGTACCATTTGTGCCGATTTAACAACTGTACTCACTTCATAGCGGATTACAGTCAAAAATAAATGATACGTGATTAAATACAGATGAACCCGGTGTATTCAAATACATCATATCATTCATGACAAATGTGCATGTCCTTTTGTGTCCTTTTCTCACAGGAAGTCTCATCAAGGACAAAGACGAGTCAGCTTAACGCGGGGAACGGCGAAAGCCTTCGATGCGAACCAGACAAAGAGGTGGCGGCGGAAGGTGGAGAAGGCCAACACCTTCAGATGTTCTCGCGGATTTGGAGCTGGCACCCCAACCCCCCCCACAGGCGCACCATGGACACCGTCCTCACCAGCTGCAGCGGCGCAGTAAGGTACGGCCCCGCAGCTCGCGAGCCCGACCGTAGACACCCGCCGAGAGGGAACGAGGCACCCGCACACGCCACCGAAATCAGCCCTCCCATCTCTGCAGCACATTCCACCGACAGAGGCTCCTCCAAAGAGCCCTCCACATCATCAGAGGCCACGCCCGCCAGCATCGGCGCTCCACACTGCTCCAAGCGGCACACGCGCGTCTGAGGCGCACGACCGCAAGATTCATGTTTTCACCCCCGGGCCGCAGGGCTGATTAAGCTTCCAAGCAGCCGCTGCCCTCCGAAAAAGGCTCTGCAAGGGGTACGACCGACATGACTGCACCACTACCTCAGTAGGTATGGTTGTGTAGATTGTGTGTCAGCGTGCATGTTGATTCTCAGGTCCAAAGATTTTATCTTTCTTTCATTAGCCATTCACCCGGCTTCGTTTCATTATTTACTGAAATGTGTTTCATCTATATTAACAGCAATTGGAGGGGACCACGTGTTGCGCTGAATCCATGACTTGCTTGCAATAATAAATCCTTTTTGATCCAACGAGTGTGAGAGGCGCTGAGGGACGACTGTGGCTCCATGTGACACTTCAACTCTGCGCTTGGCTGTGTGCGACTGCGCGTGTGCGTGCGTGCGTGCGTGCAAAAACGCTGCAGAGCTGTGGCTTTTTTTGGAACGTGCATTTTTTTGCTGCTTGTGTCCGCCAGCGTGTGTACTCAACAGTACATGTGAAACACTGCGATAGTGTGCGACGGCGTGTGACTAAGTGTGCGAGTGAGAGAGAGAGAGTCGTGGGAGAGAGAGAGAGAGAGAGAGAGATTCTGCCTCGGTTATTCGCCTGCAGTGCTGGTGTGTCACTTGGCTCAAGAGCGTAGTCAGGAGGGACCAAAGAACCGCCTCCCCAGTGACACACTTTCTTCTCTGCACTATGGCTGACCTCGCGGCACACATGTGTGCGCACACACACTCCGGTGTGCACACGTGTGCATAAAAGAACACGGATTGGAGCGCACGGACGAGGACACGCCGTTACAAAACGCAGAAACCGCTGAACACAGAAAACGCTCACATAAGGGTATTCGTACAGGAACACGTGGAAGCACAAAGGGAGTGCATGGACACATGTACCCACGTGGATGCGCACACGGACTCTGAACACACGCACACGCACACACACACACACACACACAGAGCACGGGGCCCACAGCTGTGGCCACTACATTATGGTTTGTTGAACACAAATGCAAACTGTGAACCCGAGCAGATCAAACAGAGCTCCTTGGATACAGCAGCTGATTTAGATACAACACACAACTACGTCTCTATAGCTACTGTCTGTGTGTGTGTGTGTGTGTGTGTGGCATGACTTTGTTTGGTTGTCCGTGGGTTTTTTGTTTGCTCATCCTTCGAACGAGTGTAAAACCAGGCCACTCACGAGTGCCCTACGCTCTCTCCAACTCGCTTTTTCTGTGTGGGATTTTTATCGATCAAAGAATCACAAATGAAGGCCACATTTGTGCAGGCCAGGGGCTTTGGAGTTGAAGGTAAGATTGGGTGCTCAGCGCTGGGAAAAAAAAACAAAAAAAAACGATCTGCTCTCAGAGAACATTTTCATTCTATCTTGCGTTTGGTGTTGCATTTCTTCTGCTGTTTATTGGCCGTAATGCACCGAAAAAGAGTGGTTTGGCGACAGCCAAAGAAAAAAAAACACACAAAAAAAAACAGAGGAAGACAAAAAATTGGTTAAGTACGAAGCCGCAGCAGCAGCATAGGTTTGGTATTTCAAGATGCCATGCAAGGGTTTTTTAAGAAATCTTCTTCTATACACCCTTCAGTCTTCACCACTTTGAACCTCACAGAGACTTTGAACTTCAGGCATTGGGTAAAAACGGGATCCTGACGGCTGCTTCATGCGATATTCAGTGCGCTAAACAATAATAAAAGGTGCTGGTTTTACCCCCCACCCCCGACAGAGATTGTTAGGTTTTAAGCGGTTGGCCCTTGAATTCAGACAAAGCCGGCTGAAAGCACGCGTCTCACTTCTGACCAGGGAGGGTGGCAAACGACAACATCTGCTCGAATACTGCGTCGGCAATTGCGAGCACAATAAGCCCACAAGAGTTGGCTGAATGCGTGGCCCGAGGGCGGATGATTTGACGCGACTCATTTGGAAGTCGCGAGTGTGCAAAATGGCTCCGGACTATACATTTGAAGGCCATTTATGTGTACGGCACTACTCAGAGAACGAGGCCCTAAAGCTAAATGTCCCGGGCAAACTCGGCATCCCTAACCGGCCTGATGATCCATGCAGATGAAATGACAATTCAGGAGCAGCACTACGGAGGAGCACCCGGTATCGCCAGTAGACTCCGGTCGTACGCGTCTTTCATGCTTTGCGTCGCCACACTTGCACGGTCGCATTGCTTTTGTGCGCGACGTCGCGTCGTTTCAAAACAGCGCGTGGACGATGAGGCCCGGGCCCGTTCGCTTACTTTCAGTCTAGCGGATTAAAAATACATGACCCTCTAAAATCTTAAATGGGTATCACTCATGTCTTGACACTGGGCAGACTCGCTGTGCCTAGTACGGTGTTCTGTGTCCTGTGAACATCTCCGTTCATCAGAGGGTTTTAGTGAAAGGTCAGTTTTGCATTCTTGATTTATGTTGTTTTTTTTTTCGGTTATATCATTCTGTGATGGTGTGCACACCGCCGGGTGACGACGGGGTTCCGCAAGGAGATTTATGCACATAAAAATCCCATCGGTGAGGCGCAGAAGGAAGTCTGATGGCTGCCTTCACAGATTCACAGAGGTTAGCACTTTAAGGAGGCTTTTCCAGAATTTGCTATGCCAATTAACTGCTGGCAGGCTAACAGCAGTCACACTCGAAATATGACAAAAATGAACCGAGCATTTGTATAATTTCCTTCCACGGGGGGAGGAAACGATACAAACAAAGACAAAGTTGTCAGTTATAAAAAAAAAAATCCATTGGCACCAGCAGCTTTGAAATTGGTTTTTATCTCCAAAATGACAAATGTGGATTTGGATGAGAGGGCCCGCACAATCAAGGATATTTGTTTAATTTCTCAATATATGCGGCAAACAAATTCCCACCCAAAAATAGAAAAGTAACGGGGGGAGATTGCATTGACAATGTTTTCCCGGAGAGCAAAATGCAATTACAAAAGTTGTGTCTGAGAAAATAAATAAATAAGGAAATAATAATAGAAAATGGAAAATAGTGAATGGCTGACGGGGTGTATTACTCGCTTCCCGGGTTATAGCATCAACTTCCAGCCTTTTTACTGGATCCCACTTAATACATTTCTTATTTCCAGCGAGAGCTCCATTCTGTGCGGATACAACTCATTGCCAGAGCTGAAAAGGTCACCCTCAGTGCCACAGCGGAGTCTAATTACCATGAATTAAATGGCTCGACCCTTCATTTGCATCCACCTCTGTTCTTCCCCTGCCTTACTTTGCTACCAAAGTTTTTTTTTGGGGAGGGGGGGGGGGCAAAGATCACAATTGGTAATGCGTGCGTGGGTCTCCAATGGAAGTTCTTACGAGCTCACGGGAGATTTCGAAATGTCGGCTTCTTTATGACGCTGATATGCCGCATCCTGTTGCGCCGGATTATTTCTGTTTTTTCAACCCTGTTTTTACTTCTGCGAGTTGCCTGCGATGAAACCATGCACCTCTAACAAAACTGCAATCCAAAACATGTTATACCAAAAACTACGGGTTAAATCACATTCCATCACACTCTGTAACTAAACTTTATGCCTTTAAGTCCGTAGCTGAGCTGAGCTTCATGCCAGCTTCACCTCCGTTGTGGTTAAAGGGGTCAAGCTGAACAGTGGCATTCCAGCGCAGGGTGTCAAAATCTGATATAGTTTCCCCCACCTCGTCCGAGTCAGCTATGTGTGAATTGGAGGTGTCAGTCAAGATAATGCGCATTCTCCTAATAGCTCCGCTAACGTGTCACTAAATTATAATGGATATCTTGGCACCACTTATTATGAGCTGTGTTGCCAAACTATCCCAAGTGCCTGCACTACAAGTGAGTGGTGTGTGTCTATATATACTGTATATCTATATATAGAGAGAGAGAGATTTAGTTATGTATGCCAGACATATCAATCTACCACATGTGACTGATATCCGTTTGCTACTTTACTCTGCTGTAATATTACCCAAATGTTCAACTAAATAAAAACAACCCGCATCGGCATCATCAGCCACTTAAACCCCCCATTGTTTGCTGGACTAATTACGTCAAAACTGCTGAGGCGGGTCGTAACGGCGGAGAGGTGGAGTCGTGGGAGACGCGGTGGTGGAGGAGGGGGGGTCGCCGGGTATAATAAAGTGCATATTCACCCGGCACATCGCGTAGCCGAGAGCCTTCTTCGGGGCAATAATGCAATAATGAGGAAATTCAATCAGCGGCGCTGACAGTGTCTGGACTACATGATTCACGCTCATCTGATATGGTAGGGGAGCCGTTCAGTGCCAGTGTATTACGATTCATCACGGCAAGTCCAAATACGGCATTCAGAGCGGCCGGAGTGCGAGTAATTATGCATTTTACAGTAGGGATGGCTCCGCTGCACAACACACGGCCCGGCGGAGGCCAATCGAGCCGCCCAGTGACGTTTCTGTCAAAGAGCTGAAAATGGTTCGATTCGATCGAGGGGGGGAAACTCAGAGACACAGAGCAGCGTAGAGAAGGAATTAGAAGGGGTTCCCTTTAACATCCCTGCGAGCAAATGAAAATACACACACGCAGGCGCGCGCACGCGCACACACAGTCCTACATTATTACTTGTCGCACAGAGGCAATAAGTGGGAGAGATTTACAATAGGCAGAGTAATACCAGCTAATATATTTGCAATCCACAGGGCCTTTACACTGGAAATAGGAGAGAATGCCGGCGGTGCATAACTTCCCTTGAAAAGGAAACCTTGATGTTCAGAGGGCTTTATAATCAGTGGAATCGATATATATATATAAAAAAAAAAAAAAGCAGCTCTGGTTTAAAAAAAAAAAAGCATAGTGGCCTACACTCCGATCCATAGACTATTGGATTTTTTTTTTCCACTCATTTGACAGTGAAATATTATCATGGTCCTTGGAACCGACATTACCCCTGCAAAAACCCCATCAGCTTTTCGCAGCTATAGCCTGGCCCTATGGCGTATTCGTGGGAGCCGCACACATTTTCCAACATACTGACATTTAAAAGCTTGCACATCTTCCCGTCGCTTTTACACGCTCATTATTTTTTTTTCCCGCCGCAAATGTACAAGCGTGAGCGAGAAATGTTAAAACACGAGAAAAACGGAACCATTTTTCCCCGTCGCCTGTTGAGCCTCAAAGGGATCTTCGCGTTAATTAAAACGGTGGCCTCTCTGTGGCCGGACGGCTGCTTGGCGGGCCAAGCAAATGGCAAACGACGCAGAGAGGGCACTTTTAGCGATGTGCTCCGTGGATCCCCCCCCCCAAAAAAAAGGCGGCCGGGTGAAAGGGGGTTCGCAGTGTCCATTCTTTTTGTTACGGTTTATGAATATCTCCGGAGATGAAAGAAAAGAAGGCATGAGGGGGCAGCAGATGGAAAAACTCCATCATGTCTCAAGAGGTAGCGAGCGCGGACTCTCTCTCTCTCACACTGTGGAGTACACAAAAAGGAGTTTTCAATTTGCAATCAGACCCCGGCGTGGCGAACCCCGCTTTCGCGCTTTTCGCCTCCACTGTCCCCTGCATTTGGGCGTCAAAGTTCCACCCCGCAATAAAAGCCAAATTCTCTATGACATGGCGGAGATTGCTCTGTCGAAAATGCAATCAGCCAAAGCCGCCTCGAGTGCTGATGAATTACTGCGACTTAGGGAAAGACAATGGCTTGTCAGTTTTGCACCGGCTGTCTCCGTCGAGGGACGGAGAGGAGCAGGGAGTCACGGCGCCGGGGCCCGCGCCCTCCAGATCTCGGTCGCGTCAACGTCCTTGAATAAGTCAAGTTGTCTGCGCACTGCGTGGCTCCTTTAAAAGGCAAACTTTCGGCCGAGGTGGCCGGGTGCATTATTCCTCTTACTTCTTTTCTCGGATATTGAATTCCATCCAGCATCTGCCTCACTACTGTATACACTATTCCTGCGAAAAAGTAGGACTTTCTCCGATTTCCCCCCGTCGGGTTTCTAAAAATAACCATGGCAAATATTCAAATGCAGTCGAAGTGAGAAAACACGGTGCCACCGGTCGTGCCAGAAACTGGCAAATGAAAGCATCTTCATTGGCTTTGATGGCTGGCGCTCGCTCACAGCTGCATGGGTGTTAAAAAAAAAAAAAAAAGTCTTGCAAACATGAATTCATGCAAATTGGAACCGAATGGCGACGCACATCTTGCAACTTTGCTCTCACAAGTGATGCTAGTGTAAAATGTTGCTTTGATGCACTTCTGATGTGTCTGCGCTCAAGTGAATAGGAGGTAATTAGCTTGAGGAAACGGCTTGAGTGATTATAACATCTCTCTCTGCTTCTGACGCAGGCCTGTAGACACTGTCGCGCTTAAGATTGATGAAAGTGATGAAAATCAGCTGACGGGGTTAATTTGAAACAAAAACCTTTCTCATTCGAAAAATAAGCCGCCGCCTCGTGCCATGTAATCCTTTCAATGCTTTGATTTTGGGCTCTGATGCAATTCCCTGACGAGCGGCGTGGCGTCCGCCGCTTCCTTCTGCCATTTGTTGACACATTCCGCCTCTCCTCCGTCATTGCCTCGGTCACCTAAAAAAGATCGCTGCAGGCGAAGCATCTCCACGTATCTCGGGAACAAAAGAGCAACCGAAGGAGCATGAAAACACTTGTGTCCCCCCCCCCCCCCCCCCCCACCCCAACTGCGTCAAATGTGCTCACTGATGACTCTCTGCAAAGGCACCGTCAATACCGGTCATGGATTTCACCGAGCGGGAACACGGTGAAAATGTCCGGCCAAAAAACAGAAAACGTAATAACAGGAAATTGCCCCTCCGTTTTTGAAGCCAAGGGTGATCACCAGAGTGGCACAGAAATAATATTTAATAACGTTAGATCTGCTCATTTCCTTTATCAATGTCCTGAAACCTAATATCGTAAAGAATATTATCTGCAAAAGAAGTGTGTAAGAACACAATGAGTTGTCTGAACTTGATTAAACCAACACAGTTGAAAATGATGAAAATTGAGACGTAAAAAAAAAAAAGGAGGGGGGGGTGCCATACAAAATGTACTGTTTGGATTTTAACTCGCTACACTCACTGCCACAACAGCATTTAAATCCACCACGGTCCTATTAGCTGTACTTAAGAACCTTATTATGAAGTGCCACCTTCCCTACTGCTCGTAATTTGTGGTTCACAACTGACAACCTTCTCTGGTAAACACTCTTCTTCACAAATAGAAATGCTGTTTAAAAATGAATCATTTTCTGTTGCGATCCCATGAAAAATTAAGAAGGAAGGGGGGGGTCACCTGGAGTTGGTTATGTTTCAAAGCGCCATGTAACATAAAAAAAAAGAACTTCAGCTACATCAGCACAGGTCGCGTCTCAGTTTGGAAAAAAATACAATCTCGCCATCATTCTCCGGCAGCAAAGCGCTGACTTGCCGATGCTGCTTCTGTCAACCCCCATCCATGCTAATTCACACTGCTATGGATGTGTTCTCCGTGAATAAAGAAACCACGCACGCACACGCACACACACACACACACACACACACACAAGTGCGAGGAAGAAGGGGCCACGTTTCCAGGCCCGTGCCCTGAAAACGGTCATTAAATAATGATAGGTCCCCCGTGCCGGGACGTGCCGTGCCAGGCTGGGCCGGGCTGGGACGCAGCAAGCCTTAGTGCTCATCACTGCAGGGGTCAGTCAGAGTGCGAGGGCTGCCGCTCGGTTACGGGACCGGCTCATCGTCACCGCGGGGGGCCTCGGCGCACGCCAACACACATGTGCACTCACTTCACTACAACCCAGCTGGATTGTCTGCATGGGGCGAGGTCACGTCACGGTCACTGAGCGCTCCGACGCGTCACAATAGCGCAGGCTGGGCCTCTCAGATTCCGTTATTTGGGGGGGGGGGGTTGCGAGCGTGTAGCGGCGTGTGAGTGGTACAAGGGACATGGAATGAGAGTTATGATTTTCCATGCTCCATATTCTCCCACTTTTACAATGGTTGCACGTCATGAAAAGTTGAGCTCCTTTTGTCACACAAAGCTGGGACGCAGCAAGCCTTAGTGCTCATCACTGCAGGGGTCAGTCAGAGTGCGAGGGCTGCCGCTCGGTTACGGGACCGGCTCATCGTCACCGCGGGGGGCCTCGGCGCACGCCAACACACATGTGCACTCACTTCACTACAACCCAGCTGGATTGTCTGCATGGGGCGAGGTCACGTCACGGTCACTGAACGCTCCGACGCGTCACAATAGCGCAGGCTGGGCCTCTCAGATTCCGTTATTTGGGGGGGGGGGGGGGGGGGGGGGGGGGGGGGGGGGGGGGGGGGGGGGGGGGGGGGGGGGGGTGCGAGCGTGTAGCGGCGTATGAGTGGTACAAGGGACATGGAATGAGAGTTATGATTTTCCATGCTCCATATTCTCCCACTTTTACAATGGTAGCACGTCATGAAAAGTTGAGCTCCTTTTGTCACACAGAAAAACAGCACATAAGGTTAACTTGTGTCTCGGTGGTCGTATTACACCTCTACGCTGAACTATAACCATGTTCGGATTGGTTAAGGTGGAGATTGAATAGCCAATGACGATAGTTCAGGTCTCAAAGAGGGGCTCTGTATATTATTTGGTGAACAGCTTTTTTTCTATTGGTGTTAGTTTAGTTCTAGTGTGTATTCACTTTGGGCCAGACTGAAAACTGTCGACAACTATTGAATGACTTGCCATGAAATTTGCTTTCCAAATATCATCACTAGGGCATTGTACCGCAGCTAAACCTTAGAACCGGTGGAAATGTATTCTCAATTCCAAATCCAATTTCAATTGCACATCCCCAAATGATGACATCGAGTGAAATTGCGTCCAATTGCCAGTCCAAATATTTTGGTTATTTTTGTAAATATTCTATTCGCTCCACACGAGCATCGACACCGTGTGGTAGCACGCTGGTATTTTCGCTTGACAGATGCATTGATTACTCGGAATAAATATGAGTATTTTTCAAATGTTCAAGAAGCCTTCAAAGACCAACCCCAAGATTTCCCAAGCCTGAAGATCCCAGGTGATCAATTAGGTTCCTTACATTCCGCGGCTGTGTTTCTCTGCACTAAAGGCACCTTCCGTGCGCCGCCCTCCAGCCCCAAGGCAGGCATCCTGCACACTCAACATATAAAGAGAACTGAATCAGTGGAGTGATGAATGAGTTCCAACACACTGTGGACTCAGCAAATGTTAAATATTCTCATTAGCTGGTTGAGAGATCACACACGCACACACATAGACACACAAGCACACACAGACATCAGCGCTTGTGCAACCGCCCTTAACCATCTGAGCCCCGCGGCTGTCCAAAACAACCCCCCCCCCCCCCCCCCCCCCCCCCCCCCCCCCCCCCCCCCCCCCCCCCCCCCCCCCCCCCTTAACCATCTGAGCCCCGCGGCTGTCCAAAACACCCCCCCCCCCCCCCACACCCACCCCTTTCCACACTCATGCTTTCTTTTACCCCCCTCTGCCTTCATAGGCCCTTTCTCTTCTTCTGCCTCGCTCCATTGGCTGCGAGACCTCAGATGCGGGGAGCGACAGGCTACACCGGCGTTGGGGCCGTCATACACGTCTCTGGCAAAGCAGAAGCGGCGAGGGCACCGGAGAGGGACAGACACCTGATCTGTCCCACCGTCTCGTTAGCTCGAGATCGAAGACGAACAGAACCAGCTGTTCCAAAAAAAAACACCGGCCGGATTTCTGCTCTGTTCTCGACCTCTGCTGCATCAACTGTAATTACAATTACTGTATTGTGCTAAGGTATTAGAAAGACCTTGATTTCTGTTGTTTACAAATGAGTTTTCTCTCACGCCCCGAAGAGAAACCGCGGCGACGAGACACAGTTGGCTCCTTTTTCCGCAGCATCAAACCACCGGGCGACGGGTCTATTTAGGAGGAGGGCCTGGGATAAAGAGCGAAGAGGCGCAGGAGAGTCAGACAGAGCGCGGAGCTCAGGGCAGAGGTGGCTCCTGGCCATCCATCTCCGGTTTCAGGATTTAGAGAGTGCTGACAGGTCTGAGTCCCCCTGGCACAGGCCTCTGGGCTGTAACCACGGATACCCAGACAAACCAAGAGCTGTCACTCTTGCACTACCAGATAGTCAGAGTCACAGGAGATGAGAAAACAGGATAGTGAGACACCAGTGGTGTGTGTGTGTGTGTGTGTGTACGTGGTTATACCTGTGTATGTGTGTGTGCGTATTGCAGAGTACAAGATGGGAAATCCAGAAGCCAAGTGCAGATAGTTATTGGTCTAGTGAGATATCATCAGTCACTTTTGGGAAGCGCACACACACATACATACGGGCACTCACCCACACACACATCACATGAAAAAAAAACAACAACACATTTTTGGGAAACTCCAGACACAGACACACACACACACACACACAGACGTGCAGAGCCACTTCATGAATTTTGCACAAGTCTAGAATCTTGTTCTCCACCACAGGAAAGCACCAGCACACCTCTTTGAGGATAGATAAAGAAGAGCACATAGTGGGCACAGCAAAATAGAAAGAGATAGTAATAAAGACTGGTGGACGGCCAGGTTCAAAATCAGGGCAGGCAACTGTTTGCAAATGAATAAAGGTGCAGGTTTGGGAAAAGTTTTAAATCGGTCTGGCAGGAAACTGTCGAGATGTCTATCAAATAAACACAGGGAGAAAAAAAAAAGGGGGGGGGGGTTCATCCTCCAGACGCATGTATTCATTTGTATTTTATAGTATCCAGCGACTATTCGAGGATTTCATAACATTTCTATGCATATAGAAAAGCTTCGATGAGAATTTGGATGAATAACCCTTTCCGATTTACACAGCGGTCTTAGGACAATGACACAATAAAACATACCACTCAGTTGGTACTTCATTTTCCCTTGGTTAAAGAATATCAAGAGTTCTTGGAGCTGTGGAGAGGTTTTAAGGCCGAGTATTGTTCTCCATCCCTCGGCATGCTAGCAGCGAATACTGGCCTTTTTTTTTTCATTTATCATTTGACGACTGTGTAATAGAGATGACCATTTCCGCACTGTGTTTAAAAGCCTCAGGCTATGGGCCAAACAGCCACCTACTCATTGAAAATAACTGCTTTATTGCCGTATTTCTTCAAACAGTGACCGAGGCCTTTATTAACCTCAAGTGCAGAGGGTAACGGGCTTTCAATGGAAGCAGGCATGACTTTCTAATTGTATGTGTTCTCTAAGTATAATTGGCCATACTTTACTACACAGTCTTGCTTTAATCTGCAGCAACAAGCCTAACCCCGAACCTAACCCTGAGGTGCACCTAATCCTTATATGAGCCTTCGAAACAAGTCTCCAGACCTTTGGCACGTTGAGGAGTTGCCACAAACTTTCCTAATAATGTCCTCACTCCTTAAGGATAGATGTATACATGTACATGTACACACACACACACACACACACACACACCCACCCACACACGCAGACTCAGTAAAAGCACATTTTACTGGAGCACTCTTTACTTCAATGTGGGCCCGAGCCAGTGAGCTACATCATTGCTTCATTTGGATCAAACTCCAGCGCTCAAGAGTCATTTATCTACATAGTGCAGTGTGTGTAGGTGAGTGCGCGTGTGCATGTGTGTACGTGTGTGTGTGTCTAACCTTCAGGCATCCCACTCTCTGCCACCGGGAGAAATCAATACCAGGTTGTAGAACAAAGAGAAAACCCCCCAACTTCGCCAAGGTAGAGTTTTGAATAATTTATTTGTCATTCTCCTGCAATTCATCAATGTGCAAACAGTATGGATGCCCAATGTTTTTTTCAACCAATCTGTATAGTGAGTATACTGTGAGTGTGAACAATGCTCACTACTTCCAGATTCTTAACTTCTGTTCAGCCAATATAATTATATTTTATATACTTGTAAATCATATATAACTATATTTTGGACTTGCCCATGCAACAGTAAGGCATTATCTCAAAAATGTATCCCAAAGTCTCTTATCTTAAAGAGGCCCCTCTTAATAAAATCAAAAGGGGATTGTCGGGATGAACTTGGCAAAGTTAAAGATGACAGTGACTGGGACGGTGCATTATTTCAAGTGAACAAGAGCACATCTTGTTACAGGCTCAATTTAATACAACTTAAGCTTGTCATATCGCATTTATCTCACCAGCCTCAACCATCTAAAACAAAATTCCGGCGTCACAGATCGCTTGTAATAAATGTCACATCACCGGCAAGCGTGACACGCATGTTTTGGTCTTGTCCTCGTCGACAAGGATATGACTGTCCTCAAGGATGTGGAATGGAAAGCCGGTGGGATAAGGCAGCCAGCCAGGGGAGGAGAGGCTGCGAATGTGTGTATATGTGTGTGTGTGTGTGTGTGTGTGTGTGCATGTGGTCTAAATATTATTAATGTTGTGGGAAACTAAATCTGTTGTGATGCCATGTTTTAATGTTAGGGCAGTGTGTGTGTGTGTGTTTGTCTCTGTGTGTGCTTCAGTATAAGCCTTATATTTAACTATGAATAGATCTCAAACACTAATTTTCTAGTCTGCAACTGCAGAAGAAAAAAAGACGACAAACAAAAACAGAGCCAAAAAGTTGCCAGACCAAATTTGCAGCATGACAGAAAGAGCTAGTTCTGCGAGAGCCGCCGCCTTTTCTGTGTAAATGTGAAAAGACCATGTGTCATTTCTCATTGTAGAACTCTATTTACATATTCACACAACTGACTCCGCCAATGTTGTATGTGCTTCGCCGGTAAGGGGACGTCCATTGAATTGGTGTCAAAACAAACGTCTATGGTGAAATATTATGATGGAAGAGGACAATGTATATGGGTGTGAATTTAAGCAAGCTGTTTTTCTTCCTTTAGTAAATCAGGCGCGGGGAGACATTATAAGAATTGGAAAAAAAACATCCCTCATTTTTTTGCTCTCTGCGGCCGACACTCATTAAAATAAATATTCATCAGCTCGTAGGGCTCAACTTGATCCCCGGGGAAATTCCCGTAAATAAATAAGAAATAAGAAAGGCATTTTCTACGCTTACAGCCGAGACACTGGACGTATAGAGTGTGCGCGCGTGTGTGTGTGCGTGTGTCGAAGTGGGGGTGGGTGGGTTTAGGTCTCGACTGCCAACCCAATGTGTTTGTGCATGTGTCAGGATGTGCCTGCTGTATCCATGTGTGTAATTATGTGGGTGTTCATGCTTCCCCCTCTTTCTCCTCCAACCAGAAGCTAATGATGTTTCTAAACGCCTGTGCCGCTGCCTGTGTGCTAGTGTGCTAGTGTGTTTGTGCGCAAGCCTGCACACGTATAGAGACGTTTATGTTATTTCTTCCTTTTTTTCGTCCCCTCCCCGCTCGAGCCAATGCTCACAACGGTGTCCCCCGCCTCGGCAGTGCAGCAAAAATTGGCCTGGAAGGTTTGGGAACATTTCGCCCTTACAAAGAGGGGCAAATCAATAGCGTCTCGGTTGACGGAGCCACTCTCCATACGGAGGTGAGCTGACTCAGCAGTCCCTGCGGCCGGAGGGGGGGGACGGGGCAGCGAGAGGGAAGCGGGGACGGAAATGATTGCTTTACAAGCGGCGTGCCGTGTTGAGGAGCCTCTGTGGACGCTTTGAGGAGGCGGGGGAGGGGGGGGGGGGGGGGGGGGTGAGGAGGGGGGGGGGGGTGGTGCACCCATAAATGTCCACCTTGTAAACACAATAGCTAAGTCTCTCTTTCAACTTCAAGCGCAACCGAGCTATACTGGTTTCTCCTTTTCTTACTTGTACTCGTGTGCTCTGACACAGTAGACTGGCAGGCCCCGACTTAGCCCCTCGCCAAATCAATCAAAGTTTTTCCACGAGAAGGATTGCCTTCTCAATGGCCTTTTTTTTCCATTTCTTCCAGCTCTTATCAGCCATTATCGCACTGATTAAATGTGTGTGTGTGGGAGGGGGGGGAGGTCCGCTAATTAGAGGGGGGGGGGGGCGCTAATTACAGGGGGGGGGGGGTAGAGAGTGCACAGTACAGGGCGCTGTGGCATTCTTTGGGTGCGGCAGCGAATCTGCAGTAGTCGTTGTTGGCAGCAGCGAGGAGATCGTTACATTTCATTAGTCCTAAAGCACTCGATCATCTGTCAACATCTCCGACAGAGCGTATATGTCTTTTACTCCTCTGCTTCTTGGGCCCTGAACATGGTTTCAATTCAGCTAAGGCCCACTCCTACCTGCCACAAGCAGGAGGGGGATCCAATCTCAAGTGGACAAGTCGCGTAGCGCCGGGCATGAGACTGCGCCTCGGCACACCATCTCGAGCGACCACTTGCGATCACATCTTACTTTCCCGCTCTATATGCAAATAAGCATGCGCGTATCATTGCTCTTTCCAAATGCCAAGTGTTCTTGAACTCCAAGGCGATTGCGACAGAGGGGTCAAAGTGTTGGGGATACACAGAGAAATTTAGATAAATATATAGCTACAGATAAATATATATATATAAACAAAATAATTTATGGCAGTGTGCATGAATAAATGAATGTACGGGAAACACAGCACGGTGAGTAGGTGGTCTTTCGGTGTGAAAGCATTTGCATTCCCACCGCTAAAAGGATTGGGCCATATGCAACCAGGACCACCTTTAAGGGGAGAATCTAAAATGTCTCCTCTGTGCATCTCGGGGTGCATTCACACCTACTGTATGCTTCTATATATATTCTATTTTGGTTTGCATAAATAATAAAACGGCAAAAGGTGCATGTATGCATGGGTATTTTCTTCATTAAACCCCTATAATCATTTTGTGTGCTATTCATCTCCATCCCAGCTTGTCTTGCAATTTTTCACAAACTACAATTATCGCAAAGTATCGTGCTCAGCATAGGCTTACATTCATTTTCCAACCTCCAGGGAGCCGTCGGTTTCAGTTACTTCAGTTCCCTCTAAAAAAAAACCTCTTCTTGGTGAATTCGTTTATTATTTATTAAGGATTCATGTGTTTTTATTCCATACCTATATTTTATTTTATATATACCAGTGAAAACACGGATCATTGTAAAAACTGTATTTGCTGTAGTGTGGTCCATGACACCAAATATTTTTTTATTTTATTTAGGAAAAATGCTGTATTCATGAGTTATGTGGTCAGAAACTCAAAACCCAGAGGAGAATTGTATGTGATCATCAATCATTTAAAAAAATAAAATAAAAAATAAAAAAAACAAATGTTGAACGGGCATTACAGATTTCATTTATTACACCAGACAGGTCACTACTGCAGCTACTTATACTCTACTCGTTCACCCATACTACGGGGGAAGGGCAGGGAAGTGGAGTTTGGGGGCTGGCATCGGTGTCAGCGGCAGGAAGCAGTACATTAAACAGCTAATGCGGCTAACTGGGTTGATAAGGAGTGCAGCAGTCGGTAATTGGCCCCGATTTAAGTGAGAGGAGAGGCTGCTTAAAGCTTAAACAAGTGGATGAAGCAAACTTGGGGAAAAAACACGAGGCGGTGCTCACATTTTAGAGCGATGGTATAATGGAAGCAAGCAGGAACCCCCCCGCGCCCGTGAACGGATAGGAGACCTGAGGCATAGCTGAGAGGGAGTAATAAATGAAGAAGTAGGGCCGAGAGAGTGAACTTCTAACATTGACAAAAACTAAAGGCGATGAAATGTTCACCGTGATGGATTAGCCGTCCGAGTTTAACTTTCTTCAAGTTGGTTTTCGAAGCACAAAAAAACAAAAAAACAAAAAAAAACGAAGCGAGACCAATGAGGAGGAGGGGAAATGGGAGTGGAGGGAGTGATTTTCGTTTAACAAAAAAAAAAAAATCGAGCTGGAGCAGTAGCTCTCGCGCGGTGTGCGGGCGGTGGCCGTCCGCTGACACGCGCGATGGCGGTATATACATTTTATTTCAAAATGATCCTGCGCGAGAACGGCAGCAGTTGCCATTTTGTCATCTAAAACGGCGTGAGGAACAGAGAAAACAATAAGGGCCGCTCTTTGAGACGAGCCGCACGCCGCGACGCCTCCCTGTCCATCACTCGAATGAAACGTTAAATGACATATTTACGGCAATGCGTCAGGAAGTAATAGCTGCCACTGCCAGTGTCTGCGCCAGCGGTTTTTTGTGGGCCGTGGGTTAAAGGGGGTCTTCTGTGGCGCAGTGTGATGAACTGGAAGGGAGGATAAAAAAAGAAAAGAAAAAGAGAGACCATAAATATATGGCACTGGGAAAAACACTCAGTTTACATATATGCTCTGTATGCGTCATATATGTTGCGATAAATAGATCTGCAGGTATATATAGAAGAAAGCGTGAGTCGCGCTTTTCATTCCGAGGGTGAAAAAAGTCCCGCCGCCGCGCTCCAGCCAGTTGTTGACAGTGTGAGAACACTTGTGCAACGGGTGCACATAGCCGCCGCCGCAGCTGTCTGCGAGGGCGAGGGCGAGGGCGAGATGAGCCGGCCGAGGTGAATATATTACTCTCCAGTCAGAGAATGTCACAAGTGCCATTTCAAACTGCTGAATGTCACGGAGACTGTGGGGGATGACCGCTCACACCGGGCCGCCTGGCGCCGACGTCTACATTCCCACCGTTAACGTTCCCCCAATTATCCCGGAGATGAATTCTCGCTGATTACTGCTGGAACTTCTCCGGGCCCCCCCTTCCCCCGCCCTGCTCTTTTTCCACTAAATGAGAGGCTTTGATATAGATTTTTTTTTTTCCCCCCTCTCCATTCGAACTCGGCACCAATAACATTAGTGCAGGAGGGCAATGCTTCATGAGGGTAGACAAAACAAACAGTACGGGGGTCAGCTCCTGCCCGGGATGTTATTTCACCGCCATTTTTAACGAGCGACCCTGGCAGGCTCCGGATCACACAAAGGCACACAAAAAAAAGGGAGAGCGAGTGAGTGAGAGAGAGCGAGAGAGAAAGTGAAGCCCATCTCCCCGACACACTCCCACCAGCTGGGTGAGGTTCAATGTTCTCCCCCTCGCTATCCATAGGCCGGTCAGCTGTCACTCCGCCATGCGACGCATCATGTTGCACACATTCTCTCCTCTCTGCGCCTACTGCTTTAATTAACAGTAACGGAGGCTACCGCCGGATGGAAGTGCTCTATTTAATGCAAAATGATATGGCTCTGATGAGGAAATGAATGCTCAGGCTGACAGAGAGCGCACGCTCCCGCTTGCAGCTATCATTGTTTGTTTGGATTCCAGACTGAGTTCATTACTTCTTTCCCCCCCCCCCCCCCAAAAAAAAAGATTACAGTTCTTTTTAATTGAGGTTCCCATCAAATCTGAATAACCTGCATAATTGGCTGAACTATTCTGGGTATATATTAAATTTGCACCATTAATACCTTCCTACAGCAATTAAGTCCCAACAATACAGCAGCCCTCAAAGCCAGAATAGCGTTCTGAGGCAGTTTCCGTTTCTACAGTCTCTGCAAAACATTTAAAAAAATTGAATATATATTCCTCGTGACAAGTCTGCAACAAGAAGCAAAAAATCTAAAGCAAAAGCGCCAACACAGGACGCCCAGCCATCAATATAAACAATAACTATTCCCGCAAAACATCACAACTCTCCACCTCACCCCCCCCCCCAAAAAAAAAAAAAACATAATAATAATGATTTCAACCAACTGCCAAAACCCTAGCCTCATAAATCACCCATCAATCCCTGCGCCCGCTAGGTCACATCATGCTCATCTCCCAGCTTTGTGCCCCTGTCAAGTAGGAAAACAGGACATCACTTTGCAAGAAGAAAAGAGCCACTGTGTCGAACCGGCATTCGCACAACAAAGGAGGAACAATCTTCTGTAATTGCCCGCTATCAAAGGGAGACCAGCGATTGCAAATGCGGGACTAGAGGGAAGGGTGGCGCGGCACACATTGCAAAACCGGTCAAGGACGTTGGAACCATCCATCTTCCAAGAAACCCGGGAGCCAATCAAAGAGAGGGACTGTAGGGAGAGGGGGTGGGGTGTTCCTAGCCAGGATGCAGATCATTAGAGCCGGGCATGACACGCACTAAACGACCCGGGGTTAAAAGACTGGTCTGCCGCTGACCTTTAGAAGGCAAAGCGCGAGGAGGCGTGCACACGCAAGCGATATCGATTCGGCACAGTTTATCTCCATCACAGGCACCGGCCCACACGGACTGCGTGGACAACGTTTTCACCTGTCAGGATTAGGCGTGGCTGACAAGAGACAAAAGGGGCGCCCTGTAAACATGGCCACACACATCCGCTATCCATCAATCCATCCATACATATAGCGGGATTTAAGCAGCTGTAAAGGGAGAGGCGGTGAGCGAAAAAGACGTTTGTATGCGGCACAATAAGCCATCACTAATGCATATACCTCGTGCCATGTGGTTTCTTCCTCATTCCCAATGTGTATCATTTATGGTCCGCACCGGGGCAAGATATTGTATATTGATCAGGTTGCTTCCACTGCACCGAAACATAATAGATCCTCTGTCTGTGTCTGTGTGTGTGTGCGTGTGTGTGTGTGCGTGTGTGTGTGCGTGTGCGCGTGTGTGTGTGCGCGTGTGTGTGCGTGTGTGTGTGCGCGTGCATGAGTCGAAAGGGTAAACAGGCAAAATTCCACACCTCCTTCCACCACGCTCGCCAAAAGTGCTCCGGCAAAACAGGAAGTGTCCGAGGTCCGAAAGTGGTTCGTGGAAGAATTAAAAGCCTGACGCGATTAAAAGACGAGACGGGAAAAAGAAAAGAACATTGGGCATGTTACCCTACTCCATCTTGCAGTTGAAATTGGGTTCGGGGGCCAGAGAGTGCTTCCCCCACATGCTCACCGTGGCCTTCTCCACAGTTCAGGGACCAGCACACACGTGCTCACAATCCAAACATCTGGTAACACCGGAGCAGGAAACACAACGTCGTTAATGCGGCGCTGGGTCAGCGGTCAGGGGCAGTTCCTGTAAAGTGCTGTTCATATCACAGGGACACCGCACCGCTCTGGCGAACAACCCCGCATGCACGCGTTCCCGCCGCTGACCAGCACCTCAAACGCTCTCCAGCAATGATTCATAGACATTGGTTAATCTTATCAGGGACTGCCCGGACGCAGCGGTAATAAACTGGAAATTGTCCAGTGAATCTCATAACAAATCGCAACCATGGGGAAACCGAAGCGACGGTAGCGCGCAGAGCAGTGATAGAGCGCTCCACGCTCCGTTATTGTCAGCACAAGCTCTAATGTGATGGTGTTAATTAATGATGTGATAAACAAACATTCCTTTATTACATAAACACTTTCCTGACTCGTTCTTTTTCTCATTCTTTCATATGGTGATACCCACCTATCCGTCTATGTTTCTCTCAAACCCATAAAGAATATAGGCATGAAATACACCTGAGCCGGTATGTAGCAGTGAGTGGCATGGCTTTTGATTTCAACCTTCGGGTTAATCAGACAGAAATGTATTATCCTCGGTCTACGCCCTTACTTATTGAAAATTGCCAGTGAGGCCTGAAAACGTAAGTGAATCTAAAGGTTGTCTGAGTGGTCACAGATAGAAAATGAGATTAAAGTGAGGACTTGAGTAATGAGGGCCGCCGCGCGTCCTTCCGAGATGTGTCTCTGTCGCCTCACAGGAGGTGCCAAGACATAAAAAAAAATGCCATTTCAATTAGCCCGATCATAAAATATAATTTGGCACACATTTATTTAATATCACCTGGGGATTTTTTTTGGAAAAAAAAAAATGTCCGGTTGTTCATTTGTTAAATATCCTCTTCTCCACCTGTCAACATACATTAGTTTTTTATTTTTAAATATAATCTGAGGGATGCAAGAAGACATTTACAGGACTTTTAGTTTATTCCACTAAATTCTATGATCTGTGAAATTTGTCAGACTGAGATTCTTTAAGTACTAGGCTTTCCCAAAACACTATATTTAAAGGATTCTTAAAGACAGTTTTTCTTTTTGTATTTTCCAGGCATCTACCTTGACATTTTAGTAAATGACGCAGAGAGGCAGATAGACATTAACTATTAAACATAGCTGAAAGTCTATGTTTTGATATGAATCCAAAACATTATTAATATCAAGGTTGAAAAGACCGAGTCCACACAGGGGCACTAAAACTAAGTACAGCTGAGGCTGATCGGGGAATGTGTTTTTTTACAGGTATTTAGATGTTAACCAAAGGGCTGATCTAAAAAAAAGTGTGGTCTAATTATGAGGGTAACATTATATTCGTCATGAGGGAGAAATGAATTTGTCTCAAAAATGTGCGGTGTTCTATTCAACAGACATTTTTATAATAAAAATTTTAAAAAAATCACACCACCTCACGGCGCCACTGGAAGAAACCAAAGTCATTGGGACTCACACTTCATCATCAGCATCGCGAATGCCTGCACAAATGTCTTAATGGTCAATGAAATTGTTTTTGGGATACCAAACTGGATCGTGAGGGTGAAGTGATTGTCTTTTAAACCAACAACTTAGAGCCGCACTCCATTTGCCACCAACTAAGATCAGACTCGCATCCCCTCCCAAATTAGAAGAAACACATGGAGCCTCTGGCCTCATCATTATCGGCAGTGTAACCAAAGGTCACCAATCCGTCCAACAGAGAAGGGACCGAGTGGTTTCCTAATTCATACCACTTCAGAATGGCGCCTGCAGACCGGCAACCGTCCTCCGAGAAGACTGAACACCTTGATGTCACAAGTGAAACCATTTCTGGGACCATTATCCAGCGCGAACCAGATAGCATCTCACCTCTGGCTGAGCAGTGTTATGCGGATTATTACTAGGGTTCAGGAGGCTTGACGCCGCACAGCTACCGCCACACTCGGAATCTAATTCTCCCGACACAATCAACACCCAAAGGTGGTGGGAGGCGGGTGTTCATTTTAATGCCGATTTCACGATAGCTATTCAGTTGTGTCCAATATTTCCTCACAGGTTTCCAGATCCAAAATCCTCATGGATTGGTTGAAGCAAATTCATTTTGCCTGTCATGCCTCTGAGTAAATGAGCAAAACGAGGCCGCAAGTTTGCCCTGTTGCAGGGGTTCACAGATTAGTCTGAATAAAACATCTTTACAAAAATATTGCACTGTTGGTTGTTGGTTTTCATGACAAAATACCGTGTGGCTCTTTTACTCCCACATCTTTGTGGCTAAAACCGCTTCTATCTGCAAACGGATGGGAGTCAATTGGCGATGTCAAATGCGATAACTGGCACTTTGCACCAAATACATGCACTGTGTCTACTTCCCACGGACCAATTCAGGCACAAAAAATGAAAGCCATTCGAAAAGTAATGGAAAGATCATCCTAATACAGCCTTGTCGAGATCGTCACTCCCAGATACCACTGTTTATTTTCTGCGGCGAGGCTGTGGCCGCGCACGGCGAAATAAAGGACGCCAGTCAACAAGCTCATCTTCAAAATCTGTTTACCAGGATGGCAAAGGGCGGGTGGGGGGGGAGGGGTGTTTGACTCTTAAATTCAACCTCAGATAGCTCATTTCAATGTCTTTCTGTGCCTCCACACAGGAATCAGCGGGGTAGGTGGTACGATGCAAGCACACCGAGGCCCGAGAGCCGCAGAGGGCGCCCGGCGGAGAAAGTGAGCGGCGGAGGTGCCGCCATCAGACGAGCTGTGGTTAATCAACACGAGAACACAGCCGAGCGAGCCGAGCCAGTGTGCTGGTCGGATACAGAGCAGACAGAGATGAAACTATGTCTTGGAAGCACCTGCGCAATTTCCTGGACTTCTGCTCTCCGCAGCCTTCTGGGCACAGCGCTGGTCTCTGAGAGACAAGTTTCATTACTGTTCATTTCTCCCGCAGAAGATTATTTGGCTCACCACCACAGGTGCAAAAGTTAAGACGTGAAACGGGATTTTTAATTACACTGCTGCAAGACTTGAGTTACCCCACAGAGATGAAACTATGTCTTGGAAGCACCTGCGCAATTTCCTGGACTTCTGCTCTCCGCAGCCTTCTGGGCACAGCGCTGGTCTCTGAGAGACAAGTTTCATTACTGTTCATTTCTCCCGCAGAAGATTATTTGGCTCACCACCACAGGTGCAAAAGTTAAGACGTGAAACAGGATTTTTAATTACACTGCTGCAAGACTTGAGTTACCCCACATAAAACCCAAAACACAAGACTCTTTTTTTTTTTTTTTTTTGTGAAAATGAATGATACATTATTTTCATTGTTGAATTGCATGCGAGGGCATCGGAGGTGGATGGGACTGCCATTTTTTTGATCATCAAACAATAATGGCATTGTGATGGCACTACATGAACAAAAAAAAAGAAAATTTAAAAATAAAATCCTTATCTCTGCAAAACATTGGCAATACACCCGATAGCTGTTGGGTTATTTCAGTCCGGACCAATTCGGTGCTTTGGCCACCTGACGAAACAAGTGCCCTGAGGACACTATTAGACAAATCTCTGAAATGAAAATGTTCAAGTGTGTGCGGTTGATCCAAAGATCTGAAGCATATTGACTTCCAATTTGCTTATCTGGGTCTTCTGGCTTGACTCAAACTTGCTCTTAAGGATTTGAGACTTGATTTTGCCCCCTCCAAGTGAAACGCATCTCTATTCAATCCAATTGAATAAATTGTGCAAGACATTAATATATCATCATATAGTCACAACTTAAGGGAACCAAAGCCGACAGGCTCAAAGCTTACGAGGAGAACATGCAGACGGCAAAGGAACTGAGCCAACGTAGAAAGAAACCTCCGAGATAGCAACTGAAGACACCACCAAAAGCGTTCCGCTTGCTTATAGTGGAATCAAAGTTAGTCTATTTAAATGGATAAAAAAGAATTTGGCAATCGTAATGAAACAAAAACTATGAAAATTGATATCATGAGGGCAGTGGGCCGCGCAGTGAGCGACAATGGAATTCAGTGAAAGGAAGCCGACTTGAAGAGAAGGCAGGCGAAGAGCAAGCCGAGAGAGGGAATAAGAAATGTGTCTGAGTCAAACGCTGATTATTACCCAGCCTGGACGTGGTTTGAACACTTACACCACAAATCTGTGAAATCCGGGCATTGTTCCCAGCCACCGCCGTTCCAAAACAACAGTCCTCGCGCTAACCCAGAGGGCCTGCTTCTATTCAGCTCCCGAGGATGCTCCAAAGCAAACAGTTTGGGGCGACAGCTGGACTTTCACTCTTGTAGCGTGGAGGGAGGCTCGGCTTGGAATCCGCGTCTGTAGACCAGTGGATACAAGATAACAGCCCACCGTGGGGAGAGGGGGGGGGTGGAAACCTTTGCACCGGACACACAGGGAAGGGTCAGCAAACTGTCCCGAAATGCTCATTTGCACTGGGAGGTGTGCATCGGTCGTACATTTACACTCCAACAACAACAACAACAACAGCTTCGAGGCACCAAACAGGGCCGCCCACCTCCAGGAAAAAAGGCCAGCGGAGCACACCTTGGCCCTCGCATGCTCCATTAAACCGGGAGGAAGGGGGGCCGGAGAGCAGGGGGTCTTGACAGTTCCTGGCTCGGGGCCCCGCCGCTGACACAATTACTAGCCCCTTGTCCCTCATTCGAAGCTTTACTACCTCGTTTAAAATGGCTGCCCGTAGCCACGGCTGTGGATGTAAACAAAAAAAGAAAGAAAAAAACAATGCCGACAAGAGGACCACGCTTTAAAAACCGGCCCACAATCCCGTGCACGATTCCTCCGACGGACAACTGTTCAATTAATGTATTGGTCCAGATTACGAAGCTTTTTTTTGTTTAAATCTGTTCCCGTGTGTTTCAGATGCCACTGTAGTTGTGTTACAGCTTTCAAACTAACAAAAGCGTGAGGCCTTGCGCTGTTAGAACTATCTGTAAAGGTCAAAGAGGTATGCAAAATAACACAAGCGACACACCCCAAAAAGGAGGGGAATGCCTTGAAACATAACAGACTCATAAAACCCACATTGTGAGTATTGCCTTTTTCCCCCCCGAAGGCGAAAAAACCAGCTGCTCTGCGCCCCGTCCCCGACACTCACACTAGATTGTCCCTCGGAAACAGACTCCACTGCGCCCGTTCTCTCAAGCCAGGGCACGCTTTGCCAAGCGAAGTTGGAGGGAAAAATAAATAAATAAATCAAGTTTCATCTCAGAAAATGCTTTTTTGTTATGCAAAGCAACGGGATAAAAAAAATTAAATAAATCACCGAAGCGTCCGAGACAGAACATCGCGGTGCTTTGGCGGCAGCGGCGGTTGGTGCATCCAACTTCATTAAGCCGCTCCGCACAAGTGGAGAAATACAAGAGATTCAGTCTGCGAGAAGTTACACATCCACACAAATGACACGGCTCATATTTTTTCAAAGCTCCTACGTGTCAGGTTCGGCTTAAGAATGAATGACTCAACGGAGATTGAAGTCTGACCCACAATTGTGAATGGTTCAATGATTTCCATTTGTTTCACTCTGGAATGAGAACATCTGAGGATTTGGGCTGCTGCGCGTTCTAATTTTCTGACCATAACATATTGCCCATCCGCTGCGGCGAAACGGGTCATCAATTTTTTTTGTTATTGCTGCTAAATAAATGCTCAAGAATAAAAGTCATCGAGAGAAGCTTTAAATCTCCCGAACACAATTTAACCCTGCTATACAACGGCAGAAAAAAACATTCCATTCTTACTCATTATCAATTGCATTTAACTAATTCCACCCTGAAACCGCTGGGTGGTATGCAAATGTGTAATAGGAATGAATTATTCTGCGGCTATAATTATCGTGAGTAACAAAGCAAACAGAAAATTGGTTATTTGCTGAAGTTATCAATGTTTATCTTCTCCGTTGTAAGGCGCTTTGTAGTGTGACCTTACGGTGCTAACGGTAAGATGGTAGACAAAGGAAAAAGCGGATCCAGCACCACCTGAGGGAAAAATAAAGGTTAATTCCAGCAAGCCTATTTCCCATCCCGGAATAGAGCATTGTGCACGAATGATTATCTACTGCTGCGGGAGAAACAAAAATAAGGTTTCTGATTGGATTCATCCAAAGCGTCCAAACCAAGATGGTAGACAAAGGAAAAAGCGGATCCAGCATCACCTGAGGGAAAAATAAAGGTTAATTCCAGCAAGCCTATTTCCCATCCCGGAATAGAGCATTGTGCACGAATGATTATCTACTGCTGCGGGAGAAACAAAAATAAGGTTTCTGATTGGATTCATCCAAAACGTCCAAACCCAGGTCAACTCAGAAACAATATTCCCACTGTATGTTTTTTTTTTTTTATTCTAATTGAGACGGGTCCTAAAGGGGGTTTTTTCGGTGGGCGGGGGGGGGGGGGGGGGGGGGGGGGGGGGGGGGGGGGGGGGCGAGAAAAATAAAAGGCAGAGCGAGGGAGAGATCACAAAGAAGGACGGCCTGGAGTCGGCTCCAGCAGTGGGGGCCTTGCTGACCCAGTTCCAGGCTGAGTGGGGATGATATTAGCAAAGCAATTAAGGGAGATGACAGCCGTCGGGCAGGGTCAGACTGACAGGGATAGCCCGCGTGTTCGCTCTCCTCTCTTTTCTCACTCCTGTAATGGCTATTGATTTTTCACAACCAAAACAAGAGGCCCCTCTCAGCCCAGAAGCGGCAGAATTGGAAAATAGATATTTTTTTTTTCAGGAAAATAATTTACAGGGAGGCTGTGGAGCGCATGGCTGCAATGTATGGGGAGGGGCTCAGAGGTCGGCGACCCCGTCAGCTCTTTCGCTTGGATGTACTGGAATCACTCCAGGCATGTAAAAAATAAAAATAAATTAAAAAAAAGCCCCAGAGATGATAGTGCAAGTGGAAGTTTTGCCTTGAAAAGTTGTTCCGTGTTTTCACGAGGAAGGCTGACTGAAACTTTCCTCCTGGTGTGGTGTGGATGGAGGCAGGGTATAAAAAAATAAAAAATAAATCTCTCAAGGGAAATTGAGTAGTAAATTAGGCGGTAAATGATTAGCGTGAGTGTAACCATAAATGTGTAATTGGTTGTTTCATTTCACTACATGTTTGTTCATATACCCCATATATAACCTAATCAGATATTCCTCGAAAAGATCCTGATGCAAAAATGCACTCAACTGCATATTCTCGATGTAGCTTTGTTTAAATCGTTTTTTTTTATCAGAATACCAGTTAAAAAAACGACAGCGTTATGAAAAAACTAATTTGAAAAAGTTTGAAGACAACCATCTGCTGTTCGTTTCCCCATCAAGTTTTTGAGCATAGTGTGAGGGACCGCATAGCCAAAATAAACACGGGGGAGACAATAGACAGCGCCATATGTGCGACAATCCCAGAGTAAACAAGATTATGGAAAAACAAAATCTCATAAAGACATATTACACTGTGGCTGCATTAAAATGCCCCACGAACCACACATCCAAATCGGATTCACAGCTATCACAGGCCACCGCACCACTTAAATCGCCAGCTCCTTCAGCTGTCACAGAGCACCGCGCGGTACGCGTCGCTCACTCCCAGCATGCTTTGCTCCAGGCGTGCGACTGGGTGTTGTTGTGTTCGACGTGTCTGCTTTAATTTGATCCCAGCGGGTGGTTACAAGTTTGACAAAAGGTAGACACGCCGAGCGCGTTTCGCACAACAAGCGCCGCGTGGTACACGAGTGACACGATGAGACAAAACCGCGGAGTAAAAAAGGTCTTGTGACAGATGAGCGTGTTCGTCGCGTTGTCGATGCATTCACCGAAATCTTAAGGCGGCATCTCTGAAGTCGCACCTGCCAGACAGCGGCACCGTCGCCGCGGCATTTCTGATAAGACCGCTCGCTGACATGTGCTCGTCTTTCATCAGCGGGTGTGGAAAAAGAAGGTCAGCGAGTGTAGACGAGAGCCTCCGTTTCAACCGCCATTCAACGCCAAGAACACCTGCTCGTTGATATCTGAAGCACACTTCAGGCGACGTGCCTCGCCAGGCACTCACCGCACTGCTCAGTTTCTCTCCACCGCGGTCTCAATTTTTTTTTTTTGTCTCTCTCTCTCTCAAAAAAAAAAAGAAAAACAAAGCTTCTAGGTCTCAAAACCCGAGTTAAAAAGAGAAGCACTAATTTTGCGGTCGGCCACTCGGAGAGAACGACAGCGGGAGTTCAGGCTGAAAGTCGATTTGCATTTTTTTTTTTTTTTTCCCCGAACGGTATGCGAGGATGGAAGACGGTTTCGGGGGGGGGGGTCAGAGTTTTGAGCAAAAACAGACGTATGACGCAGGAATGCGCGTTTAAAAGTAAACGTGCAACCTCCGTGGAGGCCCCCGCAGAATCCCTTTGACATCTGTGGCCCATCCGTAAAAACGGCACATGGACCCCATTGGCAGGCTCACATGTGCGCCGGATATACAACCTGAATACCGAGGGGGTGCGATCCGCCACGGGGCCCCGCGACTCGGCCGCGGTGGGGCCCAGCGAGAAGATGGAAGAACCAACCTTTATTTCAATTTTTTTGTCTCTCTCTCTCTCAAAAAAAAAAGAAAAACAAAGCTTCTAGGTCTCAAAACCCGAGTTAAAAACAGAAGCACTAATTTTGCGGTCGGCCACTCGGAGAGAACGACAGCGGGAGTTCAGGCTGAAAGTCGATTTGCATTTTTTTTTTTTTTCCCCGAACGGTATGCGAGGATGGAAGACGGTTTCGGGGTGGGGGGGGTCAGAGTTGAGCAAAAACAGACGTATGACGCAGGAATGCGCGTTTAAAAGTAAACGTGCAACCTCCGTGGAGGCCCCCGCAGAATCCCTTTGACATCTGTGGCCCATCCGTAAAAACGGCACATGGACCCCATTGGCAGGCTCACATGTGCGCCGGATATACAACCTGAATACCGAGGGGGTGCGATCCGCCACGGGGCCCCGCGACTCGGCCGCGGTGGGGCCCAGCGAGAAGATGGAAGAACCAACCTTTATTTCAAGCGCGTCACTAAAATGCATAACTGCAGTGGCCCCGTAGCGTGCCAGCGCTCGCTCAGCTGCTTAATGTCTTTATTAGCTCCGCCATCTCTGCTGAAAGAATTCGGCAATAACCATTCGGATAAATGACACCGGCCTCTCATGTCCCCGGTTAAATGGGAAAATGCACGCTCTTTTTTTCTTTGTTTGTTTTTGTTTTATTCTCTCCGCCTCGAGCCAGTGCCCCCGGTGTGCACGCTAATTCTAACACCTCGGTGCCGGGAGAACACGGTGAAAACATCCGAGAATTCTCCTACACACGCACGGGCCGGGAGACGCGGCGCAAGGAGAGTTGCACTCTGCAGATGGCCGTTGAGGCTCAGGACAACAGTGGGGAGGCATCCAAAAATAATCATTTGGCAGGTGATGCGCGCGGAGTAATTCGGGGGAAATGTTTTTCAAGGCAGACTCATTGACCGCAGATGATAAGGGGGGACATTTGAACCCCTATGATAAGAGGCCTTTTAGGAAATGAATTTCAACGGGGATACATTGGGTCCCTACAGAGCGTTGATGTAATTAGGGTTAAAAGGGAGTTTTTAATACTAGCCATGCAAACCTGTTCCATTCAGCGGGGGGACAGAGAGCGTTCACACTGTCGTGGTCTTGAACCGATCCTGGCCAGGGAGTACAACAGTTTTACTCAGAAGGCTCGGAAGAGAATGGAGGGGAGAATCGCATTTTTGGACTCGTCGAACCGCTCGCCTCGGCTGAGAACATTACATTTTTAGTGCCCAGACAAGTCGGGCGCGCAACAAAGAGCAAGTCAGAGCGGGCGAAGTTTTAGATCTCCATTTCAGACGCCGCATGACACGAACGTGTCGGCCCTACCTCTGCATGGTGTCAGCCTCGACGGGGCCGGTACGGTACGCTCCCGTCCAGACATAAAAACACACGACCGAATAGCCAACCAGGCCAGAGATGACTACTCTCCTCTGCCCGAGACATAAAGCGAAACACTAGACCTTATTTGCCGCGATGACAAGCTTACGACGGCATGACGCTCGCTAACGTTTGATATGGTACATGCCATAACGTCTCTGTTTTTTTTTTTTCGTTTTTTTTAGCGTCCGATAACTCCAATAAAACTCAATAGGCCATCGCTTGCATGAAGGCCGAGCCTGCGAGGGCACTCGTGTACAGATATTATTAAATAAAGGCCGCCGGCCTTGACAGACACGACGCACGCCCCGGGATGGCAAAGGCCGCTGCGTGATAACGTCGGGCTGGAGGACATCTCAGCTAAAAGGGGGGAAATGCAGGTTTGGCAACAGAGCGGGCGGGCAGATAGTATTTTGGGGATGAACAGATGGATGGACGGACAGCAGCTGACAAGCTACCGTTTTCCGCTTCTCTCTCTCTCTCTCTCCGCGGTGCGTCTCCGCGTTCCTCTCCTCAGCTGAAGTGCCAATTTAAAAGAACAACAAAAGAAATTTCATTTATATAATTACAATTAGAAAATAAAAAATGTAACCAGATAAAGCAGGTTAATTGCGGCCAGACATTCATTGCTGGTGTGTTTTTTTTTTTTAAGAGTAGTTCTTCAGATCATGGTGCTACGGGTTCTATATCGGAAACATTTTCACAACTAATACCATTTTTAGCAGGAGGCCAAGTGACACGTGGGGCTCGTGAAAAAGAAATCTGTGCTTTTTTTTTTCCTCATTGGAAAGCGTATAATGAAGCTGATAAATTCGATGGAGCCTTTCTGTACGCTGCTCGGTTTACAACGTGCTATTTGAAAATGCTGCACTGAAGCACTTATGCCACTGGTTATTTAAATATCAATGCGAGCGGTGGCATCGAGGAGGCGAAGCGGGGAGCTCTGCACTTTTTTTTCTTTTTTTTTTAACTGCGCAGACATTTTATCTTCTGAGCAAAACATGCTCTGACAGTTCAACTTAAGTGGCATTAAATGTGAGAGTATTGTCCTTCTTCTGCTTCTCAACTCCCGAGCCAGGACACTGCGGGGAGAGCAGTTACACAGTGGCCTTCTCCCTTATAATGTCTATATGCTGTGCGTTCCCCGAGGGCACTTGACCGAAAAAAGGACAACACTGATAGGCCCCGCTCAGAGTGCCAGCGTGCGCCATTCACAGATATTAGCCTCAATGGCGTGGATAAGATGCCATACCCGACCCCTGCTGTGCCTGTGTGTGTGTGTGTGTGTGCATGTTGCCGTACGTTGGCCTCTTAGGATTCCATGCTCCTTTATCCATGGGCCGCCCCCTGCGGTGCCTAACGTCTTAATCACTCCAGAGGCGGGCAGGAGACAATGGCTCGCTGTTTATGTGACAGGAATATTACCAGGTATGTGTGACAGCGCGAGCGGTGGTCCGCGTTTGTGCGTTTATGTTCCGCCTGTGTTCTGGTCTGGTAACGACATGTGAATGGGATCCCCGGGGGGCCTGGGAGGTGAACGAGGAAGAGGCCATTTTTGTCGCTGAGGTTCGAGGCTGTGGTGAGGTGGCCTCACGGACGGCAGGAGGAGAGGTTTGTGTAAAGCCCGACTTTGCTTGCCGATTCCCTCTCCCAGCCTCCCGCACACCCGATTGCTCCCAGCAGCAAAGACACTATCAGACACACGCATCATGGTGGCCGGGTCAGAGGTCGCGTCATTAGTAACATTACGTTTGTGCTTAGAACGTAGCTTTGCCCCGGGACGACCTCGATAATTTTCTGTCTGTACAGCTAAATACTTGGCCCTGTTATATCCAGATAAATGCCCTTCTCAAGGCTTTTTTTCCCCTTTGTCAGCAGGTGGAGACTCCTGGTGTTAATGATGATGGTAGGCGGAGGCCCATCCTCAAGTAGACTCCAATGGCAACACTTCTAAAAAGTGCATTTAACATACATAGTATATTATGTGATGCATGTATATAATATAAATATATAAGCTACAGAAGTCTACCTCTGCTGTATTATCATATATATACACTGTGCATGTGTGTATATATATATATATATATATATATATATAATATACATACACACACACACACACACACACACACACACACACACACACGCACACGCACACACATACACAGGCCATGAGGCATAAAAAATGCATTACTTCTTTACGCCAAACATTATGCATTCATAAATATTAATAAAATATACTCATTTATCCCATATTATCAGATATCTAGTGTCTCTTAAAAACTCATTAGTCTTATGTCCATGGGCGGCCTGGTCCGAAACCCAACACCATTAAAACTAACAGTATATGTTGCAGATATTGAGAAAAGTTCCTTTACAAAAGTGTTATATGACATTTAGGTAAACAAAAACTCATAAAAATATGATAAGTTTTGTTAAAATAAAAATTGAATGACTAAATTCCAGGAAAAGGAGAGAATGGATTTGTCGATGGATAAGTGAATCTTCAGCTATTTTTAATCAGGTTAATGTTTGCTGCCTTGGTCTCTTTGAAGCCGACTTTTTTTAAGATTAAACATTAATTGATTAACTGAAAAAGTTATGGTCAAATGAATCAATGATACAAATAATCAATATTTTCCACAAAAATGAAAGTCAAATCTGGGTAAGTCAAGTCCTGGCCTTGGAAAAAATACGTTTGACTGAATGATATAAACCAAACCATTGACTAGCTTTTCATTGAGCTTTCAAACACTGATTGGGTCACACATTCAAATTCATATTTCACAGAATTTGCTCCAAAATGAGTCCAAATGTTTTGGCCGTGCAATCGGGCCAAATAATTGCGCCGTTTCAAATATCACATTATCGCGTTAAACATTAATTCAGTGCAACCTGAATTTATGCAAAATCTTGAAATACACATTTTGGCTGGGTCCACAGACCATTCCCAAACACCATATCCATAGATCGCAATATGAAATCAATAATCAGAAGGGCATCTGGAGGGCAAAATTTCTCCCCCAAGAGTTATACTCCATCTCGCTATGTGAAAGTGAAAGTCATTCCCTGGATCCAACCATTTATCCAGATCTGCTACAAAATGTACTGGGTTCTTCTCATGTCAGACACCTCCATAACATTTCAGGGAAATTGCTTCTCTAGTTTTTGAGTAAATCCCATCAAACTCAGGTAAGTCTCTTCCATTTTCAGAGCACACACTAGAAATACACTTAAATCCGAAGTGCGTGGCGATGCTCATCCATCACCGATTTGCCAGAGCTGGGGAAGAGGAGATAGAGAGAAGCGCAGAGGACGAAGACGTACGAGCGTGCGTGAGATTGGTTGAGAACCAAGGAGGGGATGGAGAGAAGTCCACACAAACACTGGCATTCAGTGTTCAGGGGCGGGATTACAACAACGCACAAACATGGATTACTGTTAATGGGTTCTCCTCATTGGAGGAGAGGTTTTGTTTAATTGCTCTCACTGCCAGGAGGCCAAAAGCCCTCCACTGTCAAGGAGGGTCCCCCGACACTCGCACGGAGTGGTACTTCCTGTTTGGCTACTGAAAGGGAGATTATTATGGCAAAGGAAAGAGTCACTGCACATGGCTCCCGATAATTTACTGCACTCGCCCAACAGGCGAGATGTGGCTTTCTTTCCCATTAGCTGCCGAGTCCCCTCCAGTCTTTGATTCCCCAACACCCCCGCGACCCGCGCAGCAGGCAGCCGGCACCGACGGCACCTTTGCCTGAGCGGCTGTGCGTGCGACTACGGGGAGACTTGTTTTCCTCCTCACAGCATCTTGTCATCCATCATTACTCGCGGTGGCCTAGAGAATGATTGCAGCCGACAGCTCCTGCTTACTGTCTGGGGGCTCAACGTAAACAGCACACTGGTGGGAAAACAAGGGCGATGATGACCATTACTTCCGCAGGTGGATGAATAAAGAAAAAACAACAACAACCCCGAACTTAGTGTTGTTGTCCAGCTTAAATTTAACAGGCTCGACAGGCAGTAGGGCATTTTTTTTATTTTTTATTTTTAAAACACCAGCATTTTGTCTTAATAACTCATACATCTTTTCGTCTTTAAATTCTGCTGTCCGGATTTAGCGCACAGTCACACCCACAATGCCTGGAGTGGTTTGAACAAAATTTGCTTCGCTCGTTCTTTGAAATTCAAAGGAGAACGTCAGAATTCAAACCCGGCTCTGCAACAAATAAACACACTGTGCCCGCCTGGTGGTTAACATGCAAGGGCGTGAGCCCCGCCGAGCTACAGTATATGCAGTGCATTTTGTTTAGAGTGAGAACAGTCACACCAGGTAATAGAAAAACCCCAAACCAGGCCAAGATTTATGGGTAGAAAGAGACGGATGGCGACACCTTATCGCCACTGGGTAACTACTGGCTATAGGATATTCCCATAGATGTTTTTCGATTAGCGGGTGGATAGGTTTAATGTGGAGTATTAAATAGTAAACACCTTTTTTGTAATATTCACTGGCTGCAGACAAATACAACAATCTGACGCATTACATGTCGTTGTATTCAGCTAAAACTCTCCTAAATTGGACTGATTGCGACGCGAAACCACATTTCACAGGCTGTGGAATAACCGGAGAATTAAAGATGCTATTCTGAAAACTTACAATTTCATGCAACAATAAATCTGAGACACAACCTGGGGGGATTGGTGGTTGCATTGCTTTTGAGATGGGATTAGCTGTTGGATACTAACAGCTTGAGGGCAACAGGCCGGGGTATGCTAAAAAAAAAAGAAAAAAACACATTAGAAGGCTAAAATAATGTTTTCTTTTTACAACTATGCAGTTCTGGACGGCAGGGTGAAAAGCGACAACACACAATTATCCCTCTGAATATATTATATATATATATTTTTTTTTTTTTTTTTTTTTCCCCCCTCAGATCACATGACAAACACTTCTCCTGGAGTGTATGGGCCTAATGTTTTTGTGCTTAATGTGAAACATCACACACGATGTTGCACAGCGTCTAGGGCTAAATACCAGTGTTAAAGTGAATCACGGCTTTCCGAATTGCGCCACTTCATGGGTACACATATCGGTCTACTACAGCCTACAGAATTACATCGCATGTGAATGCTCAAACTCAAAGATTACACAACACACGCCGCTGGCGTGGTCTCAGAAAGTGCATTCAGCACTACGGTCACACGCAGCACGGACCACCGCAGGTCCTGACCACAGCAGACGGGCCAAACACAACGGAATTATTTTACACCTTGAATCCCCCAGTGAGGGCCGAGGACCAGCAAAGAGCACACATAGTAATGAGTCCTGTTCATCAGTGATGCACCGACCCAGGACGGGCACACTCTCTCACACACACACACACACACACACACACACACACACACAAAAGCCCAACCCCCCACAGGCCTGTGACGCCCGTGCCTGGTCACCTCGCTGAGGGATCAAAGGCAGTGTGTTGTTCTAATCAGTCCTCGCAGTGGGCAACCCCCATTAATTCAATTCTATTTCATCAGTGTTGAGCAGACCACCAGAGGGGTCTGTACATTCCTGGGGTCCCGCGGTCCGGGAGTAATCCAATCTCTTAATGACCCGAGATCACACTCTAACCCCGTAATTGCTCGAGACCGATTTTGGTCTTCGCCATCGCCGACAGACCTGCGGGATCTTCGTGGCAGGAGAAACAAAGACGGACATAGCTCATTTTTCCCGACGCGGCGGGGAAGTCAGGCAGAATTAATGACGTCGCGTATCAAATAATTCCAGGCGATCAACCCGCGACTTAACCAGGCCAGTGCCACCGAGCATGTACCCTTACACACAGTCAGCTGTATGGAAGGATAAAAGCACAGTACTGCACATTATGATGGCAAAAGTGGCATTAGTCAGGTTATATTAGGGTACCATTTATTATTGTAGTTTCTGTGGGAAAACAGAGATATTATGGGGCTATATGAGTGACTCCTATTTTATTGTTCCTCTGTACTATGCTGCGTCTTGTCGGTAGCATAATAAAATGTTTATTGGGACATAAGATGATGAGATTTTCATATCTTACCGTACCTTTGGTCTCTGGTGGATGGGGATGCTCATCACAGACAAATTGGATCTTGTGAGTATTGCCGTCTACACCTGCAGAAACAATAACAGTTGGTGAATACGATGAGGCTTTAAAACAAAAAATGAAATGAAATGTCTACATATCTGGCCCTGATAGTCTCATGCCCGCCATCTGCTAATGACCAAAAACCAGGCAACCCTTCATTCAAAAGAATGAAGAAAAAAGAAAAAACATTCAAGTGCGGAACAAAGTGCATCAAGAGATTTATTAGTATAATCTTTGGTCTGGGGAACAGATAAACGACTCCATGGAGACTACTGAGTAAAAACTATCAATTTCTCTCCAACTGTCCTGAGAGAACGCTGAGGTCAACAGCAGATAATTCAGGAGTGGGAAAAGGTCAAGCTAGAGACATATGGTGGCAGATGAAAACACTGGCAGGGACCGGTAGCAAACAAAATAATCTCGGAATACATGCAGAACTGAAGGCTCTGCTCTTTTCGAGATGACGACAAAGGAGAGGGTTCACATTGGCGATGACACTTCAAAGGCCCTCATTGTCATAGGTAACAATGGCGCTGGTGTTCATAAAAACAGCGAACACGTAACCCCTTCACCGTGGCAGCCTTTGGAAGTCACCACATCTTGCTCTTTGTGTGTGTCAGACTGTGAGCGGGTATAAGAGGAAATTTTTATTTATTTTAAGTTTTAAAAAAAAAACTCCTTTTAGTGCTCTGACTTAAGACCAAATCACAGAAAATGAATGAAATAAAGATTAACGTGGCAAACAAATGCCATAATATTAAATAAAATAAATAAAAAAAACACAGAGTCCTTGTGAGGTTTCGCTGGTGTATTCCAAATGTAACCCAGTGAAAATGAAATTGACATTTTTATTGCAGCTACCGATCGAAAAATCTCTGTAAATGTCACATTTGAGTCCTCTCACAATAATAGAAGAAAGGGTTTTTTTTTTTTTCCTGAACTTCACAATTCGCACAGACAGGGCTCCATCATAGATCAGGAAGAGATCTTCTCTGGGGGGGGGCAGACTTCCCTGTCTGCCCCCAGAGAGGGATGCCTCCATAAACCAGAAAACCAATGCGCCTATGTTGAACACGGAAGGCTGCGAACGGGGTCCGTTTCTTAGCATGGAAACTTGCACTCCTTTCCTGAGGATTACTGCTTTTTGTCTGGTAACACATTTAAAACACAGCAGGATTTATCTCGGGTGCTTTTATAAACCTCTTAATGCGAAGGTTGTCCTAAGTCATTCTGGGAAATGTAGGCAATCTCCGAGCCACACAGAGGTAGATGAGGCGGATTAAGGGGGGGAAAAAAAAGGTAAATTAGATCACAGCCACTATTAGAATTTAATGAAATGTGGCAGGGAAAGAATCCAAGGGCTGAATTTTTTGTTGTTTCTTTTTCCTGCCGTCTCTCACTTCTTACATCCTAACCCATAACGCAGCACTGCAGGAATAGTGGCGGTGGCCGTCTTTACTTCAGTTATGCTGCCAAAAATAATCAAATAAAGGGTTAAAAGTAACTTCTCTGCTTCACAATATTACACTGATGCTAAAGACTGTTCTCAGAGGGGGCTAGAGAAAAATAACTACTGTGTATGCCAGATTTTAAGTGGACAGGGAAACAATTTTTAAAAAGTGAAAACTTATCTTTTGCTCATTTATCATGTTTCGCTGACTCGCCTTCGAGGTCACATACATCACGTCGGACCTAATAGTCAGGCGAACATGATCCTGACTGCCTTTTTTTTCCCTCTCAGGATGAAAAATGGCAGATGAAGACATGTTTCTTTATTCATAAAATGTCACATTTCCATTGTGATGATTGTGCAAGAATGGAAACAGCCACCTTGCCAAATCTTCCTCGAGAGGATGATAAAAGACAGTAGCTTGCTGGTATAAAACCAATTCTTTCCACCATCGGTTTATGAGGCAGAAAAGCGTCTGCTGTTGCACAGAGAGTGGTTCAGAAGAAGAAAAAAAACTCTGACATATGGTTGTTTATGTAACGGCACCAAAACAGTCCTAAGTGAGATATCATTAAAGTTAGAATGTGTCCAACTGTGAATATAAAGGGTAAGTTTAAATAAATAAACATACATGAGGACGTCATTATCTGCTGCCACCTGTACTTTATTTTATGACAGATTGATAATATATATATATATATATATATATATATATACATTAAAATACAAAAAAAACATTTAAGATTCACATTTTTAGTCATTTCAGAGAGAAAATGTATAGATAATAGTTTGACATTGTGGCGTGTGAACAAACAATTTTTCTTTAAAACAACTACAGAATGAGTCAAAATCCCCCATATATATATATATATATATATATATATATATATATATATATATATATATACATTAAAATACAAAAAAAACATTTAAGATTCACATTTTTAGTCATTTCAGAGAGAAAATGTATAGATAATAGTTTGACATTGTGGCGTGTGAACAAACTATTTTTCTTTAAAACAACTACAGAATGAGTCAAAATCCCCCGCAGGAAAATTGTTTACTTTGCCATGAAATTAGAGATGTTTTCCATTAACTCCACACAAAGCAAGATCGTTACCTACCTAATTGACTTCTCCCCACACGTTTATATTTTGTCTCCTCTTACTCTAATCAACTACTTGCATATACTCAATGGAACAAAAAAAAAAACATACAGTTTGAGTGCAAAAAAAGAGTAGGGGCCAAATGCTTCATAACATGTGATGGACATTTATAAAGTATGAAAACATGGATCAAGTTAAAGGATCTGGATGGATGTGGCACAATAAACCTTTGCGCTTCGCTTCAGCATTACTACATCATAAATGCCGATTTCTCACACAAGAAGCAACTTGCTCTGATTCAGAGGACATACATAGGATCTGCCATTCCAATTCATGTAAACCCAGCAATAAATCATCATTGCAATTATCAATTGATTGAAGCTGCTATCTAACTGTGAAAAACACTTGGATGTATAATACATCAATTTTAATGGCATTTCTTAATCAGAATGCTCAGCAATCAGCAAAGACCAATTGGGGCCTGAGAGACAGAGACACACCATTAATAATCACACTTGGCTGCCATTACATTGGCTACAAGAGGCTGTTGGAGCAGTTTTCAAGTGGACTATTAATTTTAGAGCAAAAGGTATTGCTGCGAAATTCAAAGATTTGCAATATGACCAGGAAAACAAAGCAAGGAGCTACTCCTAAAACGACAACTATTAAGATTCTGAGCAGCTCCGCGCGAGCCAGACTGACAAATGACCACAGACCGCTGTAACTACACTTTAAATATTTCTCTCATAAAACTTCCAAGCCGCAACATATTCACGTCCCGGAGAAGGGGGAAAGGATAGGCCTATCTTGCGAGTGCTTAGAAATAGAAATGTCCTATCTGGGAAAGCAATAAAATGACACCAGGGCCCACGGGCAGCAAACATTGACAAAAGATACCTTTACAGTACCTTAAGCCGAACTCATATTAACAATATGGTCTTGTTTCTTTTTTTCCCCACTGCCAAATGCCTGCGTGTCTTTGAATACAAAAGAAAAACCCCGGCTGACTGCAACTCATAAAACATAAGGGCTACACAGAGACAGAGGGGGAACACGTTGCCCTTCATGTCTCTCCAAGCAGGGGTTTGCGTCCATCTGATTTCACCGTTCATTTCGTTGGCTGCAGATATGAGCAGCGCCCTCTTGACTTTCAAGTCCACTCCTGTGAACTGCAAACACGTGAAGAAAGGCTTCCATTTCCAATAAAGCAAAAGCAATGTCCCCGTGATTGCTACATTATTTTTTGGAGGAAATAGTCCGATTGGGATATTTCAAGTTTCAACTCCCTGACAGACCCTGAGAGCACATTTAGGAAGAAACCATTTTTCAACTGTACTATTCCTTAAAAGTATAAATTCAGGCTGAGGCAAACGGGTTAGAAAATAGGATGATATTACAGATGCACATTACACCTCCCGCGAACACATGATTTATGATTCCCCTTAGCACAAAAAACACCTTTAAACTTGCACGGTTGGAGTATGCAAATCAGACATTGCTGTTGGTCTCTCCTATGAATACTTCCATTAACTGTGAACCATTTGCATATTCCTTCTTCACTCGAGATAAATGATTTAGAGTTTTACAGTTGCAGAAGGAGTGGATTCCTTGAAGTAAAATACATGTTAGAGGAGAAGGAAGCCACGATATCACAAGATGCAGCGAAACAAAAGCCAGTTCCTTCTGGTTCTTCTTTCTCACGTACAACGGTTACATCGTGATGTATGAAGAGTACGGGGAAAGCCTGCATGCTATCAAACAGCTTCAAAATATTTAATATGATTTGTCGCTTGTGAACAACAAGACAAATGACATACATAAAACCCTCCACAAGGCAATTACTACAGCACATAAACTACTTATGCTGCTGAAACTGTATGTAGTGCACAACTGAAATGACAGTAGCAAACCGCAGATAGTTTCATTCAAATTTTCCCCACGCTTCTGAGAAGAAAGGCAGGAGGAAAATGAGTTCAAATGACTCCAGTGACCGGTGAAATTTGTTTTCCTCTTGAAGTAATTTGAAGTCTGGTTGGCCTCAAGCAGACAGAGCCGGTTCAGTTCTGACATTCCACCTCAAAACCTGTTCCAGCGGGCCTCTCTTAAAGCGACGCCTCTCCTCAAGGCAGACTCAATTATTCAATTTCATAATACGTCGATGTCCTTCTGAGGACCGGAAGAAGAACGTTCAGATAACATCTGTTAGATTCTGCTTTCTGCCACACGCCCGACATGCCTAGAATAGACTTTTACACTATATTATAGACGGTGTTTATTCAAACGTAGAGATAAGATAGTAAAACACACCTTATTAAAATGACTGAGGTTCATAAAAGAGATGCCAGGGGAGCTGTGGCTGTCAGATAGCCGCGGAACAAAAATTGCTCCCGTAGCCCGGCTTAACGGCAGCATAAACAACGAAAGGTGCAACGTCCGCGGTTCGCGGGACTGGGCTACACGACGCAAAAAGGCGTTTTCCATGTCCACCCTCCTCCTCGCTTTCTGCCATCCGGTGTCGTCGTGCGTGGCTAACCGGCAACATGATGAGCTTCCTGGCTCATCGAATACGGTGAGTATACATAAGCGGCAAAGAGTACGGGGCCATGAAATGAAACCGCACAAGCGCCAACCAAATCCTGCCAATTCCCAGGAGTGTCAAGTTAATTTAGGTTGTTTCTGTGGGTATTGAATTGAAGGTAATGGCTTCCATTTTCCACCTCTGATAGCAAAAAAAAAAAAAAAAAAAAAAAAGCCTCATTAAGACTATCGCTTTCTGCTAAAAGAAGGCTTTTTTTTTTTTTGCAGGAGATCAAATATTCCCCCTGCATGAAATGTGGGTTATAGCTACGGGTGAACTTGGAATCGGGTGTTTAGATCATAAATATGGCCCCTTGGCCCCTGGCCCTTGGTTGTCAGCTGGCTCGCTCGCTCGCTCGCCTGGGGCCTAATGAGTCCCAGCATTTGGTCGGGCAGCGTCGCTTGGATCTGCTTCCTGGAGAGCACGACTGATTGACTACGGAGAAAATGCGAAGGCCACAATAACACAAAGGTTGATGCGCGGCTCTGAACAACTGCGGCACGCATGTGCACAGTGCGGGACGGGACACATTGTTCCATAAGAAAAAATATGCACTTTACCTAGGCTGTTACCAGTTGCCCTTTTTGCATATATTTTAAGTAGATGGCCATTGTTGCTATTCAAAGCATACAAGATGAAAAAATACATTTGATACAAATACTGTACAACTCTGATAATGTAAATCTAACTATTCTATATGCTACGTTATATTATTAAACATCTAAAAAAAAAACATTTAAACAATACACTTTAGTTTGTATGATAGCTTATAAAATAGCCAATACAAACAAGCTACATGTGTTAAATCATAATTGAATATCTCCAATAGAGGTGACCGACGTCCTAGGTTACAGAGTGTTTTTAGAAACGAGCTTGTTGAAAGTGAGCTACCAACTCAAATCTCCATGGACGTTGGAGGTTGAGAGCTTAGTGCATTTTGAGACTATTTGGGTCTCTGAACAGGGAAACTGCAGGCTTTTCAGAAATATGATACCGGCAACACAAGCCTTTAAGCGACCGTGTTCAAGAGGGTAACTCAAGATTGCTCACTGATCTCCAAAGAGCCTGGGAACACGGCACTTGCACATGGACTTTTGCCCCACGTACATTAGCAAGTATATTGTGCGTCGTAACAGCCTCTGACCACACCGCATTCGTATTCAACGAAAGATACCGCTACCAATCAAACGCAACAACCGAAGCATAAAAGCTGCCGTGGGAAAAGTGGACAGATCCACTGCTGTTGCTGAATTGTTTTTATATTTATATATTATTATTATTTTTTTTTTTAATTTTTCCACCGCAACCATTTTTAACCTAAAAAAAATGTATCCTCAGGCAGTGTATCAATTTAGCACAACTTTGTTCAGAGTATTGTTCAGAGTATTAACTTATTATTATGAGTGTAAATAGTACCTAAAAGCACGACAGCTGCATATTATTTACAGACGCTATTCTGAAACCTTCTCTGTGCGAAAGTGATGTCCTCCATCTGCTACCCCCTTCCTTTCACAGTAATCGCCTTCATCATCCTGATATCAAAGGAAGGCATAGCCAATCAACTCAAGACACCGAGCCAGCTCTCAGATCTTTTCCTATTAAGTGTGTTACCTTTGATTTGTTAATAAACACGGCCAGGAGAGCCTGAGACCCACCGTCTCGTTAAATGACTGAGATACACCAAATCCGCCTTGGTGCAATTAAGTGACTGCACGTCTGGATCTGATGTCTCCAAAAGGTAGAGATAATCTAAGTTTGCTCCTGCTGTAGTTTAACCGCCGCCGCTTTGAAAAATATCTTACGACCTCGATAAGCACGCGGGACTCCGCGACCAGTGTGCACCACTTATGTGCCTGTAGCAATTCTCCTATAATAGGCAGTATGCAATACTTAGTGGGGGAATTGAAATGAGACGTTCGAGAACAAAAACAAGGATGAGGAGAGAGGAACAAAAAAAAAACATGTTGACGGCACACATAAACGTCACCCACGGCTTCTGTGCAAACATTGTCCCAAAACTGGCGGCTATGCTGAAATTCAAAATTCACTTTTCAGTTTTAAGATTGCGGTTTCACTATTTGCAAGAAATATGCTTATTTGTTTCACTTTTTTTTCCTTTTTTTATTTTTATTAAAGCAAGCATTAAATAAAATATTGTGTGTGTGTGTGTTCACAAATCATAGAGCTACCACCAGCAGACTGTTTGCTTAGTTTCCTACAAAGAGTCGAAGCAGCGAAACGGCTGACCTGGCACTGCGAAACGTTTATACAGCCCACCAACCAGCGACTCTTAAAGTCAATAGTTCACATGTCTTATCCGTTTTTTGTACACTGTGCCAAAACATGTCAAGTGTAAAAACAACATGGTTTTTGCAGAGGAGGTGTGCCAGACCGAGCTAAGCTGTATGCTCATTCACTTTATTCAAGTTAGGATAAAAGTTATTATGAAAGCGAATAAGCATATTTCCAAAATCCAGCTATTAAATGAATAAATGCACTTTTTCAGCAATGAAATAGAACAATGTGGCTCCTTTTGCTTATATTAAGTAATTATATTAAATAAATGGCGATTATTCTGGCAACAGCAATGAATTATGCAGCAGATGCTCCATCCTCTCCTCGTTTGCCTTTTGTTTTTGGGTGAGGTTAAACCTGACGGTATATGTATTTGCTAAGTGCACTACAACGGCATGCACTCCAGGTTCAAGAGGCTGCTCCACTGTTCTCCTGGTTAAGTGGCGCAAAAGAAATAAAATAAAAAGGTTAAATTATATGTTTGAGAAAAATGTTGAACTTTAACCGAGCAATGCTTAGTTTAAAGTCGAGACAGTCAAACGCTCAAGTTTAGTAAAAGAATGCAGACGTGTCACCTGCGTAACTCGCATAGTTACCACCCTGTTTCAACACCTTCATCAGTATAATATTGAAACTGGTAATAAAAATGTGCAGATGCACCGATATTAAAGTGGTGCAAATGACTGCAGCATTTTGCTTCAATTTAATGAAACATTTTCTAATAAATAAGCGACATGCCGGGATCGCAAAATCGGTTACGATGCGAGTGTGAGGCCCCAGTGTGTAGGAAGTGCTCTTTGTGTTGACCTTTATCTTAACAACAAAGACATGGCTGAAAGCACTTTGCACTTTTCTATTTATGCTCTGAAAGTGCATGAACCACCACACTTGAATTACAGGTGAACTATATAGAGAATAAATAAGACATAATTATAAGATGAATGAAAGCATAACAAAATCAGCCAGAGCATGTGTTCGAAATGTGGCTACCGAAAGGACACAATTTTTAAACTTGAGGAAAAAGAAGTTCATTGTTAAGCTCGGCATAAAAACATGCCCCATTGCTATTTGTTTTCATTTTGATTGGGGGTGTGCTGGCGCAGATTGGCCTTCTAATACCCACTGTTCCGTCGGAATCAGTGTAATTGCCTGCCGCATTCACAAATTAATACTTAGCTGTGGTGAGAGGGCGCCAATAAACAGAAGCATCATGTGCACATTCTTCCAAAAAAAATTAAAAGAAAAAAGGACATGGTGGAAATGCCTCTATCTCTTCCATGCTATTGCCTCAGAGCAGCTGAGGCACCACGATGATTATCTGAATGCTGTTACATGCAAAGACACTTTCTGCGCTCATGTTGGCTGGCCCGGCAAAGCTTCTGTTTTCTGGATTTCTTTTTTAACCAGAGGCCAAAACCCTGGATCACAACGCCATGCAAGTACAGAAATATAGAGTACAGCGTTTCGCCTGCCCTGCCTTCATTGATTGTATATTTACAGCCCGGTATACACATCAGTGGAATTGCGATCTCTTACCCCCAAGATGGAAAATGGGCAGAGATAAATAAAAAACACATAAACAACGAGCTGCAGTATTGTAACTTGCTGACCATAAGAATGGGTGTTTTTCACTTGGCCTTTACTAATAGAATAAATGCTGAGGGGTCATTTCTAAATTAATTCCTCCGGCCAAAGCGGTTTCCCCGGACCAGCCTAAATCACATTTGATGTAGGAGGATTATCCCTGATTGAGTGCACCGTAAAGAAGCTTGTGACAAAGTAGAGAAACCACAACATTTCCACAGAAGTGTGACTCGCCCGACAATGAGGCTCTGTGTTGCACTCGCGCACAAGTGCACACCGCTGTACACTGCTGCAGCATAATCATCCACCTACGGTGGCTGGTTATTGCATAAATGTGCAGAGACGCTCCCCAGTCCCACACAGCGGACGGGGCGAGAAGCCCCCCCTGCCGAACGGCCCCGGCTCTGAGGCAAGTGCATTGTCGTACCTCGTGGAGTGCAGCGCTCCCCATGCCTGTTCGGGGAGGACCGGGACTAAAGCCTTTAATCCCCGCCTTGATTCACGATAGCCTGCTAGGTTTTTAAAATGTCATCAGTGGGGAAGTGTGTCCTGCTCCTGCCCCACATGCTTGGCCTATTAATACAGGGACAACACCGTGGTACATCCATCTAGGAACTGCAGTGTAGTAGCGGAACCTATATTTATACATAGTAGTGACACATGCTGATGCCGGGGATCTTAAACAGTCATCAGTGCCATGCCCAGTGAGGATTGACAAGTGTTTTAGCTTATGGGAGATGATAAATCGTGCTAAAAACAGACCACAGATTAAATTGTGCCACGATTAGTACCAACTTCACTCTTTCATCCATGGCATCTCCCTTGCCCTGAACATGTTATCGCCATAAATACTGCTGTTCACGGAGGAGTGCCACAATTCTAAATGGACCAGATTCAGTATTCATCAGTAACTTTTTTTTCCTCTCTTTTTTTATTGTGGGGGTCGGGGGAAGCCAATGTCCCTAACAACCAGTGCTCTGTGGTTCACGGCCAAGGCTACAGCAATGAAGACTTGTGATGAGTAATGCTTTGTTGTCTGGAAGATTGCACAGCGTAGGCTACAAGTTGTATACATCTGGGGAAAATAGTCACAGGCTTTTATAAATAGAGTTAGGCTCATCTTGGCGTGCACAGAACGAAGAAATATTGAAAATACTTACATAAAATATTTTTTTCTTCTCTCCAAAATTGATGGGCCGTGGTGGTGCCAATTTTAAAATAATTGAATATGCACACAAAAAAACACAGCAGCCAACAATTGACATGAAGTAATATTGGTTAAACAATTTTCCCAGATAGTTAGCTAACCACGTTGGTGGTTTGATGACAGTTTGCAATTTAGCGAGCATTTCATAGCCATAACCTTCAGAGTTACTTCATAAATTTGCCAATTTCTCTCCTCAACCCCTGGTACTCGGTGAACTTTATTTTTTAATCTTCTCTCGCCGAGGCGCTCGCGTGCAGCTCTGGCTGTGCCTCGGTGCTCGGGCTCGCAGAGCCCATCATCCTCCTCTCGCTCACCCGTGTCCACCGACTAACGAACGGACAGTACGCACAGTACGGACGGACAGCAGGGTGGAGTGTGTACCTACCCGGCCGCTCGCTGCTCCTGTCCGGCCCCCCAACTCGGCGTCTGTCCTTGTGTCGCTCCGGCGGCGCTGCTCACGCGTGAATGCTGTCTTCTTTATCCCGCACGGACTGTTGTAGCATCGCACAACGGTGGAAACGAGGCTTGTCCTGTGGGTTCGTTCCGCGCCGCACGCGCTGCACGTCACCAGGTGCTCGAGCGTCTCTCTCTCCCTCTCTTTGCGTGCGGGCGCGCGCGTGTGTGTGTGGGTGGGTGCAGGCGTATCGCAGATGAACGCAGCCGCTCGGACGCACTGACACACACCGTGTGGCCACTTTACTCCTGATGCCGCTCCTCCCCTTACACTCACTCACACACACTCGCACACAGACGCAGACGCACGCACACACAAGCCCTACAGCGCCCCCTAGCCGCCACTGCGTGCACCCGCAGAGCTGGACACAGAGACAGGTTCTCATTTGAAGGGATTTTTTTTTATTCTACTCTCTGGAGGGAATCAATTATTCTCTGTGGTTATCAGAAATGTTTCCTGTCCCGCTTTTAAAATGCCCATATGGGTCCGAATCGGTGTCCTTTAAAAAAAAAAAAATGTTGGTGCAGGACAGTGCTGTTTTCACCTAGTAGTTAAGTGCTGGCAATTACATTCACTTTGCATCCTAGTTGTAAATCACAGACCCCCGCCCCCACGCCGGCCGATTAGATGGCTGGAATGAAAATCAACAGAGCTCTCTCTGGCTGGATACAAATTGCCCAAAATCAATGGCCTTTCTGCTTCCCTAACCACTTCTCCATGAGCACACTGAGCAATGTGTGGCGGTCAAGGAAAGACAAGGGAGGAGGGAGGCGTTGCGGGACGTTAGTTTTTTTTTTTTTTTTTTGTAAGAAAGGGCCCCCTTCCCTCTTCCCAGATGTCACATTTTGACAAGTCAATGTCAGAAAAAAAAAAAAAAAAGCTAGTGCCAAATTCAGTTCAGCGGCTTTGATACCTGCACCAGCTCTTATCTCCGGTAGGCAATTAACTCGGGCAGGAACATTCTAATCTAATTTTGATCTCGCAGGACTTTCTAACATCCTGTCCACATCTCCAGGCTGTCCTCTGTCAGTCAATGATAACCACTGTAGAACTGGTATGTGTAAATCCATTGGTTTACTTTTGTAATGCTCCTTTACTGCCCAGCGTCAGTTGTACGCGAACGCACCTGTTTTCTCTTACTCCGCTTGACTAACTCTACCCCCCAGGACCGTGTGGGTGTGCGCACGCGCTTTGATTGGCGTCTCCATCCATCAGTTAAGGCAGGGGAGAACTTGATCATGCTCATTAGCGCTTAGTGTTTGGTGACGTCACGTCATTTCCGGTACATGTTCATCCTGAGCGGGGATTTAACCAGCCTGAAGAAAGAACAAAAAAACTGAAATACAGTATAAGTCAGTTTGCACACTGAGCTCATGAAGGGTACACAGTTCTGTCAATGGCCTCACATTATTACACTGACTCAAGTGACATGCTAAGAAACGTATTGACATATTTACATCAATATTTGTGCCAAGAAGCCAGTTAGCCAATAAAGATGCATGTCATCAATGCTCTAATTAAAACACTATGGAGGCGAGTGTTTTTTGTTTGTTTTTTAGAAAGGAGACGGGATCAGCGTATTTGTGAGAGCTCCAGGATGAATATAAACATGACTTTTGTTGTACCGTGTTGCTCGTGTTCCATTTAACCTATGCTGCCCTCTTATTCTTCCTCTTGGGACTGTGCAGAATCATTTCATTAATAGATAACTATTCTCTTTGTTTTTCTTGTCCCCATGAGGTGTATAAAATGCTTAACGGAGGTATGTCAAGAGCTTTAGTCCGATATCTGTAAAGGCCAAAGGGGGCGTTAAAAGTAATGAAAATATCTGCTTTTAACCATAGCGGAGTACACTGTAAGCATCATTTCTAATGGCATACACGTCGGTAATATATGCACTGGGTAATGTCTGGGTAAAATACTCAAGTGCCCCATGCTCCCAAGACACCCAGCGTTGCATCAAAATGTCACTCCCGGCAGAATAGATAGCTGGCCTTATCAGGGGTCACATTCTATTTGCAGTAATTTCAGAAGTCTCTCAGCTGTGCCTTTTAGCCACGGCAGTGCGTCAGAGGGCGGGAAATGGTGTGTACTAATTTTGTTTTAGAGACGAGCGAGCCTAATCCGAGCCAGCAGGTACTCGTTTGAATAAGAAGGCCTTAAACACCCTACAAACAACACTCCCTATCTGAGATCTTGGTTTTATGGAATGCCATTTCCCCAAGGAGAACGAGTATCATGCTCAATGATGGAGCAAGCTCCGTGGGACTATTTGATGATGATGGGCTTACATGTGATAGCGTGGCGCACAATTCACAAGGCGAGAAAGATGGGAGAGAACGCTCCAAACTCCGCAGTCAATGGCAGCCACGAAGAAGCTTCAACACAAAGAGAAGAGGGAATAACAATTAGCCATTATTGTTTGACATTTAAGAAAAATAGCAGTGTCTCTTCATCTACAGTGAAAGCCAAAATCACAGAGTGTTGCAACGGTTGAGACATATTGGGAATTACGCAAAAGTGAAGTTTGAAAAGGGAACTGAAGTGATATCTTTGGAGCTGTTTTGAATGGTAAGGAAACAGGAAATAAATATATTTGCAAGAGCGTTTGACAAATTTGCAGCGAGTTTTGTATACAATTCAATTAAAAATCTAAATTGAAATTTTTGGGAAAATAAAAGTCCAAGGTTTATCGGAACAAAAACACTGTAATCCTCGGTTTGCGTGCAAGCATGTGGAAACTTATCTTTCACGGGTTGTTTTGCAATCACTTACCTGGAGTGCCAGCGATTCTGCAGGGTACTATTATTCATGCCCTCTACTGTACCCTGTATGTGACAACATCTGGAGCCTGTAAACAAGAGTAATTGGGCTCAGGGGGCAGTGGGGAGAAAAAGAAACAAACCGCTTCCATGAGTCCGACTATCATTTCATCTCGCTGTTGGTGGATTTCATTTTCTGTTGAATCCAAAAGGTACGGGATAGAAGAAAAAGCCCCCAGATTGTTAAATAAAGAAGAGAGCCTTGTGCCTAGCCTGAAGGAAATTTGTGTCAAGCGTAATATCTTTTTTTTTTTTTTTTTTTTTTTTAAGTCGTAGAAGAAACCTGGGAACCACTTCTCTCCTAAGCCGGTGCTTTCTTTCTCAACTCACGGACTCCGTCGCTCAACTTCTGACTATCTATTATTTACTGCCAGCTATATATCAACTCGGTGGTACTTTGCAAATCAGAGCACACGGACTGTACATTGCCAGCGTACAACCTATCTTTGACCGACGATGTGCACATTTAATTTGATCCCAGAAGTTCGTGCTGTGCGAGACGCGTCAGCTCCACAAAGTTGAACTGGCTCCACAGAACAAGTTAAAGTTTCTGTGCAACCCCCCTCGCATTTTTGCAAACGTTGCAGAAACTCAGTGATTCTGAATAGACGCCTGGCAGAGTGTGAAATGGAGAAATGCAAAAGCTATGGTGGCAGGGTTCAATAAACGTGTTTTTGAGAAATATTTCAAAACCCAAATCACTTGATATGCTGTGCAGTGCATGCCCCTGCGCGGGCCGCCTCAGCCCAATTCTTCACAAAACACTTTGGACCGAAAGCATCGCGATAGAGCATGACGCTGGGTAAGAGGCGGGGGGCATCACGGGGTTAACGCCCATCGAAGACATTCAGACTCTGGATGTAGAATTCACGTGTTATTTGGTTACGGGTGATTTTGTTCCCCCGTGGCCTCACTCTTAATCTGTTGAATGGCCCAAAAAATGGCCAGTTTTTAATTTAGTAAGAAAGAAAAATAGGAAAAATGCTACTTTAAAACATTGGAGGGGATGGTGAGCACACATGAGTCACGTATAATAGATTACATCATATTCCATTCTTCATAAACAATTTCAGCGACGTAGGTGGACATAATAAGTGATTTTATATATTCAGCAGAGCTTATGAAACAGTATAAAAGAGACCCGCGCCCTTGTGTGGGAGACTCCAGTTGGCAGTACAGTTTTAAGTAGAATTAAAAAAAACAAAAAACAGGAAGAGTCAACAGATTTATCCCATTAGAGGGAAATGAAGCAGACAGAGAGTCTGTGTTTATCCATTATGAAATCCATATCAGTCTGGAAATGAAACACCACAGGTTCAGACTCTGAACTGCTTCCACTTCTTCTTCTTTTCTTTTTTTTTTTTTTTTCTTTTTTTCTTTTTGCAAATGTGACCACCAGATAATTTGCTTCTTTTAATGATTAATTAGCTGCTATGTTTCTTTGATCAGCCTTGAAAAATCAATGCATCTTCGCATCCTCCACGAGGCGCGGGCCGAGGCATCTGCGGAACGGAATGAACGGCACGAAAAAGTACATTGCGTGAGGCAAAATTTCTCGCCCTGTGAAGCCCGTGCAGAGGCAAGTTTGCCAGTAATTTTTTTTCCAAACTGTCAATGTTGCTCAAGGAGAGCCTTTGGGTGGAGCCACTTGGCCCGCATTAAATTATAATGACATTTATGCTGCTCGCCCTCTGAAACTATCAAAGCGCTTTCTCGCTCGTCTTTGTGTTTTCGATTTAAAACATGTCGCCTGTCTAACAAGATGTTCTTTTTTTTTGCCAATCAGGGAACGGGGGCGGGGGTGGCTGGCAGTAATGTTTAAGTTTTTTTTTCCCTTGGACATCTGCGATGCGAATTCAATGTCCATGTCCGTGACAATAAAACCCCTCGCCAATGGATCAAAAGTTCTCTTTGTGCGAGGCAAGTTTAGCATTTTGAGTTGTAAATCGAGCGCAGCCAGGAATGAGCTTTTTTTTCACCTTCCTCCCCCGCCGCCGATGCCTGGAAACCGAAACAATTAGCGAGCCTATTTCTACAGAGATGACCACAAACTCACACTGCCGCAGGTGGGAAAAGGCTCATTTCCAATTAACAAGTCTAATTACATCACAGCTCTGCAGCGTTGTCTGGCGTTCGCTGCGTCTGACTGTCCGTGTGCACTTGTGTGTGTGTGTGTGTGTGTGCGTGTGCAACTGTTCACCGCAGAGTGTGGAACCGAAGGTTCACAGGGGTCAAGGGGCAAAACAAAAGCTTGGCGGTTACTGAACCAGAACACACATTGTGAATTTATTTTTACACTAAATGCTAACAGTTGTTTCTTTGCGGGCAGCTTGGTATACGGTAAAAGGGTAAACTGTAACAGAGAAATTTGACAGTGTTGACAGTGGATATTGTGAATTTTGTTACAGCCACAAACGTAATGGTTCTGCTTTAACTCACCACGCTCACAGCCTGCACATTTAATTAATATAGCACTTTTAACAGTGCTAAAACATGCTCCCTGTAAGATTAAGAATAGAAGCAGAGTCTAACGAAGCAGAGTATAAACAATGTCATAGAAACACAGAATGAATTAGTCTGAGATGCTCTTCTGTTTCATGCTGATAGTGCAGTGTGTGTGTGTGCGTGTGTGTGTGTGTCGCCTCCGAACCAATACATTGTCGAGCTTGGTGCTGTCGGGCTCCCGTTCTGTGTTGTTCTGTTCCTGCTACGGTCGTTTGTGTCTTTTTTTTTTTTTTATGTGTGAAGAAACGTTTTTCTTTTTGAACTTTTCCTCAAGGAAACGTATAACTTTGTATTTGGAGAAAAATATATTAAAAAAAAATATATATATACAGTATATAGCCTCGGGCTTAGGGTAGGGTTTAGCAGTCTAATTAAGCAGCGCCAGTCCGATTCAGTGGAGTCAAGTCCGGGAGACGGGCGAGGCCGGTACAGACGTGCACTTCACGGCTTGCTCCTGCGTAGAGAGCCGGTGATGGACGTATGATATCAATTGTCTCTTTCAATCAATCAATCTGCAGTTTTTTGACAAAGCACATTCTCATGTCAAGTTTGATTTCGGGGGCCCCATCAACTTCGACGCGCCACCCTCGGTTTGGGCCGATCAAGGCTTGTTTGTAATTCCAAAGTGTGAACCAATTTTTATTCATGTGCAAAAATAGCCCCCAGCCGTTTGCAGAAGCGCAGGATGTTACAGTCTCCAGACTGTCTTATTGGAAAATAGCTAAACTCAGCCCCGACAAAAACTAGACACTGCACGCTTCGGAGGTTTTTTTGATCTGAAATGAGAAGTCCACGTTGTTTTCTTTCGCCGGCTCCCCTCGTACCTCTGTGAGGCAGAAAAAAAAACAACAACAACAAAAAAAAACAAAAAAAAACCCAACCTGTTTCACCCAATTATCTTTCCCACAGGGCACAGTCAGGCAATTTGGCTCAGCCGAGACTCTGATTCATTGAGCCAGATGATTTAAAGCTTTTCTGGGGTCCACAAGTCAGCCCACCAGGACCGAAACTGCTCTGTGATTCTCAGTTGATACCAAGCGGTGCAAGTTTAGCTCCACTCCAAAGGTTACGGAGATAAGAATAGCCGGTTATTTTTGGGGCCCCCTCGTTTGTCAGCCCGTGAAAAACATTAGTCTCGAGTGATCACAAAATTGCTGTCAAGCGCACAGTTGCCAACGCCACACAAGACTGCTACGGGAACGCCGCCCGATAGCCTAGTCGGTACGATTGGACGAGACGGTGCTGATCGCCGATGTGCTTAATTATAGGAAAAATGTGTCTTATTTTCTATTCCGCCTCATCTTCAACGCTTCGCAGGATTATAGCCTCGGCACAAAAGCCAGGCCGTGAGGTCACATCCCTCCTGGTAATTAATATGATTAGCGGTGAGACAAACACAATGTCCTTGACAAATACTGAGGCAATTATCATCAACATCAGTTCCTGAAGTGCCCCTCGTCTCATGCAGTATGTGCCTGGGCTCCCCGGAGAACTCTATTTCCTCTCATTACTGTGAGTTTTAGTGTTCAGGGACATGGGAACGTGAATGCGTTATGTAACGTCTGCAGCGGGTATAGCTGCCCCTATACCGTAGATGCGCTAGATTTATACGGCAACTGCAGAAATCAGGGCCGATGCAACGTCTCACTATAGCCTCATTGTGATGTTCAATGCAGGGGAGGAACATTGGCCGAATGGATTCCCTTCGCAGTGACCATTCTGCTCGCTCTCTCCCTCCCGCTCTCGCCCCCGCGCACTATTTAGAAGCCATTACGTTGTTGATCAATGCGTCAAGACACTCCGGATTGTTGCAATAGGAAAACAAGGTCCCAAAAAAAGGCTATTTCAAGTCCCGCGCTATCTGTGGAGAAAGCAGCAGAGAGGATAATTGGGTATTGACAAAGGAGTGCGAAAAGCAAAGACAGCAGGCAAGACCACTCTCCAATTTGCGCCGTCAACTTGAGGCTCTGATTATGCTGTTTACTGACCAGATAATTTGGGCAAAAACAAACACTGGAGGGTGACGTGTCAAACACCAGCGAACTCGCGTAAAAAATATTCCACTTAATTGGGACGATGCTTTTCATTTTCCTGCTGCTGCATGACTCCCACACTCATTCCCCGGAGTGGAACACACTGTCATTCTCGGGGTTGAGCGATGTTTTTCAAAGCATGGGGGGTTTTCATGCTTCGTTTGGTGTAAATGGATACTCAACGGTTCGTTGATAGTAAAACACCAGATTAATCCCATCATGATCTCCACTACACAAACATTCCACCATTAGTCCCCCGTCTTCTCGTATTAAATGTTCGTATCCAACGGGGGGTTAAAGGCCCTGAAAGACTATTATCCAACCAGATGCATACTTATACCTACATATACCTTATACCTCGTTACCTATGTTTTCACACAATCTGCCATGGCCAGAGTCGATTACGTTATTTCCCAGAAGATTTTTTTTTTTCTCTCTTTTTTCCCACTGTGCTCTTCCTGCTGATTTGCGGGGAGCACATTTTATTTTTAAAACAATACGAAAACATTTGAAATTCTCATGAAAGTTGTCGGGCTGTCAGATCTAATCTGATCAAACCACACCTGCACAGGCCCGATAAAGATTATCTGAGGGTGTAACTGTGTTAAAAAAAAAATAATAATAATAAAAAAAAAAAGGCGTACGCTCTCGAAGTATAAAAAAACAACTTCTATAATTAAGAAAGAAGAGGACAATGTTACTTTTAACTTGATTGGATTATTATTGTAGGTTGATTTTCATAATAATAATCATCATCATCACCATCACCATCACCATCACCATCACCATCATCATCATCATTTAGTCTAATATTCTATTTATTTAAAGTGTGTTTATCTATATGAAACAAACAATGTGTAATGGGGAATAACTCATTAAAGCCTTAAATGAGCTATTGACCGGCTCCCACTCAAACGCTCTGTCGCTGAGCACCACCTAGTGTCGAAAGCCTTCGGCTGACCTCGTTGCGCTATACACAAGAGGAGCACAACACAAACGTGAGTGCACTACATCCACAATGCATGAACTCCGTGCTCAATAAATTAAAAAAAAAACTTTTCTCCAAAACTGCGGCGCGTCGATGTTTTATAGCACGGGCCGAGGGAATCTAGGACACACGTGACTCACGGGTGACGGAGCTTCCCTGCATTTCCGCCGCTCAGTGGGCTTCGCAACCCAGAGCCAACAGAGGCTTCATGGCTGGGTGGAAGACAACACAGGCCATCTGTCGTCTGTGTGTTTTCCTTGGTGCCCTGCCACGAAGCAGAGCGCCCGGCGGTGCCCGCGTGCACCTGGGCGTGCCCGGGGGCCGGCTTCACCGGGCCACCTTCGCGACCTCCTGGCCCCACTGGGCCCGCCTTCTGCCAAGAGCCCCGGTACAATAGCTGCAGTGTGCGATAAGGGCCTTGTTGTCGCGGGGTCGCGACGCAACCGCGCCACTAACCGTAATTGGATCGCTGAAAACTTTTTGGGCCCCGTGGGACGGCGATGTTGTTCCCCTGAGTTACATGAAATCCAAATGGATCTCGGAGCCATTTCATGAAATTGCAGAACAGCGCTATTCCCCCGCTAAGGACTCGATGAGTAACCGTGGAGACACTCTGTGGCTCCGTGCTCTGACATAGTCCGGCAGGGCCGTTACATAAACACCGAAGCGTGACATAATTCGGGGTGAATCACCACTCCTCATCCCCTCGCTCCTGGATAAGCATGAGGACACCGACGACTGAATTCCCGTATCGGCTGTAGTCAAGGAAACGCGCACGTGTGGGGAGACAAGAGGGGGGCGCGAGGGCAGCTCCCTTTAAAAGCGCTCCCAAAGTGTGCGTGTTCGCTCGTCTCTCAGTGATGGCGCCAATTCCGCCTCCAGGATGATGAACCGCTTTCCCATCGGCACATGGGATCTGCCGCACGTCCAGGTTAAACAAAAAAGATCCCTTCGACATCCTGGAGCAAACCAGGTGACTGCGTGTCACACGTTATACTGGATGCACAAATAGCGCGGGACCCTCTTTGGAGGCCGCATTAGGGATGCTGTGTTATTAATATCTCCCATTCATCATAGGAAATAGCCCGCAGCACTTCCTCCCCTAATCTGCCGCCTCACACTGATATTACGCCGCGCAGCGATTGGATCGCAAAGGAGATCAGGCCCTCTGTGACAGCAGGATTTAGCAGGGCTGCAGGTTACCGCACGTGTTTTGGAGCCGCCACCGCCGGCATACCTTGCTGATGGTAAGCACGTGTGCTTGTGTGTGTGTGTGTGTGTGTTTTTTGAAGTTCATCTTTTTGACAGAAAGATATGAGCTAAACACATTCAATTGCGAAAATAAATAAATATACAAATAAACGAAGCGGAATAACTACTGCGCTGCCCTGCTCTAGCTATGAGCCGCAAGCACGTGTCCGCTATTTAGCTCAAGGAGAAGCATGTTTTTTTGTTTATGTTTTCTAAGTCTTGGTTTGTGAATGTCAACAGCTTTCACCGTCAGCTGGACAGATTGTGGAAATGCACTGCGCTAAACGAATAGTGTAAACATCAGATGAATCATGCCTGTCAACAGGCAAAGCAAGCACAGCAGGAAACCGGGCAAATCTGCATTTCTGCACTCGGCCTGCTCCCGCCGTTAGAATGACATCTTCGCCTCCACTAATGACTTTTATAACTTGACATAACTCAATGTATACGCCTGGTCAGATTAGAAGGAGCACTGCAGTTTGCTTCGAGGGTGTTGATGAAACTGCTTCTTCGATTTTATGAAGGTTTCACGTGCACAATATGTAGTAAAAGAAAAATAAAGGCTCGAGACTTTGTGATTCACAGTTGGATGTGCGGGGTTGTAAACATGCGGGCGCTTTGTGGGCAAAATGGCATAATGTATCTCCAGCTGCATAGTGCATCGCACCTGAAGGATTATGGGATGTTTCTTTGCATCGTCTGCCTCGTGGGAGTTCCTCCACTTCACGGAAGCAGAAGTTGCTCGACTTGAGCTACAGTGAATGTTAGCCTGACCCCTAGTGGCAACAGTGGTGCAAGTGTGCGCAGTGCAGTGGCCGGAGAAATACCTCAAGAGTAAAAAGAAATATTCCACACAGAACGCATCTGCTTGACAGAACTCGGTGTACACTGCAGCACCACAGTGGTCCATCTACTTCCTCTGATTACAAATACACCGTTGAGACTTTCTGATCTGCTCTTCCAGGAATATGGCTGGCCTAGAAATCTTGTCATAGTATCGAATGTTTCATTTTACGTCAGGTGTCAGATGGAGGGTGGGTGGAGGCAGGGCCTGTCCCCCCCCCCCGCCCCCACCCCATGCATGACAAAGTGTGATCAAAATCGAGTCGATCAAACTCCAACGTGGAGAGTCATTGAGCAATGACCCACATACTTCGTATGCCAGAGGATTTTCATTCATCGTTTTTTTTTTTTTGGAAACCGAGGTTACGACAGCCTGGCTTGCCGGATGGATCTAACGCAGACGCACACGCGCGCGCACAGATGTGTTCCGAATTCGCAAATCCCAGCTCCGTGTGGACAAACGGAAATCCGACTTGACCTGCTAGGTCCGAGGGGTTAGACGAGGCCAGCAGAGCAGAAAGGCTGAGCGACCCCATGTCGCGCTAGTGTCATACTAAACAGAAAAGTCTAGTTCGGGGACTCAAGAACAATTATTTTCCATGTGCGTGTGTGACATGATTTTCATTAGAGTGAGGTTAATGGAGCCCTCATTGAACGCAAAAACCCTCATTCGAAATCCATTCAAGTTCCGTCAGCGGTCGCAATCAAAGTCGTTACAGGCACTCTCTTACAACTCTCTCCCATTAGACAGTGCTCTCTTGTAAACCTCTCCTGTAATCACATGATGAGCCGCAGAGTACTTTTGGCAGGGCAAATTGTCAGAGAGTGCTGGGAGAGCAAAAATAACAAGATCCTAATGTATACGGCAGTAGGAAGGGGCCGCGTTACACAGGGAGGATCATTCAGTCGTGGCCTTGACACGAATGGCTGCGTTTTCAAAAAAATGTCGGTGAAAGAATCCCACGAGCAATTCAAGCGTACGAAGTTGTCACTCAACCTAATCTTTAAGATCTACTTGAAGATCTTATGAATTAGGGAAATTAAATGAAACCATGAACATTAGGAGTGGAGGACCAAAATCCCAGTTCGGGCTTTTGTTTAGGTGGAATGCTGCACGTTACGTTGGACGGTAGGTTTTGTGTTTAAAGAAATGGGGGGAAAAAACTCAAATAGCAGTTCACAATTTATTTACCGAATAAATTTGGACAAAACACCAGAATCTGTTACGATACAATCAGAACATCTGAGGCAGATATCCCACCATGCACCACGCCCCTCCGTGAAACAAAAAGGACTAAACATTAGCACCAAATCAGAATCAACTTAAATAAAAGGTAGCTCAGTCTACAAAAAAAAAAGCAACAGTTTTATTGAAAAAGCAACTCGGAAAGTAGCAAATTGAGGATTTTCTTATTTTTAAACTTTTCTTTAAAAAAAAAAAAAGAAAGAAGAAGAAAAAAAAAAAAAAACCCACCCTCCCCCTTCTCCCCCTGGCAGGCTATAGCATTCATGGGGCACATGCCGATAACTAGAGAAAAACACAAATTCAAGTAACATTGAGATACGACAAAACATGTCCACTGGTACCCATTCCGAGCATGATCGTTCCACAGAACCTACGCAGGCAGTAGAAAACTAACATGAGGTCCTGGAGTGAGCACGTCATAGCAATACTATCACTGAATAACTTGTATCAACTTGTTTTATGATGAAGAGAGAGAGGGAAAAAAAAGAAAAAAGGGGGGAGACCAGGTGGCATGGGCTGTCGGGGGCCACAAGAATACTGGCACAGAAGATATTGTGTACTCTAAAACTTCAGACAGACATTTCCCCTTCGTGCCCGTCCTGTGTCAAGATATTGCCTACATCGTACATGAAAAAGGAATCTCTGAATAAAGAAAAACCCTGCAATGTAGTTTTAAATATATATTTCTATTTATTTATATATTTTATTATATATATTTATAACTGTTACAATTTAAATAAATGTTACGTCCTCGTTCCTACAACTGAAGAATGAATTTAAATAAAGAGGAAACTAATTATTATTATTTTATTTTTTATTTTTTTTTATTTTATTTTTTTAAAGAGGTGGACCTCGTCCACCCACCCTACCACATCAAGTGCACAATGCCATGTTTGGAGGCATACCAAGAAAAACTGTTTAAGATTGAGGTTCAGGGAGTGATATTAAAGCAGCATTAACAACAGACCAGAATAGCTTAATAAACAAAACCTTAAAAAGGATGATGATTACTCAAAAGTAATGAAAAATGAGAGTGTGGTGAAGAATGGCGCGGCGAAGGCAAAAGAGATCGAGGAGGCAGAAACGTATCAATCACAGAAAACAAGGCCGTCAAGGAGCTTGGTGACTGTCAAGAGTTTTCTGTAATGGGAAACTGAGACAAAACTAAACCACGGAACAAAGCCGGGGCCAAAACATGACGACGACGACGATGAGCGGAAAAAAGCAAAGCCGGTTCCATTTTTTAACCAAGGATCCCAGGTCAGCATCAATTTTCCCCAGTGAGGGTTCAACAACTGAACTTGGGGTTGCGATTTTTGACCCTGGGTCTGTGGTTAGCGCTGGAAGCGGCGAAAGCTATGACGAGTAAAAAAAAACAAAAAAAAAAATGAACAAAAAAAAAACGATACGAAAAGTTGTGGCGTTGGGAGTTCTTTTTGAAACGTTCTCCTCGGGCTTCCTGTGTTTCTATGTCCCTTCATGCTTTCCATAGTGTCAAAGAAAAATGGTGAAAGTGTCTACTTTTATGAGCACCGCATTAAAAACAAAACCGATCCGAAAAAAAAGAACTTTTGCTACATTGTTTGCAACTTGCATGTCCGGGCGTCAGCGTCCCCGAAAGGGTTGTGCGTCGCCGGGGTGATGTATAGATGCCATTTGTCATGCCAGGCTCAAGGTTTTCCGTGAAAATGGTGGAAAAAGGATAACGCGATGGAAACACCTTTATTATGAGTGACAAATGCTCACCTAGTAATCTCTACACTACTGTTTTTTTTTTGGGCTCCCTCTGGAGCGTGGCGAGCTGACCGTGGCGGACCGTGTTTTTTTTTCGTTTTTTTTTGTTTTTTGTGCTTGGCGTTCGCTCAGCTGAAGAACTGCTCCAGCTCCTCCTCCATGTTCACCTCGGGCACCGTCTGCTCATGCTCCCGCTCCCCTCGGCCGTGCGCCGCCGACACCCCTGGCCCCCGCGAGGAGGCGAACCACGGGTGCTCCAGGATCTCCCTGGAGGTGAGGCGCTCGGCGGGCTCCCGGCGCAGGATGGAGCGGATCAGGCACTTGGCCTTGGGCGTGAGAGTCTCGGGGACGTTGAAGTGGCCCCGGCGGATCTTGCTGAACAGCGAGCCGGGCTCGACGTCGTGGAAGGGGTAGCGGCCCACCAGGATGGTGTACAGCATGACGCCGAGGCTCCACACGTCGGCCGCCTTCCCCGAGTAGCTGCCGTTGGCGTTGAGGATCTCGGGGCTCACGTAGGCCGGGCAGCCGTGTTTGTCTGACAGGGAGTCGTCCTGGCCGTCCAGGATATACGTGTCTTCAAGGCTCTCCAGCTTCACGAGGCTTCTAGAAATACCACAGAGGAGGGGAAGGGGGGGGTTAATTTATTAAGTGATGATTAAAACCAAAGCCCCACCCAATGTTTAGATGCCAAGGGAGGAAAATAAATAAATACAAGACAAAAGCGGAACAATTTGGCTCCGGCGGATATCTCAAGTGTTTTAGATCCATCCTTTTTGGGAACTAGAGCACCTAATGCGCTGGGGCTTAATTTTGACATTTCGTTTCACTTCTTTTCTTTATTAAAAAAACAAAGATAAACAGATAAAAGCCCAGCCAAAAAGCATCAATGGCCAAATAGACTAAGGACATCCACGATTCAAAAGAAAAACTATTACGGGTGACTGATTATCTTACGGTTCCCGCATTGAACCGCTTCACTCAGGGAATCGCGTCAGCGTGGATTTCTTCTCTCCCAAAGAAAAAGCAACTATTTGCACTCCTCTCCGCAACGCCACAATAGCAGCCGTGACACCCTTGAGGGACCGATAATGATGGCTGGTTGCACAGATGCGTTGTCGCCAAATAATTTTGAGAGGCCAGGGCGAGAACATTCTCCACGTGCAAGGTAAGAGACACTTGTGGGGCTATGCAAATGCCGCCATCTGCGTGTGAGGTCCACGATACATTATGCATCAGACAAAGAGCCAAGGTGTGCGATAGCATCGACTGGGAGCCCCCTCGGTAAGAGGAAACCAAGAAGCAATGGATTAGACGGGAAAATTATATATTTTTTTTAAGCCATCTGTGACACGCGTACTTTCAAATAACCTCATTTTCTGGTTCATTGTCAGCATAGTAATTACCCTTTATTAATATGCATTGGACCGGTTTCACATTTTCATATTAAGGAAAAATCTATTCTGTCCTTGAGCCAAGCGCCCATTGTTCTTCTGTGAGATAAAGAGCTGTGCGCAAATTCAAATACAGCCCAATACTGCCCGAATAACAGCTGCGTGACATGAGTAAACCGGCAATTACAACTAAAGGGGCTTAGAATTAAAATAATTTTAAAGACGGTTTCCCAGCAGCCACATATAGTATATCTGGGGGGGGGGGGGGGGGGGGAGACTCGCCGTCCCAGCCCACGAGCGGCACGGTGTAGCGTTCAAGGTCATTGGACCCGTACGGAGAATGTGAGGCAGCTCCACTTCCCTTTTCCACTGTTCGAGCCAAAGACTGATGTCACGCTTTCAGACAGAGGGCAATTAAGTGCAGCCTGTGCCTCTGCCGTGGGGCGTCAGATACGAGCTGGCTGGACCTGAAGTTTCCCTTCTACAACTTTGCCATTAGCCCTGACTTACAGTCTGCAATGACATAAACGATAATACGGTTTGCAAAGAAATCAACTTCTGCTCAAATGTGACAACAGATGACTGAATATTTGTAGACGTAGTAATCCAATGCTGCCACCAGGGGCCAGTAAACCTGTACTCAGAAAGGGTGATGCCTTGGCTTACTACAGAAGTGTAGCAGCAACAAGAGCTCAGCTTTCTGGATAATTTGTAGAGCAATATCTAGCCCTAACGTCTTTGCTTATGTGAATGGTTCAACTGAAGTCCCAGGTTTGAAAAAAATTTACACATTTAAATGTGATTCCATTTGCCATATAGATATATATGTGTGTGTCATAGACCCACTGCAAAACTCTGTGCACAAAAATCACTGAGGGAGACACATAAGGCTTATGTTTCCTGTAATCGGCACAACATCTGGGAGAGGCATGCCAGTCATGGCGCGTCTCAGTTTATACTATCCCTTGTGTTAGCTCAGATATGGGAGATATCACCGACTGTTGCTAGAACCACACACGGTATCAACATGTACAAATCAAGCAAGTGAAAATAAAGGCCACACTAAATTTAGGGACACAAAACGATTTTTGCAGCACTCACCTGTCCTCGTTCTTGAAGACAAACTTCCTCAGTTTGAGGTCACGTAGAACCAGTCCGTTGTCGTGGCAATGTGCCACGGCCGAGGCTATCTGATAGAAGAGTCTGGCAGCCTCCTCCTCCCGCAACTTCTTGCAGGTGCGGACAAAAGAGTGCATGTCGCCATGGCTTCTCTCGAAGAACACATAGGCCCGTGTTTCCCCAAGCAAGATTTCCAGGATTTGGTTGATATGCTGATGCTGGCCCAGGGCAAAGTAGGCCGCCAGTGACTCCTGGTATTGGCCAATGTCAAAAACCTGCAAAAACAAGAGACATTTAAGCTTGCAATCTGCATCCTAGGCGGTCCTGGTTTTTTTCCCCCCCATTTACAGTGATTTATGAGTGCAAAGATCTCATTAGGCTGTTTTGGTGTCAGGATATTAGGGCGAGAACATCTGCCAAAACAGTTTTCCCCCTTCTACCACTGAGGAGAAGAGACACAATTAAATCCAACTGAACGAGCTTTAAATTGTCCTTTAATTAGGCAAAATGTGAGCAAATGTACCACATTCTCATGACACCAGACTCTCAATGTTAAATCTTTGGATAGAGAGACAGGGGCACAATAGAGACCAAGTCGAGGCATTGTGTTGGTGCACAGTTTTTGCGCTCCAGCCCCGGGGGTTGCACTGTCTCTTTTGTTTCCATAGTAACACCACGCAATTGACTTTTCAGCACAAACAGTTCAGGTGAGAGGACTCGTCTCCTCGCAGTCGATACGAATGCGCCGCACGGTTCTACAGATCACAGGTAGTGACCCGAGCGTTCATCTTGGGCAGAAATGATCAATCCCATAAGTTGGGATTGACCGACTTGCCCTGACCCAAAGCAGATGGGGGGGGTCAAACGGCGGGTAGCCGTGCCAGAGGCCATTAATCCGCGAATGCCATGGCCAAACACTATCTCAAGTCAAATGGTAAAGATTATGGGGGGCCATCCGAGTCCATCAGTGCATGTAACCATTGTCACAAATTAAACGTACCGCTTGTCCCTTTTTTTTTTTTTTAAGCCAGAATGCACTTTACCATAGGGTCACCCCGCCCCCCCCCCCTTTGAGCAATTATACTAAAAAGTCAATATGGGCTATAAATTGCGTAATTTTTTTTTTTTTTAAGCCAGAATGCACTTTACCATGGGGTCACCCCCCCCCCTCCCCCTTTGAGCAATTATACTAAAAAGTCAATATGGGCTATAAATTGCGTAAGAGGTCACGAGTTTGCCCTCAACCTTATGGGAATAGAGGTTTAGTCTTATGGTCAGAGAGGTCTGTGGCGGAGCCAATGTCACAGCAGCTGGCTGAGCTCGTTAAATTCCCTTTGCCCCGGGCAGTTCTCTTCTTAAATGCGAACGCCTTTTGAAAGATTTATAACTGGAAACTATCTAACGCAAAACGGTGCGACGTGATGCGATTAGGCGCGTGCACCAAATCTAAAACCGAGGGTGAAATAGTGCGATCGAAGCGCAGCACTGAGGAGAGAGGAGAGCTGAGAGGCAGTGTGTGTGTGTGTGTGCGTGGTTACTCACTCCTTTGTCAACGTTACATCATGCAATCCGAACCACGCAGCTCGCCCCATTCACTTTTTCCATTAGGCTGCCCGGCCAGCTCTCTGTTTACGACTGGAGCCATTACTAAACGCGACGCCAGGGCGGACTCTCTCTCTCTCTCTCACTCTCTCTCTCTCTCTCTCCGTTTCTGCACCCGCTTCAACGTATTTTTGGTGGCAAAGACTATCATGAAATGATGCAGCGCAGTGTCAATGCACCGCATACTGACCTTACACACGAGCTCTTCCCCGCTGTGCAGGTGGGCGGCTCGGAAGACGTGGTCCCCCTCCAGCGGCTCCAGCAAAAGGTAGTCCCCGATGCGGGAGATACAGTGCGAGGAGTCCGGGGTTTCCGGCGGGCTGGGGGAGCCGAGGTTGGGGCTGAAGCTCTGGTGCGATTCTGTAGTCCTTAGGCAAGACAGCTCTTCAAAATCGTGCGATTTGTGCCGCGATCTCCCATAGCGTGAAATGTTAATTGGATTTGACCTCTGTATGTTCATCAGGAATAAGTGCGATAACTCCACAGTATCAAGAGGGTCGGTGGGGGGGGGGGGATTCCTCCTCCTCGTTTCCCTCTTGGGTCGCGAACTCAATTAATCACAAAGCGTCCCGAACCTTTCGTAATTCTTAATAAAAAGCACACAAAAAAACAGATCAATAACCGATGTTAGCCAGCAGCTGGATACGGCAGATAATCAACAGGCAGTGCTCGCTCGATGGTTTTCATATACCAAAAACCCTTTCTGCCTTTTTCCTTTTTTTTTACAGGTCAGCGGCTAATTTGAGCCGGTTTGTTTACGATACAAAAGATTAGGCCAGCCAAGAAAATAAAAGATTGACTGCACCACGCCGATTGAAAAAAAAAACGAAAAAAAAAAAACGTTTGCACAGACCTGCTGCGGTTTCATTCACGTTAGCAGCGCTAACGGGTGAGACAAAGCTGCCAGAGAGGCTCCCAAAAGTCAACCTGGCTCACAAATGAATGAGGAGACCCAAGTTAACCTGCGGCTTGTTTGCTAGCTTATCTCGCCGGTTACTGGACGTTTCAAACAACGGAAACCCTTGATCGAAAAACAGCTTGGAGGCACAGGAAAAAAAACGGGCAAAAGCGTATTGCAAGCAAGTTTCGCCGGCTAATTAACGCGACCGAAATTTGACAGGCAAATGACGGCTAGCAGGTGCAGAGCTAACTAGTTAGCCTCTTTGGCTAACTGGTACCAGGTCAGTGCACGGCCTTGTTCCCCGGGATCATATCCGTGCACGGCGATTGTCATCTAGCACATGAGAAAGAAAAGCCCATCCGGTTAAAAAAAAAGGAGCCGACATACACTGCTGCAGCTCTTTGTGTGCGGGAGTCGACGTCCTTCTCTCTTCCTCTGGGTTTAGTCCAGTGGAGGAAAAGTGTCGTCTGCGTGTTGAGTCTGCTGCTAGTAAGGTGCTTGAAGGAAGGAAGGAAGGGACGGCCGGCCGACTTTCCCAGGCCTATCCCGCGATTCAGCAGGACATCCTCTCTCCCGTGGTGCCGCTGTGCTTCTTACGTGGCTGGGGATCTAGTCCATTGAGTGCAGAGGGAGGGAGGGAGGGAGGGAGGGAGGACGAGCTGCACGCGCACACACGCGCAAAACGCGCACGCCGACCCACACAGCCGCTGCCGAGCGGAGGGAGCTTCTGCACACGCGCTCGCGCGCACACACGAAGACACCGACCCGCCCCCCCCGTGACGTAATTCCCGCAACGAAACCCCATTGGCTCCAACGTTCAGCGCAGTCATGTGAAAGCGGTGGCGCCTGGCCACGCCCCCTCCGCACGCTGGTGAATTGGATGTGGAGGCGTGTGGCTTCTGAGCGGGGGAGGAGGAGGAAGAGGGGGAGAAGGAAGAGGAGCTGGGGGGAGAGGGAGCGTGACCACTGTACGTGCTGTGTTACTAATGTGTTTCCTACACACCCCCCCTTTGCATAAATATCATGCAAGGTAAAAGCGAGGGGGGAGGGAGGTAGGGGGTGGGCATTATGCTTGACTCCATTCAAACGAGTGACAATTCAGCGGATGACAAGCAAGCTGCTGATGCGCCACATGAATCCCGAATAAAATGCCATGCATTATGACAGGTGATAATGAATGAAATAAATACACAAAAAATACAGTGCGTGCATGCAATAGAGGAGCATTACATGGCGAGGATGTCGGTCTTGAAGGCAATAACATGAGGCAATGTTTAAAATCTCCGTCTTGGGGGCAGAAATGGCATGGTTTGAGATGGAAGAGCAAGGGTTTCTAATTGTAATATTACATGGGATTTTATTCCAGATTTTCGTGCCATGGTTTGGATAGGAAAAGAAAAAAGAGCAGGAATTCATTAAAAGCTGGCACACGGCTCTGTGCTTTTGAGGCATCTCCTGTAACGAATTCCTGTCTTGCAGAGATGTGCCCCCGTAATAAATTACAAATTGAAGGATGGAAGAGGTTCATTATTCATTGTTCTTCCTAGATTACTGGGGGGTGCGCCTGCCTGATTGTGCAATTCCATGTAGGAATCCGGGGCGGTGAGAGGAATGCTTGCAGCTGGATGCAAGACACTGACAGAAGTGTTCGATTTAACCTTTATTCCCCTGCTTGCAGGCAGTTGCGGTGCACACACGCATACGCACAGACACACACGGGCTATTCTAAATCTTCGTTTCTCGTTGCCTGGCTGAATAAGCCCCCACAACATGGAAATGCATTTTTCACACAGAGTCCTCTCATCTCAGAAACGGTGGTTCACAGTTGCAGAATGTGGCTGCACCCACAAGCTTTTATATATTCCAGTCCTCAAGCTTATGTGTATGTATGTTTCTGGGTCCTGTGATATAATCTCTGAGAGCCACCCACTTTATTCTTTGTTCTTTATTCTTTGTTCCTTCACGATACAATGAGCTTCTCTTTTGTTTCACTCATTCCGTTCAGAACAACAAAAGCACACATTGCAGGTCACCTCAACCTACATGCACGCATATAAACCACGTATTCGGCTTTTTTTCCGCCCCTGCGTCTCCGCATTTGAAATCTAACTCCAAGTCGGGGATTCTGTTAAGCCGAAACCACAGCAGCTGTGCATGAATCAGAATAATAATCCCCAAAGACTCCTCTTGCCCCCATTCTCTGATACGCTGTGTGATTCATTCACAGCGGAGAGCCGCACTCGAGAAAAAATCCATGGAGGTTCATCAGCTCTCCAGACACGCCTATATGCCGAGGAGTAACTGCCAGGCCACTGCCTTCCAGCGAGTGTGTTGTTGTGTGTGTGTGTTTTTCTAGTATAGCAATGAAACAAGATTTGTCCCATGGAACACCACAGAGGTCAGTGAGGATGGGTAAGCATCTCTGAATCCCCGGGAGGGGGCGGGGGGGGGTTACTCACCAACTTCTCTAATAGGCTGCGTTGCCCTGTAGACAACGATCTTAGGTCAGTTTCCCCCCCTGTAATGTTGTCATTACAGGAAAGCCTGCAGGTTTCCAGCCATAGTGGCTGCAATCAAATGAAATTAGAAAAGCATCACGGAACCGACTCATATGAGAGTTATTTTCTGCGTATTGTTTGCTTCTTTTTTTTTTCGGAAAATAGCCAATAACCCCAGTCACATAGCAACAGAGCTGGCCGTCTCACGTTGACACCGGCATGTGTGTCACACACACACACACACACACACACACAAGTTCCACGGAGAAATTTGATCACACACAACAAGGTAGAGGAGATGGTGTGAGGGAGAGCCAGGCGGTACTGCAGAGGGTGGAAAAGCATGCAGAAGTGGTGGAGAGAGTGGAAAGGGAAAAGAGGAAAGAGGGATGAAAGCGACAGAGAGCGTTGCTCCTCGCCAATGTCGTCTTTGGAAAGCACGGGAAAGACTTTCGGCCCGGTAGTGAGACGCCAGCTGGAAAGTTGTGCTGAGCGACAACATGTTCAACCGTACAAAATTGCATGGAAACATGCGGGGAGCAAAGGGCACCGCATCAGACCAACGGCGCAAAACAGGACATGTGATTTCAGCCATAATAGAAGTGCTGACCTCAAGTTAATATCAGAGGTTGTTTTGTTTTGACTGCAGCCCGTGCTCCCATGCTCTCTTTGGATTTAGTTCTATATTTGCAGTCGAGAGCTATACCAATTCCCATGATACGTTTTATGATTCCACACCGAGCATGTTGGTGCAGGGCAACAGCTGCAATAGCCTTTAATTTCAAGCGAGAGAAAAAAATAAAAATAAAGTTATTTTCGGGGGCTGGGTACATGTGCCACATTCTGCCCTCCGTGTTGCTTTTGGACCTGAGGCCTGTTTTTAACCGAGAGAATGAGAGGGAGAGAGAGAGAGTGTCACAGATTCGAGGGCAGGGAGGAACAGAGGGAAGAAAGCAGGGAGTTGGGATGGCGTTTCATTGATGATATGCCGGTCACAACATTTTCTTCCATTCAATCCAAATAATCTGCGCGGTGCAGCAGCGTGTCACAACTGCATAAAAATCAGCACAAATACATTCGCAAGCATGTGGTAATAAACACATTTGCGTAAATAGGCCAATTAAGATGAGGTGTTATCCGATGGGAGGCCTCGTTTGATACCGGGAAAATACCAACTATTATTTCATATTCACCCAGAAGTTCAAAAGGGGCCCATTCCTCCTCTCATGGACGCAGTGTTTCAATCTTTACTCACAACCAGAGACAAACGATATCAATTCAAGTTCTGTTGTACACTGCACAGCCTCTATTATTCACCGTCAGAGGCTGAATGTCAAGGGAGCCCGTAATATAGATTTTAGACTTCTATTTGCAGAAAAGAAATAAATAATGCAATCTCATTGTGATCAAAGTAGGCCAGGAGAGTATACAGTCTAAAAAATGCTGTGTGCCGTATGATACATTAGAGCAGGAATGCTTTGGCCCCTCGTAGTACTTAATAACCTTGCCTCCAAACACATTTTGTCTATTTACTGCAGGGCGAGAAATGTGCGAGTGCAATTTAATCAACACAAATTTATCCAGTCAGCATTCCCATACAAAATCAAGGGGGGTGGGGGGGCAATTCAGCAGATCAAATAAAAATGGACACCTCCGTTGACCTCCGCTCCCAGCATTCCCATACAAAATCAAGGGGGGTGGGGGGGCAATTCAGCAGATCAAATAAAAATGGACACCTCCGTTGACCTCCGCTCCAAACCTGCTGACTCCTGACGGAGAGTTTATGTGCTGTTAAGTTAGACAAATCAAAACGGAAATGCCATGTATTGATGAATTCCAAATGTACTGCCTGAGGGGGTTGTCGTTTTTCTTTTGAAGCAGGACATTTTCCATCCACCTCTCAGAGGCAAACAGGAAGGCCCGAGTGGTCGTGAGTGGCGGGTCACGCGGAGGACCTCTACGGGGAGAGGAAGGATCCTGGCGCGGGGGTGGGGGGTGGGTTGAGGGTGGACAGGATTGGCGTCACCGGCTTGGATCTCTCCCTCATGAAAGTCAGACAGCTGAGTGAGGACTTGTGGCAGCTCTGTCACCGGACGGGGGGAGGGGGGGGGGGTCGGGGGGCGGGCGGCGGGGGGGGGGGGGGGGGGGGGGGGGGGGGGGGTGACTCACTCACTCATAAGTGGGGAGGTTAATAATAGTCATACATCAGATCCGCAGAAGTGAAATCACTTGGCTCTCGCAGCTTAGGCCCTCCAAACGGCTCATCCGCGAGGCTTAAAAGGCATTTCACCGCCTTCCCCCCCATCTCGCCTTGATGTGACAGCTTGCGGGTTCGGATGACAGTAAAAGTGCACGTAAATGTCTTTGGATTGTTTAAGCGAAATTCCGGGCAACATTAGGGCAATTTAGCCCGACATGTCGGGAACAGACGGGAAAATGGAAGAAGTAATGAGCAAACCCAATCTCTCTTTCTGCTCCGCCCGACAACCGATATCGTCTTTTCTGTCTAGATGAAAATATTTCAGAACGGCCCCGAGGCGACGCGAGCGAAGAAAGAAAATAAATAAAAAGACGCGGATTCATTAAAATTCCTGAAAACTTGACACTGCGGAGACGCCAGGCGTACAGACAACAACACTGCTGCTACATTTGCGGCCACAATTCTCGTATTCCTGGTGTTTGGAAGGAGGCCATACCAGGGGTGCCGGCACAATTGCTGGTGCTTTCCTTTCATCAGAGCAAAGAGGGAGATTTTACGCTTTGGTTCTTATTCAGATTTGCTCACACGGTCCAAAGACTGGCAGCTCAGGTGAATTGTACCGTTTGTGCACATTATTGCCTATTTCTATTTCTTCTGGCTTTGTGCTTTTCATTTCAAACCTAATACCTAGATATAACTCTGGGTGGGAGCAACGGGGGGGGGGGGGGGGGGGGGGGGGGGGGGGGGGGGGGGGGGGGGGGGGGGGGGCTTTAAGGGACGCTCTCAAATTTCAGGCACAAAACAACCACAGACAACTAAATCTGTGCAAAGCAACCTGGATCGCACTCCAACAAAAAGCTCTGGGGCAACGTTAACGCAATTATATCCTATTGCGCCAGGGCTCCTCGCCGTTATTAGAAACAGAGAGGCGGAGGGCGACGTGCAAGACCGAACGGCGCGGAGCTCGCCGATTCGGACAGGGAAGGCCGGCCGGTTCACCTTTATACGAGAGCGAAATGTGGGCGACAGGTTCGCATGGTGCCCGACGACATCAAATCGAAATCCGAGCGATCTCGTCTGACCCAAAAGAATGTTGTTGTTGTTGCTGCGGCGCTGGACTGGATTTCATTATACGGTTGTGACAAAACGACATTGGCTTGCACCGCCACATGCTAAGAGGCACTGCACTGAGAGGGATATTGGTTGTGTTTCAAAACAATCCCGTGAGATGGAAACTACGATTTTTTTTTTTTTTACGCCTGCGAGAATGACTTCACAACGGTTGTGACAAACAACCGAGCAGTAACGTTCGCATGCCACCGTATGCGAGGCTCGGTCTGCGGCCTACGGGAAACGATGTGGAAACCCAAAATGATCAAAGCGGCGTTACTTCACCACGCAAACCTTTTTCCCCATTGCTCGTAAGAAATGCGTGGAGGAAAGTGGACATTTAATTGCAATATCAGTGACTGTGGGGGCAGTCGTTATGTGTAATGGGACCGCCTTTTGGTCACACCGCAGGGATATTCACCCCGCAGAAGGTCACTTAAAAAAAAAGAAACTGATACAGAGGCTGCACGATAAGCTACAAAGTGACGAGAGCACACTGTCCTTGTCTGGCCTCTGCATGAAAACACACACATGCAGCCCGCGCGCACACACACACACACTTTACTGCAATTCACAGAACGTTCAAGCTGCTGCCATGGCAACCTGCCCCCATCCCCCAGGGAATATTGTACATGACGGCAAACGCACACACACGCGCAGACACACGCACGCACACACACACACACACACTCACGATATGCACACATACAGTGAAATACACACGAGGGAACCCAGGCTCTAATCTCCTGGGAAAAAACACTCTGCTCATCCCCCACCCCCCCCGAGTGATTTCGTGCCAAAAAGGTGCGTTTCATGCCTGCTCGGAAAGAAAAACCGCGGCAAGGAGTCACGACTCACTCACCACGGCGTGCATCGCGCACGCGCACACACACACACACACACACACACACACACACACACACACACACACACACACACACACACACACACACACACACACACACACACACACACACACTCACGATATGCACACATACAGTGAAATACACACGAGGGAACCCAGGCTCTAATCTCCTGGGAAAAAACACTCTGCTCATCCCCCACCCCCCCCGAGTGATTTCGTGCCAAAAAGGTGCGTTTCATGCCTGCTCGGAAAGAAAAACCGCGGCAAGGAGTCACGACTCACTCACCACGGCGTGCATCGTGATGCATTGTGATTACAGTCGGCTTACTGCCACTTCCATCGCATAAAGTGAATTACAGATTCATTGGGCTGTGCTCATTTTGTATGCGACAGCAATTCAGCCATGTTGTTCGCCTGCTTGGATGGAAAATGGCTTTTACACCGCGCAACACTCAAATTGAAATCCATACGAGGGAAACATATTTGCGTGAGGTGCATAGTGTACCCTATACAAGTTGATGTTGTTATTATGAATATGGTGCAGTTATTGTACGTTATTGCCACGCAGACAAGTGAAGCCGACATGATACGCACAGGCAACAGACTCTGAGGTTGGGTACGGCAGTGAAGTCGATTCTGAAGAAGTGCTGGCAAGGACATCACTCGCGACTGCACTCCATCCCTTTCCACTTCCTGCCCGTGGTGCTGCTACGGCTCATGTGACGAGCCTAGTCTGAGCGTTTGTACCTACAGACACTGACAGGTGCACTCGCGCTCGCGCGTACGGCTGCTTTGAAATGTCACTCCTGTGCGATCACTCATTATGCGGCGGATGTCAAACCGTAGAAGACGGCGGGTGTAACCGCTGCGTGACAACGGGTTTAAAAAAAAAAAGAACAAACCAAGCTCTCTCCCTCGTTTACTCCAGTCACCGCCTTTAAGACAAACAAAATCGGCAGAAGCCTCCCATTGTGCCGCGAAATCTGGGAGGGGAGGGGGGGGCGTGCGTGGTCGTTGTAAAATGAAGAATCTAGGTCAGGCCAGATTTCGGGCGGTGGATGTCAGATGAGAGCATGCATTAAAAAAAATATATATATGTATTGTTAAAACATGAGATTCATATTCAGAATGCCCGCTGTCTACATCCTAGGGGAGTCCTGTGCGGGCCGCTGTAGCTGCCCTGCTTTGACGGCACATTTGCACACATGGCACGTAATCACACATGGGCAGCTATTGAGATAATAATTGACTGTCGTCTCAAAGGGCCCTCACTGGAGTAGGAATAGCCTGAATCCTGAAAAGGACCAGCAAAGAGGGTGGACGCAGGGAAAGGGGGGTTGGGTTGGGGGGGGGAGAGGGGCGAAGGGCCGGCGATTACTGTCACAGTAAGCGACGTTAACGGCATTAGCGGTGACACTAATGGTCCGTTACTGCCATATCTGGCTAACGGAGGCCGGCGCGTCCAACAGACCACGCCTGCGGCAATCGGCGCTGGGCACGGGGTCAGTGTATTTAGCATATTCTCGCAGGTCAAATTACCGCCGCCGCCGGCCAGAGCACCGGCGGAAGGGCGGCGCAGGCGGATTCTGGTGTCCTACGCGGCCGGTAGAAACGACGGCTGGCGCAGAAAGGGGCGATGGACAGTTGTTGCCGTATCTCGGCGGTCGGAAAGGCCCGGCGCCGGTGGCTCAGATAACCATCGCCGTAGCCTTTTCATAACCGCCCTCCGGTAACCCATTTGAAGTTGGAATTTTTGATAACTCAAATGCGGCGTTGGTGTAGCGGGGTGTAGGTGGCTGGTGCGTCACAGGAGACTTTAGAGATACGATCTGTGTGTTTGCGTGTGAGTGTGTCTTTGACGGTTGTCTCCTCTTCAGGGCTACCCCTGTCTGTCGCACACCTCCGCAGAGCACAGATCGGGAGATAAGGTGGAGGATGAGAAAGGCTCGGCTGCCGGTTTCTCAGCGTGGCTCCTGAGCTGTGGCTTTCTGCTGACTACCGCAGGCTTTGCCTAATCGCTGACCTCACCTTGTGTGTGTGTGTGCGTGCGCGCGCGCGTCTCTGTGTTGGTGTGTGTGTGTGTGTGTGTGTGTGTGTGTGTGCAAATTAAAGCGAAAGAGAAAGTTTTGCCTACTCGCGTTCCCACCTGGTTTCTTTTGTTTTGGGGAAGGTCACCATCTAATGTGCCCTTCAGGAGTCATTAGTGTGTCCCGTTCACCATAAACGCGGCGTTCACGCAAACAAAGTCAGGAAAGGTGACGTGTTCAGGACACAAGGGACTCCCTCCTGTGATTCAGACTGATGCATTTCCATATTTACTTGATTTCATTCTCTCTCAAATCCAATTACGCTGCCCCCCTTGTCCTTTCACACACACAGGAGCACGCATGACAACAAATTACACGCACAGAGCCCACGCGCACGCAAATAACACAGGCATGATGTAATTATTGCAGCCTTGGAAAATTCGACCCATTTCCTGCTGCGAGAAGAGCCGCAAATGAGCGCTGTTGTCATTGTAACACAATTAAAAACAACCACCAACACAACCAGCCGGGATAGGTTTTATCATCTCCTCGCGATACAATGAAGCAGGATGCATATTCCATAAAGGGGGAAAACTTGGACATTGTGCCGTTCAGCCATTCTTCCCAAATGGATGCAGTCATATGCATTGCGTGACCAAAGTTGCCCGTGTGCGTATTCTAGGAAAGAGGGGGGGGGGACATTTTCCTTCACAGTGCTCTCCGGCAGACTAAACAGATGCCGTGGTCTCATCCATCCCTGACCGCTGACATCACTATCCATCGTGCGGACGACCCATCCTGCACTCTGAATGAATGCAACTGGGGTGATGATGCAGATTTATAGAAATGCGAAGAAGCAAGATTTAGGATATATGAAAAGATAAGTCATTCAACACCGCCTGGGAGCAACACCCATCTGTGGTCATGAACACTGAGAAAAATCGAGAATAAGGATCAGGACGAACAGTGACTCAAACACCTAAACCGCTGCGGCAAAATAGGACACTAACAACCATCAAGACACCAAAGGATGTGACTCGAACAGTGAGGCGCTCCCAAAATGAACGAGAGGACGATCATCTTTTTTTCGATCCAATATCAGACGTGTCCTATTGCGATGCACGTGTCGCACCGCCTGCCAGCGATGGTGTTGTGGTGGCAAATTACTTTGGGGACGCAGTTTGGTGTGTTATTGCTCTGAAACGAGTGCCAGCGGGCCCCGTGCATTATATGAAACCTAACAGATGGCTCTCTGCATCCTGTGCAATATATCGAGGTGACCTCGCTGACTTCAGCTGCAATAACTGCCAAAGAAATGGGCGAGCCGTCCGAAAAGCAATCTCCTCCGACAGTGATAGCGTCCCTTCGTAGACTCGGGAAAACAACAAGATCAAATATAAAAACAATAGTTTGCAGTTGTCAGTGTAATAAGGCCTCGACTTTGTATCGGTTTCAACCGATCGAACACGCGAGACGCATACGGCCGAGAATTTGAGGATATCACCTATATCCATGTGCATAACAAGTCATCAAAAAATGGGAGTGCCCTCTGCTCCATTAACCAATAACTTACAGCGAAAAAAAGGAAATTGCAAGGACACATTCGCTTCATTATCATTAGTACCCAAATAACACTCTGTTTGGACGACAAAGCTGAAGCGCTAAAATCACACGTCGCGCCGGCCGCCGAGCCGCCAGCTTCCCCGCAACTTGCGCCGAGTTGCGTTTCGTTCGAGCGATTTCTCTCAAGCCGTGACGGAAGCTCTCGGGCAGAAGGAGACGAGCGCCGCGCCACAAAAAAGCCTACGAACAGGCTCCCCTGGGAAGCCGGCCCCTCAGCCCCGTCCCTGCGTTTCAGTGAGTCTGACTCAGGCCCCCAGAAGAAGAATGAATGGCTGCTCCCCTGCTCCTCTCTCACCCGGCACGCAGCCAGAGCTCTAATTTAAGCTCCAGGCCTTCTGCAGGGAGAGGGGCGTGTGTAGAGGAAGCCGAGCCCCGGCAGAAGTGCAGCGGGCGGGCGGGTGGGGGGAGAAGAGCTCTAATTTAAGCTCCAGGCCTTCTGCAGGGAGAGGGGCGTGTGTAGAGGAAGCCGAGCCCCGGCAGAAGTGCAGCGGGCGGGCGGGTGGGGGGAGAGGGGGGGGGGAGGGGGTGGCTGCCTCCCCAGAGTGGAAGTGATGGCTGTTAAGCTCATCAATGGGGATGAGTCATCTGAAGCGGCCAGCCGCTCTGCTTCCCCTGCTCTGCCGGGCCCTGAAGAGAAGGAAAGTCACCGCGCCTGCTTTTCTCTGGTGCAGCATGCCCTTTTGAAAGAAAAAAAACAAACAAAACTATTCGGTGCGACCGGCGGGGCCACTCCTGAGACCGACTTGGCGATTAGCACCGACACGTGCATTTGCTCAGTGATTTTCTCTACCGACAGTTTCTTTGAGCGTTTCCATATATCCGCCAGAGCCAAGGACCAGAGTGTGTGTGTGTGTGTGTGTGTATTAATGTGGATACTCGTATTGGCTATGTGTGTGTGTGTTGGCAAGCCCTCGAAGCAACAATTTCCATATCCGTCTAATTCTCAAAGGTCAGAAGCTTTTAGGCAGCCGGCGGTAGGCTGATGGCGGTTGGCCTTAAACATGCATAAGATTCCATTTGGGCTGGTTTCGGTTTCAAAGCCTCCCACCTTCCTGTCTCATAATCACTCCTACAGATTTTTTTTTTTTTTTTTGCATCCATCCGAGGCCCCGGCTCAGTCTGAGATGATTTCTGATCAACAACTGGCAATTGCGACGCCTAAAAAAAAAAAAAAATGTTTCACTGTGGTCTCGGACTTTTATGATTGCTTGAAATGATAGGCCACAAGATGAACTCAACCACACTGCCTCGGTGTAACATTCCCGCTCCTTCGGCAGAATCCACGGACTGCAGCGGATGCGGCCGGTGGCGGCTATCTTTAAATTCTGTGGGAAGCGTGTTTCCATGACAGCCCCAGTGCCGTGTGATAGCATCAAACCGGTTGCAGGCCGTGGCTGGGAAGCCGGAGCGCGACGCCTAATGCATTATGACATCCATTTTACATGTAGACATCCTGCTTATCAAGCCACCGCAACTACAAGCACCTCGCAGTGCTGCTGCAGGCCGTCGTGCCCTCTGCGAATCCCCCGTGTTGGGCGCGCGCACGCACGCGTGCATTTGCGCAATCCTGTCGGTGCCACAGGAATGTTAAAAGCCCTCGCTATCTCGACGAAAAATGCCGTGACTGGCGGCCAGGGTTGCGTTGACATGTCGACCCCATTGTGCGCGCTCAGACTGAGAGTTAGCATGGGAGCGCACGGGAGGGGGAAGTGTAAGACGGTAATGATCGAGCCCCTCCGTGGCTATTTGCAGCATCCCTGGCTGGCTGGAGTGTACCCCTCATCTGTAAGACAAGCTGCCCGCCGCCGCGGCACGCACGTGATCGGGCCGAAGTCTACGCTCAAAAGCACGAGTGCGGGCCTCCCCTGCTCTTTCTCCGGCTCGTGTGCGTGCCGCGCGCTGGGTACGCGCACACACGCGAGCTGCACGTGATGAGAAGCAGTGCAACTGGCACATGCATTCGAAAGTCAAAAATGATGAAAACAAAAAAAACGCGACACCCAACTTGAAATACGCAGGGCTCGGACTGCAGATTGTGTTGGTCCACGCTCACACTCGCAGACACACAGATGAGCGCACAGGAAGCCCCGCAGTGACTCAATGCCACAAGGATTTAGGTTCAGAATGGCAAAGGAGTGCTCATGACTCAGAGTTTCCATTCCACGATCCCAGTGCTGCTTTGCGTGTGTGTGTGTGTCTGCAGGTGTGTCTCTAAACGTGTGTGTTTGCGGTGTGTATAGCATGTCTGCTGCTGTTCATATTACCACCGTGCTCGCTCTGGGGCTTTTCCAAACCAAAGTGTATCACAGCGCAGCGCGATCTCTCTCACGGCTTTCCCTCCAGTCTACCCAATGCGGTGTGCGTGTGCTTTGTTTATGCTCCATGTATGTGCGATTTTAGCCGGCGGCTGCCGTGAGCACGGGGCAGGGGACGGCATCAGAGAGCATATGGTGGCACACAGGGACCAGCCAGGGGTTTTAAAAAAGGATGAAATCTTAACTCCCACTCTCGCACGGCCCCCAAGCTTGGGTGCCTGAAAGCCGCCGCGTGACGCGCCGCGACTAGCCGAACCTTAAAATGAATATGCGGCCGCGCCTGCACAACAGGCGGCTTCAAAGTGCCCCTCAGTGCTCGAGCCGAGAGTCCTCGGCGCAGACATCAAATGCGGCACCGCTGCAAATTTGCCATGTATTAAAAGGACAACCTTTTCCCCTTCTGCATAAAACCTGAATGAAGTGTCCCAAAATCAGGCCTTTGATATGGCTCTGAGAGTCCTCAGGGTGTGTCACTCAATTAGAGAGAAAAGGCCCGTCCTCCAGTCACATGGGGCCGCTTTGCAAGTCAGATGATTTATTTATTTTTATTTTTTGGAACATTTCACGCAGACTCTTCATGCTTTCCGTCTAACTGACTCACATTTAAGCTCAGAGTGAAATAACCGTAGTACAACTGAAAAAAAATGATTATGATTATTGCGGTGATGCCAATCTGTTGAATCAAAATGTCAAGTTGTTTCTTCGTCAAAGCAAAACTAGCAGAGGACGTAAAAACACACACGGTCACGGCGGTGCAGTTTTCAGGACTAGTGTGTTATTGTTTTTTTTGTTTTTTTTTCCGTCTTTGGTCTGGTGGTTATGGGCTGCTGTGTCACATGGTTTCCTGCCGACCTGGTCACGCGGTATCGGGGGCCGCTCCTTTACTGGAACACAGGAAGCGGCGCTCTGTGGTATCTCACAGGCCTCACGTGTCTCTCTGAAGATGATGCTGCCGGGCTCCATCTATAATGCATTAACGGGGCAGGACAACAGGAAAAGCGCGTCTCCTGATGGGGGAGTACCAGAGCACTTCCATTCATCACGCCCGGACCCAGACAGACACGCGACGCAGCCGCCCGGCTCTGGCCGGCAGAGCGGTGCCGATCAATAACGTTCAGGCCAGTAGGCCAAAAAAGAAATTCAAAGACGAATTCCCAGAAACGTTTGGTGTGCGACACCCGGTCCTACGCCTTCTTTCCTCTAACTTTCCCCCCCGAATTTGGACACACCCAGTTGTTAGAAAAAGAAGAAGAAAAAAAAAAATAAAAAAAAACCTGATGCAAAACTTTGCAGCTTTTGCCTCAGCTCCGAGCGCCGGAGCCTCGCTGTCTTTCAGCGTTGCGTCTCTTGTTGTGGCTACGATCAGGTGATGACGCAAGGCATGCCAGTGAGCGAGAAATGAGTGGCCCGTGGCTGGGCTGCCCCCCTCCAGCCCCCCCCCGCCCCCCCTCCCGCGCCTGGGGAGGAGCACCTCACCTTGATTGCTGCTGATGAGGTCTGACTTCACTCCGGGGCACTCAAGACACCAGGCTGCGCAGAGCCTGTGACGACATTCGCCGGGACGGGAGCGAAGATGTCCCGTGGTTCGAGGGAGATCAAAAAAAATGCACAGACACGTGCGACATCTGCAGCCTCCGGAGGGGAAAAAAATCCCTGTGACTATGACACAACAGTGTGTTCAAAGATCAAAACCGAGGATTCAAAATGAAGTTCAAGTCACGGGCACAAGCTAATAGACGCAGTGAACCTCGCTATTGTACGTGAGCTAGTCCTACCCCTCCTGGTACATCACTGGGGACCATTCCATTCTAAGGGTGGCTTTAACGCTTGGATGGGAATTTGATATTTTCCTGGAAGCCATGCCCGGATTTATTCCCCTCAAACTCAGACAGGCAGAGGCAGGATATGATCTGCTGCTCGGAAACCTGACCTTTCTCTCTTAATTCAATCTCGTGGAAAAGGGACTCTATAGGTGCACATGAGCTGTCAAGTCTGTGCATGTATTTGTGTGCGACATGCAGGGTGGTTAGAGGGTGTGAAATGAATACCTCGGTTTCCCTTTTCGGAGGTGAACTCTTTTTTTATTTATTTTATACATGTTGCGTTGTTACACGTTTTCCTGCCCTAAGTCTGCAGTGCCACTCTGGGTCAGGTCAGGTCAAAGTGGCGCGGAAACGGCAGCAACGTTTTCAGTTCTGAGCGTTTCGTGTTTCTTCTATTTCCTGTGATTTTTTCATTTTTTTATAATCCTAAACTCGTCAGGCGCTCTCAACTGCATCAAACAGGCAGCCGCCCTCACGAGGAACATTAGCATGCCCCCCCCCCTTCAATAAAGTTTTATGAGTTAGAGCTAATGCATTAACCCCGAGGGCTCGTGCTTGGCATAAAATATTAGCTTGGGAGTATATGATGTGTGGATTAATAATGACATAAGGAGTGCTCACTGGCAGCCACGCAAGGACTCAGGTGTACGCGCATGTACACGTACGATGTGTATGCACGCTTGATTGTACCTACACGCTCGTGCACACATCTCACAAACACACAGAGACATGCAGATAGTAAGCAGAGCCAGCGGCATTGGTTTTGGGTTATGTGTGTGTGTGTGTGTGTGTGTGTGTGTGTGTGTGTGCGCGCGTGCGTGCGCAATTGTGCGAGGATGTGACTCAGCGGGCCTGGTTTAATAAATGGATGTGGCTTTAAGATAGCGACGGCTCTGAGTTACAGACATCAGACCTCTGCAGCGTAGATAGCAGAGGTTACATCAGTTCAGCGAGCGCAGACATCACCGCCGCTGTGACCCAAAAATAAGAGGCCGCTCGCGTTTGACCTCTCCGCACTCTCCGAGTTTCAGAATCCTCTCTTTCTCTCAGTGGGGGTCGCGGTTGTCTCGAAAAGTGCGGCTCTTCTTTAAATGGGTTGTTTCAAGGTCAGCTTTGATGCTCGGCAATGAAACAACGCGTGCGCTCGTAAATGTGCCGCACGGGGGGGTGCGGGGGGGGGCACCTCCAATAAAAACCTAATTTGTTGTGAACAGGAAACGTAGTGAATTCAAACTTTTGATCTGCTTTGCATATTTCGTGCTTGTTACGGCACAATGGGAAAATGCCTCCTTTGCATATTCGAGGAGGAGGAAGAATAAGAACAAGGGAGTGTATGAGGGAGACAGAGGGGAAGGAATCGGGAGATGACATGCCGTTGGCCTCTATAATGAGATTGCCGTTCCATATTCCAACCACCAACCTTAATACCTCTCTGCAGGGTTTGAAGATTGTGTTCACATCTGGGGCCCCTCGGATGGACTGATTAATGACTTGCTAATCAGGATGCCTCGGTGAAAATAATTCGACCCCCTCCAACATTTTTCAAAAGCACTGTGGCGAGTTCCAATATGATTTGGTCTCGGTTCCGCGACTTCCAATATTTATCACAGAGGCAGGAAACTGGAGGTTTGATTCTTTCACACTATTGCAGCGGTGATATACTGCATTGCAGTAAAGGATGGCCTGTGGCCAACAAGTGACAGTATTGTGCAAAGTGCTCATCCATTCAAAGAACTGATTACCTACCATTCTTCACTCAATCACTGGGCCTCCGTTTTGTTTTTTTCCCCCCCAAGTCAAACCTGCCAAACAAGAAATCCTCATGCAAATCCTCACACACAAGTGTATAGATAACGATCCGTGTCTGTCACAAATCAGAGTGATAAACTTGTGAGCAGACAGCCGGTTTGCATCACTGCACGGTGGTGTACGTACATCACATGCGCATATTTACGTCATCTGACACGGAGAAATGATCCACTGGCAGAGATGGCACGTCAGCAAAGTGGCGCGGCGGTGCAGACGACACATGGAGTCTGAAAACTGATGACATGAACCTTCGTGACAAAAACAGTGTCGCTAGACTACGCTTGAAGGAGAAGCCCTCCGAGTGCACTCTCACGGCAACACCTCCGAGTACATCGGTGTCCCCGGTAATTGTCAAGCTTTGCTGATGACAGCACAAACGAGGAGGGCCCAAATGCAGACACAAAGGTAGCGGATCCTGTCAGAGGCATCGGGGCCGATTGGTGAGCCAACGCACAGATTTAAAAAAAACAAAAAAACAGAGGGATCCAAAGCGCAGCGAAGATGACATATAGGCAAACACAAGGGCACAGGAACTGTCACGGCGACAAAGAACAAAGCAAGGACACGGTGCCAGGATGATTATAGACTCGGGGTGCAGGCGAGGATAGTGTGTGGATGAGCGGGACAAAGAGGTAAGCGGGAAGAAATGGAAGAAGAAAACACGGCAGGGAAAGAAATGAGATGAGAGGGGCCGGGGCGAACATTGGTTATACAAAAAAAAACAAACACCACAGCTCTCACACACTTTTGATCGCGTCCAACGCAAAATGGGCCCTCTCGCGGCAATGCGATGCCGTCGAACGCTCACGAGGAGAGAGACGAGGCGGGTACGAGAGAGCGCCAGCGAGCCAGCGAGCGCACGGCGGGAGGCGGCGGCAGCATTGGCGGGGAGATATAGGTAGAGCTATAGGACCCACGCCGGAAGGTGCAGTGGCCTCACTGTAATACGATGCCCCGTAAAATGAGCCATTTACGCAAACCGCGCGCGCCTGTGAGGAACTTGGAGGTAGGAATGCGCTTGCATAGGGACTGCTGGAGTGAAAGAGGTATGGGGGGGATGCGATTCATAGGTGATGTAGATGTGGAACTCACACGGCAGAACACCTCCAGAGCTTTTGCGAGCAGGAGGTAGAGCAACAATAGCCACTCTGCGGCAGAGAGGAAAAAAAAAAAAAAAAAAAACTCTCTTCACCTTTTTTTGTTTTTTTGCAACACTTTCCATGTCCTCCATGTCGACCTGCCGTCCGGAGTGCAGACGGACTTAGCGAAACATACAAAGGGCCAGGCTTCAGTCGCTAAGGGCGATTCTCAAATGGGGATGTTCCACTGCGGACTGTGGCGTTGCTCTCCTGGGAGACCAGGTCATTTGTAACATCTCATGCTTCAGTTGAATCGTGTTTTTTTTCTCCTAACCAAACATTTGAACTCGTGCAAATGTTAACGGGCTCCAAAACATGTAAAAGTGTACTTCACATAATGGACCTAAAAGACAACCGTTCGCCGCCGCATCGCAGCCAACCTGTCATTCGAGATCTCAAGAGTCCAAAAGTTGATTCTCCGTCCTTCTCGGTGTTCTCTCTCTTTGTCAGGCACTGCCCCCCCCCCCCCCGCCCCCCGCCCTCAGAGTCGGTGCGGGCTCTGGAGTGTCACGGGACTAGTGATGTCGGGTGGAAAAATGGGAACAGAGCGGCGCAGTCAGTCGTTCGCTCGACAGGGAAACACGGAGAGAGAAAAGCGACAAGAGTCGGGAAGAGGGGACGTCGATCAAAGAGCATAATTCAAGAGGAAGACGACAACAAAAGACGTCAGTTGCCACGAGATCTGTGCGGCTGACCGTCCTGAGGAACCCCCAAAAAAAAGGACTCGCAGGGACAGTATCCGCAGTGGCAGGCGGACGAGCGACCCCGCGCATGATTTATGGAAGAGTTAAGAAATTGAAAAAGAGTCCTCAGTATCAACCTCTAGCCGTCAGCGCGCTCTCCTTTATCATTGCCATCTCATCGGCTCTGTCCCCCGTCCCCCCCCCTTGAGTGGCTGTGCTTTGCATACGGGGTTTTGTGCGTGCCATTACTGTCACCTTGCTGAATGGCATTAAAGGAAGCGAGCGACGCAAACTCCTCGGAGCACAGATATTCTTCTCCGGTGCGATGGGGTGAATTTAATCCGCGCTCGCCTCCCACCCCCACCCCCCCCCCCCCCCCCCCCCCCCCCCCCTCATGAGCCATCAGACTGCGGGCGAGTTTGCGCCCACAGCCCTGTGCAGCGCGCTGTGGCCTTTTACTTCCATTTAGCCACGGCGCAGATCGAAGCCCGAGGAGGCCAATTTGTTACGTGTGAATACGGGCTATATAAATAAACTGTGATTGCATGATTGGCTGGTTGGTTGATTGATTGATTTATCACAGCTGAATCTGATTCTCTGCTCATAAAGCCTCGGGGCGGAAGGGCACCTTTTCTTGAACTAATTAACAGCAGAACTTGCTGTTGTAGCCATTTTTTTTTATTTTTTTTAAAGACCGTAATGCTCAGTAAGAATCCTTGCTGGGGAGAAAAAAGTACAGTGTGTGTGTGTGTTTGTGTGTGTGTGTTATTTTTTTCTTGTAGCCTTTGAAGTCATGTGGGATATTGGCCTAGTTTGGACATCATCGAGTCAGCATATCAACGCGCGAATGCAAGACTTTTATTTAGGGCAGTGTCTTCATTTGGAGGGTAATTTGGAATAACGGAGCCTTCAGAGCATTGAAAATCATCCCATTTGAGAGTGTTATTGGCAACACACATTTTCAGCACAACGCCTGACCAAAACAGCAACAACGAGCCTGAGACCAAAACACTCTCCAAGCTCAACAGGGGCTGCCACAACAATCCCGGCGTGAGGCCCTCCCGAGATAAAACAACACAATTTGTCAAAAAAAAACTAAAAACAAGACTCACTTTTCCAACCTCCCCCCAAAGGTAATACGCATTGCCCACCATGGCACGTATGGAGCTAAAGAAGTAATTGGGCGCTTAAACCCAGGAAACTACAACTTTTGGTGTCTTCACCTTACTGTCACAACACATTGAACAACTGAGAAATGAATTCATAAACCGGTAAAGAGATCATGCATAGCTGTTTACTGTCCTCGTGCTCATTTGCAAGGTGCCGGCGACATCTTGACACTGACACAGGTTTTGCCACAAGCTGTGAATTACCCGACTGATATCTCGTGCCACCAAACACCGGGAGGGTGCAAAGTAAACCGCGCCAGGCTTCCTTTAGCTGGGCTCACACCTTGTTTTGGTGGCAATTGGCAGAGCTGGATTCCAGGCAAAAAATAAGTTAAGAGCCAATATAACTCAAAGTGCGAGCCTGAAACGGCAACAGCGTGGCTCATGAACGGTGCGGGGATGGCATGCGGCACAGGAGGGTAGCGCGTAAAAAAGAAAAAGAAACGAGGGCTGGCGAGAATCCCCGTGATGAGAGCGTGAAAGCTTTGAGTGGCGGCGGAAAAGGGAGCGGCACACACACACACACGGGCCAGCTGCGGACATGCTGGGAGAGGAACGTATCGTAGGCTTCGGACAGACTCGGAAAATCCATCCCCGCTCGGCAGCTCGAAGGACGAGAGGGGCCAGAGAGAAACGGACAGAGGACATGAGGGATGATTGAGAGATGAAGTGAGAGGCGGTCACTGGCCCCCCGGTGGAAGTTACCCATGTTTTCGTTTTCTCCGGCACATCCGCGAGCCCCCCTGGTTCCCTGTGAATGAAAGTTAACTGCCGCTCGGTGGCGGAGACGGAGGGAGGAGGTGCTCGCTGAGGCGAGCCCCCCCTCCGTGTCTCGACTCCCGCTTTTTTCGAGACGCTCTCAGCCACGGTACGTCTCCGCGGTAATTAATGCAGCCCCGAGCGTGGCTAACTGCTCCATCGCCTGGAAACATTACAGACCCGACTGGGGGAGGAAACCCAGCGCGGGAAATCACCGAGGTGGTTCTGCCACGACACAACGTAGGCTCAACCTGTTCGCTAAAATGCAAATGCCCCAAATGACCTCTTCGATTCGACAAAGTATTTACTCTATTTAAGCCCTAAAATGCATTAACTGTTGTCTCATTTTGCTTCAGTGTTATCCCAACGCCGGTACCGCAGTATGTTATTCCTTTTTTTTTATCAAAAGGGTTGAATATCACCAGAATATATTTTGAATGGAACACCGTAGCTGTTTTGGGGCTATTTTAATCAATTCCTTGGGTTGTACAACGGCACAGGAAAGAGGACAATTTCATTATGATGCGTTCAAGTGTATTGCTCGGAGACAAACTCATCGCCGAGATCTCGGCTATACACACAGCCCCGAAACTGTGTGTCAGATTGAGTGATGAAATCGGAACCCAAACGAAACGGCATCCATAGAGAGAAACGTGGTGGGCATTCTGATTGGTTATATAAGAAGAGCATACAGGGGGAGCAATCGCACGCGCACACACAGACACACACACACACACACACAGACCCCAGAGGCCTGTGTTTGCCTTTCCTGTAATCTGAGCTTCCGTTCTGTGAAGAATGATGTAACCCGAATGCCAGCCCTAAACCAAGCAGGAGAGCCGGCCAGACACACTGAAATGTGGGATTGTCTACATGCGTGTGTGTGCCGTGCGTGTGCGTGTGTGCGTGTGTGCATTCCTGACATCTCTGCACATCACTTGTGTTCGTGCTAATTGCAAAAGGCCAATCGGACAAAGAGGCCTGGTTGTTTTCTTTGTGTGTCGCAAACTTTTTGTTTGCCTCCATACATTTGGCTGCAGTCAACATGTGAGCGTTTATTGCGTCACGCTGCCCTGCGGATACTTTCCCAAGGTCACCAAGATGTGGCGGGGGCCCAAGACACACACACACACACACACACACAAGTAAGTCCTGCCGCACACTAATTCTTTGCACTGGTTCGGGGGAGCATAAACTGGTGTTTCTCGGGCTCCAGATTTGGTGGGTGGGGGGGGCATCGAGATAAAGATCTGAATGAATGCTCTGCTGTGACCTCTTTTCATCTTCTCTCCTCCCTTTCTTCCCTTTCCCCCTCTCCACTCCCGCCGTCAATGAGTCACCGCACGGGGCTCTCCTCGAACAGTACTGCAGAGAGCCCGGTGCCTCTCGAACCCCTCTCCCTGCCTTCGGCCTCGGCATCGCCAGCCGGAAGCTGATTCGGCCTCACGGGGGGGGGGGGGTTAATTTATTTTTATTTTTTTCTGGAGGAGCATTTTTTACAAATGCTCCTCCAGACGCTCCACGCCGCTCCCCTCTCCTTCCAAAAGGCTTCTCCATCCCCCTTTACACCGAGCCGTCTGAGGCATTAATAATAAATCACTTGGAGGAAGTGTTTAAAAGCGGAGCGAAGCAAGCGATCCTCTGCCATCGGCAAGGCGTCTTTGTGCCGACAGAGTAAAACATACGGTTAATGGCTTATGCTTTAACTGTACGACATGTTGCAACGTAAGCAAGTTGCGCAAAAGAAAGGAGCTCATTCTTTAGCCCGGTGGGGAAATAGGTCAGGGGTTTCTTTGCTTTGTAACACTGCCCTTGATGCTAAATGGCTTGCCACACAAGTTCTAGGTGTGTGTGCACGCGCGCGTGTGTGTCCGCGTGGTAGCGCGTGCGGGTCTGTGTGCTTGGGCTTTTTTTTTTCCTTTTTTCTCTCTCACCATGTGACCCATTTGCTGATCAACCGCGGTGTTCCCCGCCCTGCTGGGGTTTCCATGCCAACGCAGCCGGTGGCAAGACCAAAAGAAGAGGACTTGGTTTTGATCAAAGAGACCACCGCTTCAGACTTGCGCTCCTGCTATCTGCCGTGTTCCGAGAGAGTGACACACTGCCACCGCAGAGGTCTAAAAAAAGAAGAGATAACGCCGCCTTTCCCACCGCTATTCATCACGTGTACCTGCGGAGCCCCGGCAGATGTGCTCAAGAACCACTTGTCACATTTCATCGATCAATATTGTCCTGCAAACTATTTAACGGGGCTATTATTTATTGATTTATTTAAGTGTTTGTGTGTGTGTGTGTGTGTGAGGGGGGGGGGGGGCTGAGTGGTTAACCTCAACTAAACCAACTTAACCTTTATTTACAGTGCACTCCTTTCCCAACACAAAACATCCACACATATATTTTTGTAGTCACTCACGGTCGCTAGATTTTAGCCGAGATGGCAGGGTTTCATTGTCTCCGGCTTTCCTCGTGACCCCCGGCGAGCGCCACGGTAGCATTGCCGCTCTCCTAGATGATAGACAGTGTCGGCGGCGTGCATGCATGCGTATAGGTGCGTATGGTAGAGAATAGTGAGTTCGTATTTGCCGCGTGCGCTGGTGCACCCTGCCCTAGTCAAGTGTCGGTAAAACGGTTCGGATTTAATTATAGATGTGGAGGTGCCTGGAGTGACGCATTAGGAGCGAAACGGGGAAAATGTGGAAAAAAGATGTCGACTCAATGAAAGCAGCTAAACGTCCAAATCTGCAAAAGAAATAGAGCGCGAGGGAGGAGTTCATAGAGCGCCGTGAAAAGACAATCAATAAAATGAGCCACGTGCGGATCTCACGCGGAATACAAAACACCCCACTGACCAGGCCGGGATGTAAAGTAATCCTCCCCCCCCCCAGCTCCAAACCCAGAATCCATAATCCTCGTTTACACAGTAATCCCGCGGTTGGTAATTCAAAAACTCATTGTCATTTACGAAGGATCATTTTCCCCGTTGCACTCTCGCACCCTTTTCGATTATCCATCGTGAATACGGATCCGCGCCATGCGGCGTCTTTTCTCAGCTACTGCGGTGACAAAGCAGTGTCATTCTTCCCAAACGAAAGCACTTTCCCAAGCTTCCTGCGCGTCAGCCCAGCGAACGGGCTCATTCACCACCGCCACGATAAGTGAGGCCCCGAGTAATGCGCTCGCATGAGCGGCAGAGGGAGGATAACAAACCGTTGGAAAGTGGAACCGTATTTAACAGCCCTCTGAATGAATGAGTAAAGAAATGCCACAGCAGCTGCATTCAGTGATACCGCGGGACAACTTTCCTCTCCCATCGTCAGCGCGAGACAGACAGACAGAGAGAGAGAGAGAGAGAGAGAGAGAGAGACAGAGAGAGAAAGCGAGGGATGCCTGAGTGAGCCAGGAGGGGGTAAAAAAAGGAAGGAGTATTTGGAGATTTGATGTACGAGAGGGGAGGCGAGCGAACGGGGGCCTCGGTTGGAAAAACAAGAGAGTGCTGCGAAAAACAGCGAAGGGGAGGAGAGGCTGAAGAAGAACAAAAGGCAGAGAGGGTAACGTTCTGAAAAACAGAGAGAGAGAGAGAGAGAGAGAGAGAGAGAGAGGGAGAGACTTTCAAAGAGATGCAGCGCCTGAGTAATTTGCAACCGACGAGACCTCAATCAACCAAAGCCAATTTGTGTAGCTCAAGGTGACCCCTGGGAGGGTACATCAGTGTGCGTCTGTGTGTGTGTGTGTGTGTGTGTGAGACCAAGAGAAACATGGAGGTCGAAAACGGAGTGTTCCCGTATTGTGATGAATCCTCATCAGTTGCCGCAGTCAAACAACAAGTGCTGCTCTCACCTATCTAAAAAGCCACACACACACACACACACACGGGCACCACAGCACACACACACCGCTGCCTGCTCATCACGGGGGAGGGGGGGGGCTGGCGTATGGTCGCGTACACCTGACGTTCGCTCATTACGGGCTCTGAGAAGTGCCCCGGCGTAAATACCAGGATGTACACAACTTTACACAAGACAACTTTTCCGCCAAGGGAGCTTGTCCGATCAAAGTGTGACCTCGTTGCCACGTTTTCCACAAGGCTTCATCATTTGCAAAAAGGAAAAAAAAGATCCCCTTCGTCTTTTGGGAGCGTTTTTTTTTCTTTTTTTCGTGAAGGTTTTTTGTGAAGCTGCGCTGGTCGAAATGAACCATTCAGCATTTCTGATTCTGTCCAAAAAAAATCCCACCAGACGCCAACTACTTAATAATAATGGAACGAGATGCAGATGCGAAGCCACCACAATGTGAATTTGGTCCGACAACTGCGATGAGGTCCCTTCTGCGGCAGGACGTTTACACTCTGCTATCCTTCCGGCTGGAGATGCGTCGGACAGGAAAATGACCAGGGCACCTCGGCCGCGTGACCCGTGTGCATAAGTGGATACCGCGTTGGGGTGTGGAATGAGGAAGGCTCTCCTGCGTGCTGGATTAATGGAGACAACAATTCCCCGTGGCATTCCTCTGATTATGCATATATATATTCTCACTCTGCAGGAAGATAAACAAAAACAGCCCGGGGCCGGCTGTGTACCCACAAGACACACACACTGTACATACATGTACACACAAAAACAGAAAACGCACGCACGCACGCACACACACACACACACACATCCACACATTAATATGTTTGTCTACATTAATGTGTGCACCTGCATAAATACGCCTATGGATACCCCTGCGCGACTAATGAATTATTGAATGTGTGTGAATGTAAAGCATGCATGGAACAGCACATGTGCATATGCACTCGCACGGCCACACACACACACACACACACACACACACCATCTACTTTGTAGGATGAATCACCAACCTGCCAGTCTTCCCGGGGGTCTCCGTCTCTATGACTCACCCCCCCCCCCCCCCGTCAAACAGCGGCCCTGTGGGAAAATCAACACACTCTCAAACCTTGCAACGCAATGGACACGGACACCAACTTAGACGACACCAAAGGCTTCCCTTTTCTTTGTGCACTGGATTTAACCCACGCAATGCACCGTATGGGAGGGAAGCCCCTGCCAGTGTGTGTGTCTTTGTGCCCGAATGTGTGACAGCACACGAGTGTGTGTGTTGGTGTGCATGTGTGTGTGTGTGTGTGTGTGTGTGTGTATGTGCGTGCATAAAGAGAAGGATCAAATGCTCCACGTGATGAGTCATACACAGGCTTGTTTGCCAGGGAGCGGCTGGCTGGCTGGCTGGCTGGTGGAAGCAGTTAGGCAGGAAACTCATCAGCTATGCACCGCTGGGCTCGAGACTCCAGCGAGAGTCATACGAGACCCGGACTTTTCTCGTTAACTGATGTTTGATTTGCAGTTGGCTGCAAAATAGCCGCCCTCCCGTCCGACATGCTGTTCTGTTGTGGAAGCAGCCCCACACTTTGCAATCAGTGACTTTAACAGGCAGTTTCACACCTCATTAGCTTATTTAATGTATTGGAAGATGGATAGGGGTGGTGTGGGAAAGAGGCAGTTGCCGGATGGAAAAAAAATCCTGCATGGGTTCCAATGCCCAAGCCTTCTTGATTAGGTCGGGATCATCCCGATATTTCATCAGTGCCGTTATTATTGTTTGTCTGATCTAAAAATGTTAAAATAGGATGGCTCTAAGATGAATATAAATGATCTATATTATATACTAGATCCGGCATTTCTAAAGCATAAGAACAGAACTCAATTCTTACGGATTCATTTCTACAGAAAAGTCCGTTTCACGCAGTAACATTTCTTCTTCCTCTGTGGTTGATTGGCAGTGAGCAAACGACATTCAGGTCAATTACAACCACATGCCAAGTATTATTTGATTTATCTATCAATGTGGCCTTTTCTTCATGGGGAATTGGGAAATATTTTTGAAAGGAACTTTGGTACTACAAAGCCAAAGCTCAAAAAAAAAAGAAAAAAAGAAGCATACCAAATAGGAGACCTCGAACATAATTTCCAGCTCAAATGTTTGTCCCGCACCATGCAACCGTGAAAAAAAAAGAGGCCAAGTTAGAGAGGAGGAGAGGCTGAAAAAAAAAACAGCCTCCTCTCTGCGATGGAAACCAGGACCTAATGGGAATGTGGTCTTAATTTTGAATCTGAAAGAAACCGAGGCCGCCAACAACGGTCTCGTTTACAGAAGATACTGCGTCGTAAAGTTTTACGGCTAATTCCATAATAATACCTCAGGTGGTCGTAAACGATAAATGATAAAGCCTAAGCCGTTGCACATGGATTCTTGGGGAATAGTGAACACTGAGTGCACATGATCGCTAAGTGAGGAGGAGGGAGGATGGGTAACTAATGATGTCGCAGTAGCGGGACTGTAATGGTCTTAAACGCCTTTTTCATTCCATATACCCATACGTGAAAACGCAGTTAAGCCATATGTAATTAATGCACATTTTAATGAGATCTGTGTGTTTGTGCGTGTGGGTGTGACTAGCCAAGATTGGCAGAGATCCAAAAGATAAGCCATCATGTCAAGCGAGTATGAGAGATAAATGACGAGGAGGCGCGCGCGCGTGTGTGTGTGCGCGCGCGTCTGCGTGCGTGTGTGCGTGCGCGCATTAGGCAAGCACATGCAGAGGTGCCAGAAGAGAGGCTTTGCAGGAACAGCTGTAGGCTATGGCAGGAGAGCAATGAGACGGTTGGTCCCTCATCACTATGTTGTGCCTTTAGACCTACGGATGTGCCTCTACACGTGTGCGTGCGTGTGCGCGTCCGCGTCCTACTGCTGCAAGCCTGGCAACACTGTACTCCCTATCTTCAACTCAAATGAGAATCGCCTGTGCCCTGCTGGCAAACCCCCTTTCGCAGATTGTCTCTGCACCCTACGAAGGGAGGTGGCGTTCCCCTTCCCATCAGTCCTCTCCTCGGCCCCGCCCGGTGCGGAGACCGCCGCTCGCGCCGGCTTTCCATAAAGCCCCAGAATTTTTTGACATCTGGTGGCCTAGATAAGCCGGAAGCACTCGGAGCACATCAGCCGATCTGTGAGTCTAAAGAGCGATTAAGGCACATAATCTACCTGATATATAACGGGGGGGGGGGATATATGGGGGGGGGGGGGGCAGCAGCCCCGATCACAAAGGCAGGGGGACGTGACTCAGAAATGAGAAATGCATGGTGGGGCGCGCATCTGTCAGGTGCTGACGGAGGCACGGGAGCCTCTCGACGTGATTTGACAGAAAAAAAAAATTGCGGCGCCACCTCTGCGCGTGCTCCCCGATGGCGCAAATCCTGCCGAGGGGACGCGTGCACGTATGAAGTCTGAATGACTTTGCTCCCAAGCCCTTTCTTTGCTCCAGATGCAATCAACACAAAATATGTGTATGACTCATGTCCTCGTGGTGTCGAATAACAGCGATCCGAGTGTCCCTTACTGAGAACAAACGTGGAGAGACAGACAGGCAGGCGGGAAACGAGCCTGTGCGGATGTCCCTTTGGTTTCCATGGCGACCCGGCTCTGCCGGGATCACTGGGAACGTAACGTTTTTTTTTTTTCCTCTGTAATGAGGCAACCTCGATCACTCTGTGTACCTGTGTACCTCTGGCAGTCTTTTTTTTCCCCCCCAGTCCTCGTGCATCACGCACACAGAGCGGGGGCGAAGGGGGGGGGGTTTACGACTGCAATTTGTGTATTTACTTTGTGCAATGCCGTGGAGGAGAAAAAAAATTGCTTCTCCGTGCCCTGATGTGAGCCCCGCCGGACAGAAATGTGCAAAAAATGACCTCCTCTGTACCTCACTGATTCGCAGCGCACTGGCAAAGTCATGGCGGCCCCCACACTTCAGCCTGGGTTTTACAATCACGCACGCAAGCACTGTGACATGGCAACGCCGTGTCCGACCAATGGCTCTTCACATGTCTCCGTAAGCTCCGCACGTTGTAATTGGCTATAATACGCAAAAATACGCTTGACGTGATTCCAAAGGGAAGCAAATCTCACATCACCCATAAAATGCGTGAATTACGACTATTATTATGACTATTCTTATTAGAATGGAACAGCCTGCACGGAACTCATGGCATCGTGATTCCGCAAGGAGAACAAAAGCACTCTCTTATCTTGCGGAAACGCAAATGAGTCATTTTATCACGCACCATTCGCGGCCATGGTCGCGTACCGTGCCGTGGTACTTTCTCCAAATCGTTGGCAGCTGTCCTTATGTTAACTAATAACTGCCGGCGATGACAAATGTTTGTTTGTGCGGGTAATGTGCAGCGCAAGTTCTCCGAGCAAGGTTAATGCTACTGCTGTCGTGTTCACTATAATCGAGATTTGAAAGGAATCGAAAGGAAGAAATAGAGCCGACGGGGGTCTCACATTTTTAACTAGAATTGTTTGGGGTTTTTTTTTTGCCATGTTCCTCAAGCCAAAGGTCCATGCTGTGATGGGGAGGAAAGGCATTTGGATGGAAGACAGGAAAATGTGCACTGTGATTGATTACCTGCTCTAACTAACGAGCGCTCAAGTTGCCGCTGAAGGACTTGCGCGCGGTAGTGAAACAAACGGAATGCGGCGGCAGCCTGCGAGGGGGGGGGGGGGGGGGGGTCTTAATAAGACTGGGGGTCTTGGGGGGGGGGGGGGGGGGGGGGGTGGCTTAATAAGACTTATGGTCTTCTTTGGAAGCTCGTCGGCATTTAAGTGAAGTGAATTTGCAACTGAGCTAACGGGCTTACAAGTCAATAGGGCTAATAAAAGCACAGATATGATCCTTTGGCCGTATGCGGCTCGGAAATTTCCCGTCCCGGAGTCCAGCTCCAGGTCTAATGGTGAGGGATGACCTCACCATCGTCGGGCCCACGATAAATTACCGGATCATTCAATTACAGAGCCACACAATGCATCACTCTCCTCTCGCCTGACCCATCTCCTCCACGCTCGGATCATCTGACGCTGCCGCGCACAAGACGCGGGGGCCACAATGCGGATCAACAGTGACAGTTGTCTCCGAGCGAGAGGGCCGTTTTCGATGGCAGCAGATCAAATGGGAGCTCATTACGGCGAGAGGGAAAAAAAAAGAAAAGGGGGCACATCGGCCGTTTGAGGCTCACAGGATCCCGGGGCCTGCCGAGGGGCCCCTCCGCACAAACTCCCACTCCCAACCAGGACGGAATGAAATTAGTGAACGGGAGGTTGGGTCCCATGAGTTCACTCAGTCTGACAGAAAGAGAGACTGACAGCATGGAGAGAGAGAGAGAGAGAGAGCGAGAGAGAGAAAGTGAGCATTATATCAATCTTCTCCTCTCTCTCTCTCTTGCCGTGTCTATCTCTCTCTCTCTCTCACACACTGACAGACAGACTTGTCCTGTTCCACAGTAAATGTGTCAGTCATGGGTCTCATCGCTGGAACAGCCTGTCAGATCTCGCCCCCCCACCACACACACACACACACAACCTCCTCTTTTTCCTCCGTCCTCTCCATTTAAGGACTTTTTTTCCCCCCAAAAGGTTGTTGAGTGAGGGCAGGGGTTCACAGGAAAAGAAAAAAGGAAAAAGAAAAATGGCAGCCCTGAAAGCGAAGCTGTGTTCCTTTGGTTTATTGGGATTTTGTGATTATCCAAAAAAAAAAAAAAAAAGGGAAGAGGTCAGCGTTCGGGATCTTACTTCAAGAAAAGACCACCCTCATTGTATGAGATTATATTTGACCTCACGAAGCCCTTTTCCTCCGTACAAGTACAACTGGCCGCAGCAGAAAACACACCCACGCGGCGCGTTTGAAACAATAAACGGACGGATTCAGGAACCGTGATGAGAATAATTAAAAAACACCCTCGCCGTCTACGTCCAAGGGCAGCAATATATATATCGCGTGGACGGCTTGAGCAAGTTGGCCGTACGGCTGGGCTTCGCAGGTATTTCCACGCCTGTGGTCTCCTCCGCTTCTGGGAGACGACCCAAAGAAAATGGACAAGCGTAGCACGAAAAAACACAGACCTTTGGGGAAGCATCTCCCAAGTTCATTTGACACCGCATAAATATATATATATACAGTATATATATATATATATATATATATATATATATTTGACGACCGGTTGCGTATTTGAAAAACAATCCCGTCTCGAGCTGTTGAGTCAACAAGCTGAGGCCCGAGCGGCGGGGGTGCAGTGTTTCTCAAGAACTATTTGTGGTTTATTTTACTGGGAGAGCCTTTCTTCTTCCCTGTTTAAGCACAAAGTGGAAACAGAGCTCCAGCAGTCCCGCCGTCGAAAGCCCCCGTGCCCACAAGTGGACGGTTCAGCTCGAGGTCACGTGTACCAGCGGAGGCTGCACACCTAAGGGCCGGACCCAGAGTTGCATGCGCGGATGCCCGCTAACCTCAGACTTTTCATCGGGACGAACAATCAAAACGCCAAGCATCTTTAATAACTGCAAAACAGAAGAAAAACAACTATAAAAGCAGTCCAAGTTTACTTTGACCGCTGCTCACACGTGAGAGATCCGGGGGGCGAGACTTGGTGTTGGGCCATTGACCTGCGGATATGAAAGGGTGACTGGTTGAACTGGCATTCTTGAAGCCAGCCAAGGTCCCTGTTATTACACAAGTGCTGGACCCGCGCCACGTTACACAACTCCGGGAAAGCCAGAGGAACGGGGTGAACCTGGCGGGGGCCAGCGCAGGCCGCCGTCTGTGACTGCATGGGAAGAGGTCGAGGATCGCCCTCCTTTATTGACGCTCCCTGAGAACCGCAGGATTCAAGAAGGACGAGGTCTTCGCTGATGCCAATCTCTGCTTCTGAGAACCATGTTTTGTAAGTAATGTGTGCGTGTGGGGTTGCGCACGCACGCAGACCTGCCCATGGTGATCCCAGCATGTGTTTCCTGTTTGGGAAAGCTTTGTGCAGTGTGCTTACAGTTTGTGTGTGTGCGTGTGTGTGTGTGCGCAACCCGTGCGTGCGTGTCTGTATGCTTGTCTGAGGGAGCACAAGCGAGACAGAACAGAAAGGGAGAGACTGGGAGAGCAAGGGCACATCCAAGGGGATCAAACCTAAACCGCAAGATATTTCTGACCTTGAGGGCGAGGTGGGTAGAGTGGTGGAGTTGGGGTGGGTGTGTGTGTGTGGGGGGGGGGGGGGGGGGGGGTGGGGGAAAGAAACGAGGGGGGGGGGGGGGGGGGGGGGGGGGGGGGGGGGGGGGGGGGGGGGGTTGAAGGAAAAGGAACAAAGCGACGGAGGGAGCAAAAGAGAGGCGCAGAGTCTTTGGAGGGCAGCTGAAAATCCTCCAGAATCCTCCGCTCAAACCAACCATAAAATTCCAACCATAAGCCACAAAACCAGTGCGAGGACTGACAAGGTTTGCCTCCTGTCCGCAGTGGGTGTGTGTGTGTGTGTGTGTGTGTGTAAATGTGTGCGTGCGCGCTACACGTGATTAAAGGGTCCGAGCGGAGGAGGCCAGGAGGCAGAAGAGTGATGCAATCCACGGAAGCAGAGGAGAGGACAAGAGGGCGACAGGAAGGAAGGGAGGGAGGAGAGGAAGGAGGGATTGTTGCTTCTGGGGATCCAGCTCTCCAGGAATGTGCCGAAGGGCCCCGTCCCACGCAGTTGGGGCGAGCGCTGCATTGTGGGAAAACGCCGCGGAGGTGACACCACCTGTTTTCGGTGCGCCGCAGATTGCGAACGGATGTCGGAAATTACACATTGCAAAAGGAAAACTTTGTGAGTCATTGTTGTTCATTTTTTCAGAAAGCACAACAATCGGGGGTTGTGTTTTTTCTTTTCTCTCTCTCCCTCCCTCTCCGTGCAAGCCGGTCCTTCTCGCTGCGGGCTCCAGGGCCGAGTACACCCTCGCACAGCAGCAAGGGATCTATTTCGGTGCAACCTTCTCGGTGTCCACAAGCACCCACACCGGCTCGGTGGGCAAGGTGATTGGTAAGCCCCGGACAAATAGTCTATTTATGAGCATCACAGGAGTGGGTGGTTGTCCTTGGGCTGGTTCGTCTGCTATCTGAAGTGCTAAGTGGCGTATACAGTTACAATAGATACTGTAGAACATTCACAAGGACGAGTGACGGGGGGGGGGAGGTTGGCGAACACTGGGAATAGAGATGGTGAGTCAGAGGCCATTTGGAAAGCAATTTCATCTGCGAATGCCGTATATCTTCTCATCAATGAAAGGGAAAGTAATTTCAGAACGAGGCAGAGACGAGAAGAAAAACATCTCATGGTGACGATGGAATCTATTTGAGGCGGGGAGACAGCGCTTACCGCTCACGATGATATTGGAACTTTAAGTATGGCGTACGGCAGAGCAGGACTGATCTACCATCGAGCGCGTTCACCATTTCACCAGCGGGGCACTTTAACGTAATAAACATATCACTGAGGGCGAGGGTGAGATCGTTGTCGTGACTTTGGGGCCAAAAAAAAAAAAGGGGGGGAATTTACAATTTTGACTGGACGGTACAAGGGGAAGCCCCCCTGGATATGGCAAGGAAATATCACGGCAATCTATCCAACAGCAAAAACAAACTGCAGTCACAATTGCATGGCTAAAGAACCTTGACCTTTGAATCCGGCTCATGATCATATTTGGTCACGTCGGACGCCGTGTCCATTGTTAAAAAAGAACGATTATCTCGTCTCTGCCAAGAAGGAGCACGTCTCGATATGAAGGCCGCAAAGGGTCTTGCGCAATTTTGCGTGAATCATCGGTTTCCTATGTTCCTGAGGTTGAAGGGGGTTCCAGCGATATTCTGGATAGGCTGAATGTGGCGTGGCATCCAGCCAGTGAACGAGGATGAGAGAGAAAGAAAGAGAGAGAGAGAGGGGGGAGGGGGGGGGGGGGGAAGGGACTTGGTGCCAGGGGAGTCTACCACAGACAAGTCTGGCGCAGAGCAACTCTGGCCTTGACAGGATCACACAAACACATCCAGTATGTGACAGATTTTTACTGACACACATTTGGGCCGAGTTCCGTGGCCATTTCTCCAACCCATCAAAACCCGTATTCAAATCAATTCAATGTTTTCCTTTGCCAAAGTAGGAACATGCTATTGATCAAACGATGATGTCTGTTGAAACGAACGAGCAAGATTTTCATTTTCATAAAAAAACAAAAAAAAAAAAGAAAAAGGAAAAAAAAAAAAAAAAAAAGAAAAAAAGTGAATGAAACATGTTTCCTCTTAACCGAGTTCACTGACTGGAGGGAAGAGACAGAGAGACACCGCAGCACGGCGAGGCTGGACCCCGTTCGCGATTGGCCTGGCACCGGCCGCGCGGTTGCATGGGCGAGCACAAAGGGAATGCTGTGGTTATTCTTGGACCACCGGCGTCCGCACTTCCATGTTGTGTTCTGGTGTTTACCGTCTCTGCCTAAGTTCATCTGCTGGGACTGTGAGTCGGGGGGGGGGGGGTTTGGGGTCCTGCAAGGACACCCGACTGACGGATTTACCCGCACTGCGTCCAAATTAAACTGTTTGCACGACTCAGCACACAAACCAAACCGGGGCGACAACCATCACTGCCCAAACTCCTAAATTGTACTGTGTTCTTTTTGCTTTCTACACTCTGTTTGTGTGTGTGTGTGTGTGTGTGTGTGTGTGTGTGTGTTTGTGTGCGTGTGCGTGTGCGGCCACTGTAGCCTCAAATTCAAATCGGCCTCGGTTTTGAGCTTTGCTCTTCCTCTCATACAGTGCACATGTTGTACTGCTGTGTGTGCACCGTGGAAGTGTGTCAAGACACAAAGATATTTTCAGCCCCGTGGAGGAGTCTACCCGTCACAGAGCAAACGCGACACTTTTGTTTCCCTCGGCCGAGCCCCGTCGCCTTTCAGCAAAGAGCTTGCAGCTCATCCTTTTTTGAACACCGACAACGAGATGACGAATCCCGTGGCAATTGAATTTGTCACAGGACCGCCCACGGTTACATGACATCCACTTCCACCTCTATCCCAGCTCACCTTTGAACAACAGAGGAAAAGGCCCTGGAGTCACGCGATGCGTCAGTCGGTATCACTGCTGCTGAAACTGGACTGAAAAGACTCGCCTCTGAAAGGCCCGAGTGACCTTTTGTCGTTTCCTTGATGCAGCATAGCGTTTGTTCATCCCCTTGGTTACGCATGTCGAAACGGGGATGAAATGCAAAAGCCTCAAGTCTGCCTCTATGTGCCGTGTGTGATCTTAAATATAACAAACCTCACAAACAACTCTGACATCCGGTGAACGTTACAGCTCATGCTTCAGGTGAAAAAAAAAAGAAACAAGAAATGGCAACATGCACATCGTAATCACAAAGTTGGCCCGCTATGAAGCTATTATTTTGTTAGTTCACCAGAGCAGCTTCTACGAACACCTGACTTTTCTGGGCCACGAACAATTGAACGAGAGAAGCTCTACTTGAAAAATGTTTCTCTTCCCCCTGACCTCAGAGGTTGTGCAAGTGGAAACCATGAATTAATTTTGTCCGACTTGTCTCATTCATTTCCACGTTTGGTATTCCACGAAACTCGAGCCTCATTTACCATATTTCACAACACAACGTTAATATCTCCGCAAACGTGTTTGTTTCTCCCACGAGCATACCGGTCGAAGATGATTGCATCTGCAGCTGTGGACTGTTGTTCAGTTCATATGTAACGGTGCACCAGAAAGGACCAGCTGTACAAAGTGTAATGTGTGCAGTATGGCACTGAGTTGTCGTGTGTATGGCAGAGAGAGGAGTGGTGTAATAAAAGACGGGGCGAACACAGTGTTCCAGGTCAGGGCTGGAGTCTGTACAGCTTCGGTGGAGAGAGCGCAGCATGAGTCACCGGAGCAGAGGAGATTGCTGGCTTGCTGAATTCATTAAGACAAATGTAAGGTATATGGATTTCCTCTGGAAGAAGAAGAAAAATCCCCGCGCAGCTGCAGCCCGCCCCCCCAGTGAATCCACAAGTAGCTTTCCATGCACCTTTGGAACGACTGCATGCTTTTTACATCTCGGTCGATGATTCATGCTGCTCTGAAGGAAAATGAATTAACTTCAACCTTTTTCTTGTTGCATTTTGGCCTATTTTGTACGTCTCAGATTTATTATTGTACTACTACATTCATGTGTAAGTGTGTGCTTGTGTGTGTATGCGTGCACTGTACACTTCTGTGCATCTGTTAGACTACTTACTTCTCAATTCACAGCACATCATGGCTGGTCTCTCGGTACAATGGCGCCTCCGTCCGGCCACACGGTAGTAGTGCACTAACAAATGGGAAGGTCCGGTTTCAGTTACGGTAACATTTATAGACACCATTTCAAATGTAACCGTGTATTATTCTCAAACTCGCGTACTTAGCTCTCCGATGATAAATTGGGCAGAGTTTGGTTTCAGATGGAGTTGTGCAGCAGTTGCAGTGTTGTCATATATTGTGACACATTTAGCGCCCAGACGTCGCTCAGACGACTTTGGAAAAATTCGAACACGTATAAAGTGTTTTTATAGTTCTGTAGCATCCGCTAGCTAAAAGCTAAATGAGCTTGGTGGTGATACCGCAAACGTCTCCAAATGTAACGTTGATTGGCGCCGTTTGTCGGGAGGCAACGTTATAAACCTGGTGAAGTGATCCAGGAACAGTGGGTGCTCTCGGCTTTAGCGACTGTGCTCGCGGCACGTGGACGCACAACTGACTCCAAATCAGCCATCCCACCACCGGATGTGTGGGGAGCGATTTCTACAGGAAATACCCTCCGCCGCGGAGCACATTTGTGAAGGGCTGCCATTTTAGCAGGCTTACGGTAAGAATATTCTGCGTGTGTTCTGTTGTAGGTATGCGGCTGCTCAGTGCTAACAGTGTGTGTGTGTGTGTGTGTGTGTGTGTGTGTGTGCGCGCGCGCGCGTGGGTGTTTTAGCGTGCACCTCTGACGGCTTTATTTGCGCATCGTATCCCCTGTTCGTATTGTTTTGCTAATCATGTCGGCTAAACTAGCTAGTCTGCGGTTAGCTGTTAAGTTACCCTAGCTGTGGACAACACCAACAAAACACCATATGAAGTGTGTTGTCCTGGCAGTCAGGATTTGCACACTATCATGGTAGGAAGTGCAGATGCATCTTGTAGCAGAGAAGTTGTTATAAGTGGAAATATTTGTATTGTGTAGCTTCTACGTGCTATCCACACACATTATGCACACCTCCTAATCAGCATCACGCATGTTTTTTTTCCAAATCCCATATCCCCCTCCTTTGTTTTTGCCATCAGCACACTGGGATGATGGCGGTCCAGCTCACGTCCGGGTCCCACCATGACACCATTCTGTCCTCCATGCAGCAGCTGAGGCTGCAGGGACACTTCACCGATGTCACCGTGCAGGTGGACTATCAGGGAGAGCTGCAGGAGTTCCACGCCCACCAGGTGATGCTGGCTGCGGCCAGCGGCTACTTCAGGAGCATCCTTCTCTCCCAGGACGCGGGCCTGGACAAATTGTTAGTCCCAAACATGCACTCCGGCCATTTCTCCAAGTTCCTGGAGTTTGTGTACACCGGCAAAGTGGAGGTGGCGCTGGACAAGATCGGCGAGGTCCAAGCCGTGGCCCAGTTGTTGGACTGCAAGGATCTGTCGGAGGTTTGTGGCGAGGTGATGAGAGCGACCGAGAAAGCAGCCGCATCAAACGTTGAAGATCCCCATGAGGCACAGGGTGGCAAGAGGGAAAAAAGGGCCCGAAGGATAAAGCAGCCTGAAAGCCTGATTGGTGAGCCACGGAGCTCGGAGACAGAAGTCGCGTCAAAAAGACTCAAGGCCAAGCACACGGGGAAAACTGAAAGGAGAAAAGGAAGACCGGTCAAACCAAGGACAGACAGCCCCAAATTCCTTCAGAGGAGTGTGAAAACGAAAAGTGAGGCACTCGGGAGTGAAAACCAAGTCGCCAACGAAGTGACCATAGAGTGCGAGGCCCAGCCGGAGAATCAGGCAGAGGAAGACGGCGAGTCTTCATTGGAAATGAAGGTCCCCGATGTAGACAAGTGGGAACATGAAGGAGAGGTGGTGGAGGAGGAGGAGGAGGCGGAGGAAGGGGAGTCCCCGGAGACGTCAAAGAGGACGTCCAAAGCCCAGTTCCAGTGCAACAAGTGCCAGCGGACCTTCCACTATGAGCGAAGCTACTTGAAACACATCAGGTAGGACACCGTGGTTGTGTTGTCTTGAAACAACATTTGTGCCGCGATTGTGCCCTCACCCGCTCTCTTGGCCAGCACGTACCATGGGGTGAAAGCGGACGTGGAGTACCGCTGTGAGACCTGTCTGCAGACCTTCGCCAACCGCAGCAACCTGAATATCCACGAAAAGCACGTGCACAGCAACGTGAGGCTCTTCCCGTGCAGCTCCTGCGCAAAGACCTTCAAACGGAAGAAGGATGTGGTGCGCCATCAGAATCAGGTGAGGTTTCAAATTTGCGTATTCAGTGTCGTTTTCTTTTGTTTGCGTTTTTGTTTCCTTCCTAATTTGAACTTTTGTTTCTCAGGTACATGAACGCAGCAATTTGCGTCACGTCTGCACTGACTGCGGAAAGTCGCTCAGCTCCAAAACGGCCCTGTTGTTGCACGAGCGGATACACACGGGCACGAAGCCCTTCGAGTGCGCCGACTGCGGGACCAAGTTTACCCAGAACGCCGCCCTCAAGATGCACCGCAGGTACCGAAACTCGCAGACGATGACTGAAAGCTAACAATGGGGTAGACATTTGTGTAGGGGCGGGAGGGCCAAGTGGGTGGGGTTTGGGCCAAGAATGTGGAAAGTGAAGTAAAAAAAAACAATAAAAAAGAAATGCTCACCTATCTTTGAGACAAATCCCTTGACTCTGGTGGTGTTGAGCATTGTAGTTGAACGATGTATGTCTGTAATGGATGAAACAAAAAAAAAAAAACACTACACTGAGTCCCACAGAAAATCTTCCTCAAAAATTGTGAACATAAACACATCGAGTTAGAAAAAGCTGCGAACACATCATATTTACATACCATTATTATACACACAAATGAAACAAAAAAAAAAAGGTCCGACCTTTAAACACTTCTCTTTCTCCATATTGTGTAGGACGCACACGGGAGAGAAGCCGTTTGCGTGCGACGAGTGCGACTCCCGGTTCTCCCAGAAGCACATGTTGGCTTATCACAAGAGATCACACACAGGTAAGAGAGACGTCGCGTCACAGGAGATTGTCTCTTTTTTTCTTTTTTTTTTTTTTAACAGAAACTTTTGAAGCTTATACACACTAGTGATTTTTAAAGCGGTTTTCTTTTCCTCTGTTTAGGAGAGAAGCCTTTCATGTGCGAGGCGTGCGGGAAAAGCTTCGCCTCGAAAGAATACCTGAGGCACCACTCCAACATCCACACCGGGTCCAAGCCGTACAAGTGTGAACACTGTGGCCGGGGCTTCGCGCAGAGAAACTCCCTTCACCAGCATTTAAAAATACACACAGGTGATCGCATTCGCCACGTTTGTTTTTTGTTTTTTTCCCCGATGATTTGAGCTCGTGCCTCTTCTGCATCGCGGTCCTCCTGTTTTAGTAAAATGTGTGTGTGTGTGTGTGTGTGTGTGCGTGCACGCGCCCGTTTGTCCCCCCCTGGACGGTTTGCCAGGCGAGCGCCCGTACAGCTGTAAAGTCTGCAGCAAGCAGTTCACCCAGATCAACGCCCTGCAGAGGCACCAGCGCATTCACACCGGGGAGAAACCCTACATGTGTGGCCTCTGTAACCGCACCTTCACAGACATGTCCACCCTGCGCCGGCACACCATGGTGAGCGGTGTTTATCACTCAACTCCTTGTATCTGAATTTTGTTCTTTCTTTTTCTTAACTATGACTGTGTGGGTTCCGTAACTGCATTAAAAAAAAAAAAAGGAAATATTATTTTGATAAGAGCTTTTATTTTTTTAAATTTTTTAAACCAGTGGTTAACGTGCGTATGACTGCTGTGAAAATGACACAAGCTCTTTTATGGTTCAGACCCATGACGCCGATGCTCCCTGGAAGACGTACCTGGTGGTGCTGAAGGGAAACGTGGAGGAGAAGAAGCCGAAGTATCCCACCATGGAGAAGGCGGAAAGAGCGGCGGGTAAGAAGATGCCGGCCCGAAAGGGTGGCGGTGCTGCCGCCGGAGATGCTGGCGCCGACGGGGACACTGGTTCCGCCCCCGATGCCGCTTCTGCCGCCGCCGATGGCGTCGTCGCCACTTGTGGCGCTAATACAGCCGACACCGACGCCGTGGCGGTTCAGCAAGTCACTCTGTCATCTAATTGGACCAGGCACGGAACCATAGCTCTGGTCAGCCAGGACACCCTGGGCAGCATCACGGTCATCCACACGGAGATGCCGCCGGGGACGCACATTCAGCCCATCATGACCACCGACGGCACGGGCGCCAACGTTATCTCTCTGGACGCCTCGGCCATCCCCTTCTCCATCCCCGTGTCCATGGCTCATCCCGTCCCTTTGTCCTCCTGTGCTTCCTCCTCCGCCTCTCTGTCCGTGCCCTCTGTGCTCTCGGTTCCCGTGTCCAATGGCGCGTTGGCGCCGGTCGCGGGCATCCCCGCCGTTTCGGCTTCCTCTGTCCTGGAAGCCGCCGCCTCGCAGACCATCTTGGCCCCGGCCTTGCAGACCAAGATGGCGTCCGAGATGGACATCTTTCAGCCTAATATTATTCAGACGGTGATCGTTGGCGAGGAGGCTTGTGGAGAAGAACCGACGGCGGCTGAGCGGGGCCATGAGCGGCCAAGGGTGGCAGACGACTCCTTAGATGAACTTGAAAAGGCCCCGGGTCAAGAGGCAGTTTAGAGTATGTAATATTAAGTGAGGGGGTCATACCCTGGCTTAATGTAACTTAATGTATATACTATAGCAGCGTCTTGGATGTGACGTTCACTCTAATGTAATTAATAATAATTGCGAGAACATATAGTTTTAGCCACATGCTTAAGCAGTGCAACTATGGTATTATGTAGGTGTACCATTCACAAATATTCTACACGTGTGTAAATCACATTTGGTCTAAATAAATCTCGGGCCATTGGTAGTCCATTCCATTCAATGCCAAATATCACATCGGTTTCAGTCCAGTTTATCCCTCATGTTAAGTTTCAGAAACATTTTCTCATACATCGTGCATTGAAGGAGTTACTTCTCGGACGGTCCGGGAACATTGTCAGAAATCCTTGGCAGCTCCGGACCCGAGTGAATTCTCGATTAGATTTACGTTCGCCTTTGGAACAAGTGCTTTTTTTTTTTTTTTTGCAACTCTGACGATTTATTGTCTGAACGGAGACAAATGGGTCGAACTCCTTCAAAACCCTGGCACTCCACCCTATTCGGACCCCTTTCCCACAGAGGAAGACTGAGGTCAGACCGACTGCTCACGACACACAACGCGACCATCCGAGGAACAAAGGCAGGGCGGTGTCCGATATATTACTTTTTATTATTGTCCATTCGCACGAGCATACAGATCATGTACAAGGTCCATTGTCATTTCACCTGGAAGAAGCTGGATACACAGGGCGACTGACACCCTTTGTAAAAACTTTGGTCTGGTTCACTAGTGTATTAAACACGACGACAACGACAACAACAACAACAACCTATACACGATGACATGCTTAGCGACTGGCCAGCCAAGGGGTTCACTGCAGGAGTAAACCTTCACCGGGAAGTTCACGACACAACACGGCACGAGATGAGCGACTAGTGATGCACATTGATCCACCAAGACTAGTGCCCTGGGAATAAGGAGGAAGGGGTTCCCGTGTGGGTGCTTTCCAATTCACAGGGGAGCCCGATAAACTTCAGCTTCAACAGATTCAGACCATTAGACTATCATTACGTCAAACAAGTCCCAAAGTAACAGTTAATGAGCCGAAAATAAATCAAATCGTGTATGTGATTAGGTACAAATATTTTAACAGTCTACATTTGGTGCATATCATTGCCCCTTCGTCAAGAAGAGTCTCTCCGCGTGAGCGATAAAAAGGAAACCGAAAGTATTTTCAATGGTAAGGAGTTTTAAAAACAAAACTAAATCGTGACATCGGTTCGATCTTGCCCTTCTACTTAGACGCGACACAAATTACGATAATGGTACATTTTTTCAAAAATCCCTACAATGATAATCCTATGTACAACAAACTGAAACATTACAATAATGGAAATATATAATGTATTACATATAAAAAAAAATAAGCTGCATCTGACTAAGAAACAATAAGTGTACAAAACATGCAGTGCTTGTCGTCCACGCTAACCTTATTTTCGAAACAATATTCCTCCCTGAAATCCGCCTGCACAGATTTCAGCGGCGGGGGGGTGGGGGGGGGGGAATTCGAAACAATATTCCTCCCTGAAATCCGCCTGCACAGATTTCAGCGGCGGGGGGGTGGGGGGGGGGAATTAAAAAAAAAGAAAGGTATGCAGCAATCCTCTGGACAGAGGTGAGGGCAGGAGGATTCACATTCCGACTAGATTCAGATACGCTCGTAAGGAAAGCCGGAGAGAGTGCTCTGAAAGGATAGCGGTGAGCGGTGGGATATTCTAAATCATCGGCAGACGCTCCTGTCCGGGAATTACACGCAGTGGGGGTGAGTGCCTGTTTGGGTGTGTGGGTGTGTGTGAAAGCATGCGTGATGGAATACGTCCCCTTCCATGCTGTCTTACGACCCCGCCCACCTTCATTTCAGATCCCCTTCATCGCCCTGGATGGTCTTTTTGATGCGCAGCAGGAGGGACGTGTGCCACTGGTCCAGACGCGAGATCGAGTCGAATTCCTTTATCTATACACGGCAAAAGAGGCAGTTATATGAGATATTTTCATACCACGTTAGGATTACGATCCCATGACGACTATTTGAGTGAAGTGGAACGTGTCTGAAGGAGCTCAGCTTGTTGAGCACGCGCTAGTTTCACATAAACACAGGGTCCTAGGAGAAACGGAGTCATCAACATTCCTGCATGCGCCAGGGAGCCGACAAAGACTGAAATAGCTGAAGCGGAGGGATTTCTGGGCTCGCCGAAGACCTTATTTTTAACACTCGACAACTTTCGCAGAGTACACAAGACTTACCGCCTCTGTAAAAGCCTCGCTGTTCTGTTCCTCGTGTGCGTCTAAAAGTTTCTGTTAAAAACAACGACAAAAAATAAAGTAGGTTACTTGTGAAACTGAGCAGATTAAGCGGGGCGGGGGCGCTCTGCGTCGACTCACCTTCAACAACTTGCATTCTCTGGAGTCGGAAAAAGCCGGGAACATCTCCTCGTATTTTTCAATGGCAATCTGCGGAGACACGCCGCGTGTTAAGACATTCTCGCAACCCCATCGGCTCCCCGTCCCGGAGGGCCACCGAGGGATAAAACTTGCCTTGGCGTTGAGCTCGTCGACAATGAAGTGGCAGAGGGAGGCTTTGAAGAAATACTCCTTGGCGCTGTATTTCAGCAGCGGGTTGTCCATCGTGTTGGCACCGACCTAGACACATTCAAATCATACCAAACGCGAAGTCGAAATGTCAGCGTTTACCGAGTCGGTCGTGGTGAAGGAGGCGCATGCATGACACACAAATCCAAGGAGCTCCCACCTGCTCGTAGATCTCAATGGCCTTCTGGTACTGCTCCAGCTGAGCACAGTAACCGCCCACCTTCAGCAGACACTTGTTGGCCGAACTAAGGAAAATACACAAGACACAGGTAGTTAGCAATTAGGAGTTAACTGGTTTATTCTAATCAATCGGCATGGTTCAGTTAAGATTCTAGTTGATCCAGTCCTTTGAGTTACGTGGTCTTGGAGCTTCCCAGTTAGGGTTACTGTGCAAACACAACTTTGGAAAATACAAAAAAATAAATGCTTTCACTTCTGTCACATCGACATGGCAGTGTCAGATTTCAGGACTGAAAAACAAATTGGGATTTTATATTGGCAATAAAAACAGGGAAGGGCAGTACCTGTTTGACTCTTCTCCTTTGTAGTAGTCTGCTGCTTGTTCATAATGCGCAATAGCCTTTACGAAAGGAACACAATTTACACTGTAAACTTAAATCTGTCATCGTCCCATCAATCAGTCCTTGCGAGGGGCGAGCAACAATTGCACAGTTCAAAAATACCTTTTCGATATCCACCAGCTCGGACTCGTAGATCTCTGCGACACTGATGTGGTGTTTGGCTGCGATGGTGAATCTTCCCTGGGGGGGGAGGGAGAGGCCATTACTAACAGGGTCTAGCCACAGATGCCTCAGTGAAATTCAGTTTTGTCCCATCCTCACTGCAGGGAAGCGAGACCAAGTAGTAGTTACCTGTGGCCACACGTCTACAGCATTTTAGCTTTTGAAATGAACGCGCTCTACATGCACTACGGACACAGGAAGGCAATATGACTGAGGGCATTGGTGTGAAATGAACAAACATCTGTGTTACAAATATGTCGCGTGGGGCTCAGGAATAAAATGTCGGAGCGGAGGGACAGGCAGGGACAGCCCGCTGAGAACCGAGCCATTGAGGGAGGCTTTAGGAGGCATCTTACCATGTCTGTGTATATATCGATGGCAGCATTTAAACACTTGATTGCCTCTTTTGGCAGCATAAAGAGAAGGGGGGGGGAACAGTGAGACGTGGTTAGTTGACTTGAACAGAATCTTATTCAAGGTAACAAACGAGGGGTGTCAATTTAACACCCCGATAGTTGCAGAAAACACTCTTCCGCTGCATTACACACAATAGATAAAACAAAACCCCACACGCACACACGCACAGTCCACAAACCAAACAGCTCAGTCAGCTACCCTCCCCCCCAAAAAAACAATGGACACATACAGTATATGCTCGGGGAGAATTAAGCGAGGCCTCTGAGAGAACAAAGAGCCATATAAATCAGCTCAGGGTAAATGCCAGGCAATTCCAGGGTAATTCATCTCACGTGATCAATTGCTTGAAAAAGCCACAGCAAAGCAACAAAGGTGTATTCCAAAAAGGTATAAGTGAAATCTACCAGAGTCATGTCCAGCCTCACAGAGCCAGAGACTGATTTCGGGGCTCAAACGAGGATGGAGCCTGGGGATAAGGTGTGTTTTGGTAATATAGAAAATAATACTCGTATATCTACTATGACTCATCTCAGGAGATTTCATTAATTTGCAGCCAGGGGACACGTCTCTGTTGTACAGCATCATACTTTCACTGCTCGGTATGGACATCCCATAGCTGGTGAACTGCGCTACAAAACAGTATTCACTTTAAACGATAAATGTTTCAGATGGGGAGAGTTAACGTACATTTTTAAAGTCTGCACTACATTGCCGCAATGCTTGCCGCACACCAAGCCGTAACGTCAATGTTCATTTGTACTGGACAATGTTTGCAATGCAGTGGGGCGACATAAAATACTTAAAAATAAAGGCAACTGCTATAAAACCCCCAAGAAGACGGACGAAGTTAGACCGTAATCTAATTCGTTGTCGAGTCAAAATAAGTATAAAAGACTAAATTCAGAGAACTCTGCCAGTCGTCCCTTACCGTTGGGGTCAGCCTTCTTGTATGCATTCCCTGCATCAATGAAACTGGTGGCACAGTCATGCTTGTTCTGCAGCTGCAAATGGAGACGTGCAGCCTTGCAAAAGGCATTTCCAGAAGCTGAAGACGAAAAGAAGAAAATAAATTAGTATCATGCACACAGGCTTTTTTGCCATTTACTTTTACCTGCATTCTTATTTCTCTTTGCACTTTTTTAACTTAACGGGGCTGCTTCACAAGTGATGAACTATACAGTTAAGGAGCAAAACAAGTGTATATAATCTCGAAAAAAAACAAACTCTTAATTGTGTGGAAAATGATAAGATAAAACGATAACATCCAAACGCACCACTCCAGTTTTTGGCCATCTTGAACATGTTGGCCGCTCTGCAGTACATCTCACACGCCTCTTCCACCTTGTGATGTCCTCTAGAAACCAGAGGAAAACGAAAGAAAAAACAGTTAATACATGTTGAATACTAACTTTAAGATTTAAAATCAGTCCATCTGGCCGACGTTGTCTGGTAAAATATTACAAAAGGGCAATGAACTGCGGAGCTCCCAGGGGTGTTGCATTTCTCAGGGTGACGCAATGCTCAGATTGATGGATTCTACGTTTACACAAGCACCTCTCTGTGCAGACCCGTATAGATCTTCATCCCTGCGTGACAAGAAGTGGACCCCGGGGAGGTCCCCTGAAGTTATAACAACACTCTGGCTTTTCAGTCGCAGCAGTGGATTACATCACTCATTGCTCAGCGAAATATTTAACCACGAGAAAGCCTGCCAAGTTTTAATACACACAAAATGCTGAGTAGTTACATCTGGGGGTCACCTCAGACAGAGCTTTAGGAAAAAGAAAGAGTCACGCTGGAGAGGAACTTCATCAACAGATACGATGACATGCATTTATCAGACATATGTAACACAATTGTATAGGGCTCCCAAAGTTACTGTGAGATATTCGGCACCGAACTGAGATGAACGTCTTCAATCGGGGCAATAACGGCCATTTGGGAAATGGCCGGCCCAATTTAAATGCCTACATTGAATTTGAGTTTTTCCATTTCCCCTCAGATAAGCCAGTGATGTGCCATCTTGGTAATTTTGGCGCTGGTTTAAGTCATTTTGGTAACACTTTATACAGGTGCCATTGTGTGACGGCACTGCAAAACTGCTGTAACTCTATGACATGAATCAATACAGATTCAAAACAAACCAAGAGGGATTGATAAAAATTTTGTTGTTTTTTTGCATGATTCATGTAGCAGCATCAAGCATGAAGCATCAAGAAAGTTTACATTTCTATCTGAAACAATGGCGTCCGTGAGATTGGGGGATTATCTTGATTTAAGTGTTTCCAAGGGGCCTGTGTGTTATGACTAGGAAATTCAATACAGCAGAAAATACAATCCTGAGAATGGAATAAGGCAGAGCTAGGAGGACAGAAACAGCATGCTCTCATATAATCAGATTGTCTAAATTCCAGAGATCACAAGTGAACAAACGGACTACACACACTGTGGGTGACCCTGTGGGATGGCTTGAGTTCAGCGGCTCCTCCAGGCCAAAGCTGGGACAGAGTCCTTGATCAGCTGGAGTGTTTACAGTGTGCTAACAGCTAACCTGGCTAACAGGTATTATTACCAATGACCCCCTCTGGTTTATTGTACAGCAAAACCTGTCCGCGGTGTGTTGTCAGGTAACGTCTGCAGGGTGACCACGTTTATACATACATTTCATATGTAAATATATGTCTTTGCAAAACATATATGTGTGTGTCCAGAAACAGGCTGCGTGCCAACTTTGCTGCTGTAGCTTAGCACCGGCTAGCTGTCTGCTGCTGTTTGGTGCAGTGCTGTCTTACCCTCCGAACATCCCTCCCAGGAAGGAGCCGGACGACTTGACTTTCTTGTCCGCGTCGGCCATGAGCTGCACCGCTTCCTTCTCTTTGCCGGAGTTGTCCATGTCTCTCCTCTTTTAGTGGTTGTTTGTTGTTGAAGCAAACCTAACGTGAGGTGGATAATCCTCCGCAGAAGTCTCAACTGTGTACACTGAGGATTACGGGCGATGGGTTAACTCGGCGTGGGCGTGCACCTGCTGGTGGATTAGGATGGCGGTAGCAACGCGGGAGTTGGAGTTTCTTACGCGACATGCACGGATGGCCTCGGTTAAATAATAAACTACAACTCCCAGCCAGAGTTGAAGCGATCTTTTTTGTATGGCCACTGTTACGCAATATCTTTCTATCTTTAAATCTTGAATTGCGAAAATATTTTATTGCATCTCACTTATTTTGTTCATTAAATTTCACAGAGTCATTTTTTAAAGCTTTAAATATAAATTAGGACGAACAAATACATGAAATAAATCACAAAGAAAGCAGCATAATCTAGTGTACGTTATTACTCCATACAGCAGAGGGCGCTAAAACATAACAACTGACAACATCATAACAACAGCCTTGTGCTTTATTTGGAGGCCAGAAATAATATCACAATATCACAATTTATATATATATATATATATATATATGTCGACACATGTTGTGAGTATATTTCCCATCATTTCAAATGAAACATTTTTACTTTAGAAGTTTGGTTTGACAGGTAAAGCACAGGTGACACTATAATGTTAATACCAGCCAGTCTATGCTTGCTATGCATTCAGTCTTGGCTGAGCTCTGCTCTTCAGACGTTAGGCATGTCAACGGCACAACTAATTATCAGATAATTGCAGATGAGGACCGATTAATGACTCAGCAAGTTGAAGGTTCCCTCCGATTGCTTTTGCACGCAACAATCACCCTTAGATAAGAACATCAAACCTCAATCATTAGCTGTGATCGTTTTATCCGATGAATCATTAATCACCCTTATGCCCAAGCAATGTGTCATGGAGTTACCAACACATTCTTTTAGCTCTTGTACAATATATCTCTCCGAACTTACTCTGATGAACAACTGCATGTCAAAAACTACGTTTTACCGAGTGTTTTGGCAATGGCAACGAAGAATCATATTAGTTTTAAGAGCACAAGTCAGATCCATTCAGATGTTAAATATTTCAATACTTTCCAAGTTCAACGTAATCACAAATACCTTAAAAAAAAAATGTGCACAAAGAACTCAAAGGATGTGAAGAGAAATAAAGTCCAAGAGAAAATACAAAAATGGTTCTACTGACTTTATTTACATTTACCATTTGTACTCCTCTGTCCTTAACTGACGGTTAACGATAAGCAGCACAGCCTCTCACATTCTCCCTGGTTTTACATTCATACATGTAGACGCATATATATATATATATATATATATATAGAACTTGCATGGCTATTTCAGGATGGTTTGTAGTGAATGCAGATATACACAGTATACTAGAAATGGATGTTTTCCCGTCGCATCATTACATTTGCATTATACTCAAAATACACATTCAAAAGGCTCAGTGTGTAAGATGTAATGGCATCATTTACTGGTCACCAGCTGAAGAGTGTTTAGGAGAATCTACAACGGCCTACAGGCAACATTATGGCAGAATCCATGGAAAATGACCCACCCCCTATGCAGACGTGCCTCCCCACGATGGGCGTGATTATGGATATTATACAGTACAAGGTGTACAGGTGAAGAGGGATTTATATCAAGAATCAAAGTATTTGTTAATTCTGTACAGAAATCCTCAAGTCAGGTCACCTCCAATAGATGAGTGAGGTATTGGTGATTTTGTAACAAACAGAGAGAAAAATAAACAGTTGTTCCCCATTAAGGCAGTGGTCTGCAAATAGCAAATGATCATTCTTTTGAAACAGCAATCAAAAGCTGCAACTCATTTCTGTATGAAAACAACAGCTAAGGCAATGGCTATATGCACTGAAAAGACCCAATGGCAGAAGAAATAATTGTACACCCGTAATGAAAAAAAAATTCTATTCATTGCCTTTTAGCACTTAGACTATTCAGAGATTAAACACATTGGCCAAATAAATATGAAATCCTGGAATAACTATTAAGAAGACCTCTGTGCAGACTGCCCTTCAAAATCATCCACTCAGCTAAAAGAGAAAACTTATACGACAAACTTTCTATGAAGATACCGAACAGTAGACGTAGACGGAAACAGGGCAGCGGGAACCTGAAAGGGTTTAAGTGGTTCTACCCATGCAGAAATAAGTTTGAATAAAAGTGTTTAAATATATACACCAACCCGATCGGTCATTTTGAGCTTGGCGGCGTTTCATGTGCGCAGTGGGGTCTCCCTGTAGTTTGGCGGGGACTACAGGGAGCTGTGGCCGGAGTCGGACTCGGCGCTGCCGGTGCGGGCCTTGGCGGTGATGCAGGGAGCCATGGAGCAGGGGATGGAGTAGCAGGAACAGCTGGAGCTGTTTCGGGTCTCCTCCGTGATCACCTCCTGCAGGGTGTGCTGCTCCTCTACTTGGAAAATATTGGGCTCTTCTCCTTGTTCTTCGCAGATACTACAGGGGAAAGGAGGAGGCATCCTTCAGTTATACCGTACGAGTGGTCAGTGGTTAACAAACTCACAAGTTGTTTCTCTTTTCCCAAATACTATCGAGCAATCAAAAACCAAGGTGATAAGAGTTTACATTTAGTTGAGTGGATTCTGGAATGCCGTCTTTCCATTTCTCATGCTACCAGATCCAAATGCTTATGGCCTACATCTCAATCAGTCAAGTTAAACGATCCATGCCCATGTGGAGAAAAGATAAAGGTGGCGGTCACCAGTGCTGCTCCCACTGCCCCTGGCTCATTGGAGGAAGGTCAATTTCCTCCCTGTGAGCCCAGTAAGTCATGGTGCTCAAAATTAATATTTATCTATATCTGCATGCTCCGCTTGGGTTCATCAGAACTGGTTCGGCGACCGGAAAGCTGCCGACAGATAGGATCCAGTGCATTCACCCTTATCCTGAAGGAAAAGCAGCAGGCCAAGCAGAACACCTACACAGTGATTTGTTGCAACAAAAAACAAAACAGAAAACATGCCGTTTACATAACCAAAAATACGTCATTTCAAACAAATGCTCATTTGCTTGTGTTCATAGAAGCCAATATGTCAAGTAACACAGTCTCAAGCCATGAACAAGCCATTCAATTTTGTTCCCCGTTTTGCTGGCAAAAAAAAAGAAGAAGAGGTGAAATGTATTTTCCATCGAAACCAAGCATAAGGCGAGAAGGCTTCAGGAATGATAAACATGGCAGTTGACCAATCAAACAACTGTATTCAATACACTAAAAGCTTTAAGGAATCCAAAAAGCTAAGACACCCATTCTCACTGATGCGTCACGTAATGTATTATTAAGGATTGGACTGTCTGGCGCCGTGCGAAAGGTTTTTAAGGCACTTAAGGTGTATGGATTCTCATTGGCCGCACAATAGCACTGGAGAGACACCTGACCTGTCACTCAGCTGCACGACAGAGGCCTTAAGCACACAAGTAGATGTATTTAAAAAAACATCTTGAGAATCAATACCCACCAGAGCTCTGATCTCAGACTCACACCCACAGATCAAAAGAAGAATATAATTATCATATTATATTGTAAGTTTAGATCTGTGTTTTGCTCTGTGTAAGTGGAACCAATAACCACGTGTTAGGTCAACCTTTGCAATGGCCATACCCGTCCCAACTATTTGAAACGTCCTACTATGTTTAGATTCTGCAGTTAAACACAGCACAGTACGAGTAGTCAACCGTCTTGCATCATTGCCAAGGAACGGTATTTTGTTCCTGCTGCTTTTCAGTGAGTACAATACTGTAGGGGCTACGGGCACTCTATGAAGAGTGAGAGTGTGTGTGTGTGTGTGTGTGTGTGTGGGGGGAGGTAAAAAAAAAAAAGCACAGGCAGGAACCAGAAAGACATTACGGGAATCTGGAGAACTTGAGTCAAAATATGCCGCCAAACATTCACAAATTCTGTGAAAAGAAGAGGCAAAGTTACAACAACCTGGAGAAGACAAATCTACGGTATTGATGGGAGATGTTAAATGTAAGCAATGTGTGTAATATCCTATATATATATTAAAAAAAATGAATTGTCTGGGACAAGAGGGTTCAACGCAGCCCTTCGGGACTGGGAGGGGGGAAAATGTCTGGACTTCAGTGCGTGTCTGAAAGTAGCTATAGAGTTCAGCCGACGGCCCAAAATCCGCTGTAAAAGTGAAGGCTAAAGTTCAGACGTCCGAGCGCAGAGCGAACCGTCGAAGGCGACGGAAGTGAAACCGCTGAGCAAACAGACCCTGCTGAGCGCAGCGAAAGAGAGACCAGAGAAAAAGAACACACCCTGGTAGATAGCAAGAACTTATCCCACGCAGGCAGCATTTCCAGTGACTAATCAAGCCATTCTCATCCGCAGTCGCGTCCGGTGCGAAGTGATCAACACGTCCGCCAATGCCAGATTGCATAATCCGCCGAAACTGCACCGTTGGGAAAAAGGCCTCGTGATTATACGAGGTTCAGCGTCGCGAGTGCATTCATTTACCAACAATTCAACCGTGAAACAGAATGCTGTGTTCAACAACAAAGAAATGGCAGAGACGTGCATCGGCTGAATGTGCGGTTCGAAGAAAAGGGCTCGGAACGCGTCTACAGGCACACACAGTACGGAGGTGGTCACGTGTGTTCGTGCGGGTCTCCTGTGCAATTAAAGAGCGACAACGCGCGCCACGGAGAGAGGCATGCTGCATTTCAGCCCACCTATCATAGATGAGCCCGTCGATCCTCTGCTCCCTGAGCGTCCTCCTGGTCTCGTGGTCGTTGTTGTCCTCTCCCCAGCTGAACACCACCAGGCCTTTGGACTGCGCGTCGGCGATGAAGCTCAGGCTCTTCAGCAGCTCCTCGGAGTGGGCGCTGATGCCCTGCAGGAGGCCGAGAGAAGGTTGAGATGACCAAAGCGGCCTCGTCTACGTTTGTAGTGCAAGCAAACACATTTCGCTTTCAACAAAGGTCAGATAACAGATAACGCTGCCAGAGTTGAGCGGGGTCGCTTCCTGTGCTGCTCCAAGGAAGCCACCGCAGGACGTCTCACAGACAGCTGACACGGCACTATATCGGCGGACTCGTTTGTCATGTTGACCGAGTTGTTAGGGCTCGGTTCAAGGGCACCGCGGCGGTGCTCGCTGAGAGCAGGTGCGGCGTTTTCCAAAATAAACCCAAAGGTTAAAAAACCCCCCATGTTTTCAGAAACAGAAAATGAACAAAAAATAAAATAAAATGTAACAGCATTGGGGCAACGGTTTCTAAATTTGGCTGCTTGTGAGGTAAAGACATGGTTTCACATCCTTAATTAATGCTTTGCATTTGGATTGTCCCAGCTTTTGCAGAGAATGTTTTTTTTTGTTTTTTTTTTAACTTAAAGCGATTATGTAATGTACTGTTTTTTATTTTTATATAAATATATTAAATATTGAACTATCGGCGACAAATGCTCACCAGAAGGTTCTCGCTCTGGGCGAAACTAATGGCGATCTGAGTGGTCTGGCAGCGGATGTCCATCAGCTCCGGATACCTGTCCGAGATTCCCTGGGTGAGGAAGAGGATGGGATACTTGTTCTGCTTACGGCGCACCCTGAAGGGAGACGAGAAACGAGCGTCAGGAGCCGTCGGAGAGAAACTCCCGAGTGCTCGTGAAAATAAAAGCGCGACTGTGCTTACATGGAGCAAATGTCCGGGTCGAAGCTGGAGAAGACAACGCGCCGCGCGTCGCCTTTCTGAAGAACGCATGACAGGATGATGTCGAGGAAGGTGTTCATGTTGAAGTAGGTCGAGAGGTGGCCGTCCCACGAGCCGTCCTGTCCACGCGGATTTCGAAAAAAAGATAAAAAAAACATTGTTCCATTAAGTATAGGCGACTCACTCGATAAAGGCGACGGTGGCCATGCGCAGTTCGTCACCTTGAGCTGACAGATCCATTTGAGCTCAATGTTAAAGCCCACGTGCTCGGGAACAGCCTGAAAGATCTGTAAGAAGACAAAAAAAAGCGCAGGAAAATACGGTTTCATCATTTTATTTTGAAATTCTCAAAAAAAAAAAAAAATGCGAAGAACAGGGCGTGAATGAGGAGGAGAGGTCGGAAACAATTGATGGGCAACAATTATTTACCAAGTAATTCAGAGGTGCAAGCAAAGGGTTGTTTTATTGGTCACATGACGGCACATAAAGAGCTCAGATTGATTGAACGAGTTCATTCATAATTGATGATAACCATAATTCACCTGCGGGAGCGAAGGGAACGGCTGGTGCTCATCCACTTCATCTTCGTCGTCGAGCAGATCTGAACCACAAATAGAGCAGACAGTCAAACACTTGACTGGGTTACGAAACGTGGGCCTGAAAGTCTTTCCAAAAAAAAAAAAAAAATAAATAAAAAAAACAGTATTTAAAGGCGCATACCTTTGTCATTTTCTTTAATCGCCGTCGCGTGGACCAGCTGTGCGACAAAATGACACAAAGCACGGCCCCATAAATTGAACGTTTACATTCTCTCGCTCCTTCAGTCACTTACGCGTGCAACAAGACGTTTTTAGGAGTGAATAACTCAGACAGGTTAGGGGGAGGGGGCGACTCCCACTGTTGATTTTGCCCAAAGGCTTCACAAAACAGACAGAATTTTCCATTCAACCGGTCACGCAACTGCTGCGAAGGCAGGCTCTCCGTGAGACTGCACAGCTATGGTGAATTTCACGGCAAGCATTTTCTATTCCAACATGGCACTCTACCTTCAGGAGCTGCAGCTGATCAAACGTCAAGTCTTTGACCGGCACCTCGATGAGCTCCAGCGAAGTCTTGTCCTTTTTCTGTCGAAAGCGCAAAAAACCAAGCAGTAAGTGTCGACGTGAGGCGACACGATCGAGCACGGGAACACTTTAGGCCTCAAGTCTACCTTCTTGGTGGTTATGCAGCATGTCAGATCGTGGTACACGATAGGGACGGCATCCTTGGAGAGGTGAACGTCAAACTCTACGTAGGCCGCACCCTGCAGGGCAACAGTTGATACACAGTGAGGCATGGGGAAAGCGACTCATTTCCTTGTGAATTGGTCGTTTGCGAGACTGACGTGCTTGGAGGCGCTCTTGAACGAGGCTATCGTGTTCTCCCTGACTCGCTGGTGCCTGTGAAAAGCGAAGGACAGGGCCGCTTCGTTGGAACTGAGTTCATACACAGGTCATACACCCTGGCAATGACGTGGCCTGTTGCGACGACTCACTTGGCCGCGTGTGTGCTGCCGGCTCCCCTGTGGCCCACGTTCAGAGCGCCTCTCTTCTTCCAGTACTTGGTGAACGAGGAGCTCATGTCGCACTGCAGCCCCCGGATTGGCCGGATCACCAGGTAATCCACTGGAAGAGAGTGGATCAATGGGTGAAGTTTTATTTTATTTTTTTTGCGTAAAATGTCTTACGACAATAAAAAAAAACAAAAACAATAAATAACTCCTTCGTTTAGCCACGAGCCAACGTGTGATGCTTACCTTTTACTTTCCCGATGGTCTGCCTGGAGTTTCGTCCCATGATGGGAAGCGTGACAACTCCGATGTCCTTGCCGCTCTCCAGGAAACAGGAGGAGAGGAGGCAAGCGGTGCCCACTTGTCCTGGAAGGGCATCTCCCTGGACAACGTGCTCACTCATGTCCTCCTGTAAATAAATGCCATTCTGATCAAACCCTAACCCTAACACATATCTAGTCGTTGACAAAAAAAAAAAACGACACAACTCCCACAAGGCTTTACCTCAAAGAACTCGAAGGTGAGCTCCAGGTTGTCTGGCTCCATGGTGTGGATGCTGTACTCGGTCCACTGCGAGGCCTCCAGGGCGTAGCCGCACTCGGGCTGGGAGTGGCGCGACCTGTAGCCGTTGGCGCTGATCATGCTGATCTCCAGGGTGTTGGTCATCTTGTTCCAGGCCGAGGGGCTCATCGCCTCGCCGTCCTCGTCTTCTCCCTCATCCTCCACCCCCTCCAGGGTCAGCTTGATTCTGGGACGGGGGGGGGCGAGACGGAGGGTAAATAAGCAGATGTGAGAAAGAAAGGAAATGCATCCAAAACACATAATAATAATAATAATAATAATAATAATAATAATAATAATAATAATAATAATAATAATAATAATAATAATAATAATAATAATAATAATAATAATAATAATAATAATAATAATAATAATAAAAACAATTATAATAATAATAATTATAATAATAATAATAATAGTCATATTGCATTATATGGTGCTTTCAGCTTAGTTTACTGTGTTTATGTATACAAGTGTTACTCTGGTAAAAGGCGGGTAGGGGTAACACTCGCACAGATTGATGACCCGTCTTCATGTCACTTTTAAGTAGAACTTTCCCTGGCTGGTGTTGAATTCGACCCGGTGCTCGTCCCTTACCTGAAGCGAGACTTCTTGAATTTCTTCTTGGTGGTGGACACCGGAGGCGTCTTGGAAGAGTGCAGACGCAGGCGAATCTCCGTCTGACACGTGAGCCACCCGGCGTCAACACAGTTCATTCCATCTGCAGAAGAGGGAGCGGAGCGCACAGCAGACAGGAGATCCTTAAATTTCATAACAACGTATGCCGCTAATAATGATTTTAGAGAAACGGCGAGGGGCAAATAAAATAAAATAAAAATACTTTAAACCTCTCAAAGGATTTAGTACACTAATGAGCGTACTAAATGTGGTGCGACAGACCTGAGCCGATAGGTGGTGTAAATCCAACTTACTGATGAGTCCAAATTGTCCGTCGTCAAATGTGTGGTGCGATGCTGCAATAGAGGAAAAAAAATATCAGAAACGGTATCAAATATCAAGCACAGACTAAAACAGAGCATTTCCGACGTTATCCTCATTTTTGTTAAGACGCCAAATTTACACCGCCCCAAAATTTGCTCTGAATTTGATTTGCCTTAGTTTCATCTAAAAAAAAATAATACATTTGTATCAATAGCATGAGCGTGCCACTCGGGTTCATTGAGCGGGATATTTTTAAATCACACAGACGCCACAAAAAAACACATCAGGGTTAAATAAAAACGTCAAATGTTTGTAAAAAAAAACAAAACAAATCTTATATTAGTGGGAGAAGCATATTGCAGTACTTGTAAGATGAAAGTAAAAATAAAACAACAACAAAAACACATGGAGTGAAAGCCCGGGGTCAACGGGGACATTGGACAGTGTACTATTCTTTGGGCTGTTTTTTTGAATGTGCTTTGTCCGCGTTAGGCCAACACAATGGGGATTTTTCGCCCCGGCAAGTGCTGTTCCCGATCTCTGTCAAAGCGTTCACAATAGCGAGCACTTCCAGAGGCTTTCAGGAAGTGACAGTTCCCAGTAGAAATCGGTACATTTCCAAACGTGTTGCAGTGCAGTGCAGTGCAGTGCAGTGTTTCTGTGTTGTTTTCTACCTGTGGGGCTCATTGTGCGGGGCTGATGATGGGTCTCCCACACGTTGACTATCACCTGACCGGGACCGCTCTGCAATGATTGGCACAGTGTTAGGGTTTTTTTTTTTTTTTTTTTTAAATCACCTTCATGACTTACATTTAAATTGGCAACTTATCTTAGACATTGTGAGTCGCTGACATGTTAAGCTGGTGCATTTGGCCAAGAGAACCATCTCATAAACAACAAATTCACACAACAGGAACTCCGATAAATAGCCTCTTGCCAGGTGAGCCTCACCCTTATAATAACATCTATTGCACACCATAAGAGAGAGATTGATCCTATTTTTAACTTTTGTTCCCGGGAAATGTATGACATATTATATTTCTTCTCAGGAAAAAAAAAAAGATCCCCGATACGTTTGTGTACATCTATATAAAGACTGGCTTAGAACAGTCTTGGACAACAGTCACATGCTAAAGATTAAGAGCGAGTGAGCTAAGCTTATATCTAGGGAACTTTTTATTCCACTGCGCTGAGGTGTGTGTCGAGGGCATAAACACACATCTTGGAAAAGGGACACACAAATCTTTTACATGATCCTTGCTTTCGAACTATGGCGAATCTAACACATACCTTCAAAGTCAGAATGAAAAGAGCTAGGGCAATTTGTTCTTCCACTTACTGATGGGGAGCTGATGGGATGTGAACACATTTTGATCTTGTCAATATTTAATGGCCAATAAAGTGGGCCCTGTACATTAGCCTCACGTTGGCCATTGCCATGGAAACCGCTCCCACCAAACCTATCCCACCCCCTGTCCTGTGTACAAGCACGAATGCCCTTTTAGTCCAGAATTTGACTGAAACATATATGAAAGTATATTTGCTCGAAATCTACCTTCAAACGAATATCTTTCAGCAATTTGACATGTTTCACAAACTTCACGGAGGGGCTACAATACTCACCTTTGACTCCAAAAAGAAGCCCTTGAAGTAGCGATACTTGGAAACGACTCCTTTGGGTAGGCTGATTTTCGTAGTCCAGGTAGTCCTGTCAGGGGGAAAAAAAACAACACATGGCACAACACATATTTAATTGGGTCAAAGGAGAAAAACATCCTAACCACAAACTGTTATAACAAGTGGCGCAGTAGGCATGAAGTGGAACCTACCCTTCATTGCTGTCTGGATGCAAGACAATGGCATTCAGGTGGCTCCAGCAACCCAGGGCTTCACAGCTGCCCACGACAGCGATCACCTCACCTACGGATGGTTACATTTACAGGGTTACCTGAAGTAGCATCCCCCACACTATATTTATACAAACAGGCCTGCTGGGTCTTCTTCCTGAGCGAGTGAATGCAAACGTGGGTCACGCAAGGGACCTTTTAACAGAGGAACACGTCTATTTACACACATCACAGCACAGACCATGATGCCAAAGCACGTATCAAGGATTGCTGCGGGTGATGAAAGTGTTGAGAGGCAAACCTGGGGACGTTTCTCCTCTGACGACCAGGTCCACCTGAGACGTCTCCATCGTTGACACGCGCGCGCACACACACCCGCGCACAGATTGGCGGCGTGAAAAGATACGAAGCTGGGAGACATGAAAAGGTTTGACACTTAATGGCACAGCAACAACTTAAGATAGTCCAGCCCCGCGGCTGGTGTAGCCCTGTCTGCTTCGATGTGCTTTTGGTTGTACGTTGCGTGAATGACAAGGACTCGGCGCAAAACACTTCTAGAAAATCTTCACAATGAGAACACAACCGCTGAGCGGAGCTTCCTTACTTTGGCAGCGGATGAGATGAGCAGTGGGTCCCGCTAACGGGCGACAGCCGGCATCAGGCGCTCAGCCATCGCTGTCCTGCCCAGGAAACAGATGCAGAGCGCGTTTGCTGGAGCTTCACCGCACAATACCGCTGGCTATATATATATAAAAAAAAGTCAATGGTCGGCCCACAGGCAGAGGAAAGCGCACCGGGAAGGTGATCAAGCCGCCGGCCGGCTACGGCTCAACCGCTAACCCAAGTGTCAGCACCAGAAGATCAAAGGCAAAGGGGCACACTACTTACTACGTGTGTTTTCAAAATAAGATGTCAATTGGCCGTCAGAGTCAGCAAGTGTGAGAAACACTTGAACTTCAGTTAGATGAAAAATAACAAGATAAAACATATTAGTTAACTATAACATATGCTATAAAAACAAGTGTCATAAACGAACGTTTTGTGCAAATGAGAAAAGACTGACACATACAGTATATAACTGAAGTGCGTGTTTATTTAAAGTACACACATCTACAGGAAAATCACCTATGCAGGGTGATAGTTGTGGCTGGTTTGTGTGACAACACTTTGGTTGCACTGTGAAACAGTACATATAAAGAGTATACCTCCTGTGGTTATACAAATGCTTGATTAAACCGTTGTTGACTGATTTAAGGCCATAATCACATGGTTGTTTCACATTGGCATAGTTCCACACGTCTACTGTGTGTAAGAGAGAATGTTTTACGACATTACGAAACGACACAAAAACTAATATACACGTCATACGTGACTCCATGTTGTTGTCGTATATTGGGTTTAAGCGCTGGCTAATTGGTGTTGTGTCAAAGTCGTTATACAGTTTTATTTTGAAGCTACAGTTTCCATGTTCCGTGTTGTCTTCCAGCTGCTGGAGGTGGTTCATTCCGCCCTACTCCGGATTCTACCCTGTGCTGCGTTTAAGTGCCTCCGGAAACCTCTCCATTACGAGCACAGTGTTAACCGATCGACCCCAAAAGTGAAAAACGAAAGTCGTACCCTTTTCAAACCCCGCTTGTTTAGATGGTTACTAACACCTATGACGGGAAATTACACAAACAATAAATTGTATAAAATACACGCTTTGGTCCTGGTTACCGATGGTCTGGCAGTTTACTAAGTGTCTGCACGGGTGCATTTGTTTACATAGACTGTATACTGCTTAACTTTGCTGTGTGTGGTAAGGGAAATAACATCGTCTGGAAAAAAAGGAAGCAACAAGAGTTACCATACCGTTTTCATGACGCGACGAAACACATTGTACATTTAATTCCGGGAAATCGCGTTTTGTTTTGAGGGATCACACTGCACATATTTTCCCGGAAATGTTGTTCCCAAAGATGTGGCAGGGGGCGGCGATTGTAGGAGGGAAGGGGGCGTTTTGAACCCTGACGTCACGGAGACTGCGTCCCTCCTTGAGCCAATACAATCCCCGCGTTGACGGAGCGTCCCTGTGTGTGGGATTAAAAAATAATCTGGGGTTTTCACTTCCAAAAACGGGGATGGTGTCACTCTGTGTGAGATTAACGAGCCTCCGTATTATGCAGGAGATGATGAGTGAAAATGTTGTTGTCAGCATTATGAAGAAAAAGATATAGTCCCTAAAATTCAGTATTTTAACAAAAAAAAGTGAGTTCCTAGCGGATTTAAAACATATCAGGCTTCCAAATTCCACTTCCACCAATAATGACCAATATTGTTTGCTATTATCAATCTTGTATGATTGTATATATATACAAATCTATTACTAAAACGCTATACTGATCTGGGTACTTTGTGGTGGATAGACATAATTCACCTTTAGAGTTGTGGCATTTTAGATTCTATTCAAGCAACACTTCCAAATTTATTTATTTTAGATTCTATTCAAGCAACACTTAAAAAATAATGTATTATCAAAAAACCAATTGGTAAAAAAAAGACTTTGGGACATATTGTCTAACTTTATTTGTGGCTGACATGATGAAGGAATGTACTACATTTGAATCTGAGCACACTTCATCACCCAACACCAAGGTTTAGCTTGTAGCCCCCTCTAGTGTCCAAATTTAAACGTACACCATGGAGTGGCAAAGAGGGAAACAACATTGCAGTAGAATGTGAGCATGTAAAACTTTCCCAGCAAATACAAAAAACAGGACCATAGCTTCCTTTCAAGTTCTATCCCTCATTTCCAATAATGCACTATGCGTTCAATCAGGGATTGCAAAATCGGTCATGATTTGGATGAGGCCGGACAGAGAGAGGAGAGTATCAGTGCAAGGAAAATTTCTAATGTTCAATTTGGGATGAGCTACTGCCTGCAAGGGCTTGACGTCGGAGTAATGGAAACGGAGGAGAATCGTGATGCGCGAGGAGAGACTGCAGCACTATGAATATTTCAGGCCACTTCTCAGCACCCAGCTCGTTACACAGGGCATTAAACAGCGACATCCTCCTAAGCTCCCTCATTTACATATTTTTGTCCATTATTGTTGTGGACGGATTAGGTACTAAAATCTACTTGACGCTGAGGCAAATTTACCAGAAATAAAGTTTGGACAAGAAAATAACAAAATGCTGCCACTGGAAGAAAGCGCATATATTGTTTATTCCCAGTGCTACCGATCCAAAGCCTAATGTCATAATTTGGATTTTGCTTTCAAAGATTTACAGGCCGGCAATCCACTGAATTTTCTCATCGTCAACAAAGCACTGGCGAGGGAGGCGATTGGAGGCCGCATTGTTGGAGTTCTCTTTTTTTTTTTTTTTTCACTTCCAGTTTGCCCTCAGTCTGCTGACTCATTCCACTCATTCCTTCATTCATTCATTTAGTTTATCTGAACAGTATTCTTACCGTCCACTTAAAGTGCCCACAGCCTAAAACTGAATTATGGTTTAATAATCTGGTATTGCTATTGTCAAAAATGGTTGGCGTGTCAGAACGTATTACCCACTTCCATGCTATTACCAGACCCTTGTACCCGATATTTTCTGATCGTGCCCTTAATATGCAGCTTAGAGTTAAAATAATTGTTTTCTCTCGTGATGTTTACAAGAATTGTTGAGAAACTGCAGCGGGTTATAGCCGCAGAGGAGAAATGTGAAGGCGCCACTGTGCGTAAACAGTAACCATGCTGTCATACGAAAAATCAGTCATACCAAGGACAGTAGCTGGAGTAGATCACGTCAGTTCGGATATGTTCTCAATTGAATTTTTTTTTTGTGGACTGTGAAGAGCATGTTTGTGTTATGGCCACATGTACTGGTCATGAATATACAACCTCTCTCCGTTATTCTTCCTCTCGTGTTTTCTCTCGTGTTTTTCTCTCGCCCCGCTCTCCTCGCGCCATTTGCAGTAATGTTTGTGTCAGGAAGATAAACCGGGCAGTTAAACGCTTCCGAGAGCTTACGTTATATCTCATAATGGGCCCTGGAAGCTGGGCGGCCAGATGATGCAATGTGGAGTCCAAAAAAGAAAATAAGAGCAGTTCCCTCAAGGCGAGAGTGTCAGACAGAACAAATACTGGTAAAATAAAATAACAAAAACAAACATCCCTGATAAGCAGTGACTCGCTGAGTTATCATGAACGAGATTGCAGGCTGGGCTTTGTACAAAGAGCTTGTGTGAATTACTGCGCCAAGACCTTTTTGAACAACACATTCTGGGGAGGGGGGGGTTCTCAGTGAGATAAAAAAAAAAAGGAAGAGGAGAATTTTTACAGTAAAACCTACTCATCGAGCTGTACTACCGCACCATCCAGACATTTGGTGTGCAGCCCACCAGTGACCAGTGGTCAAAATTGGCTTCGGGGAAAACTGACGGTGCCACAGATCGGAGCATTGCACCACATCCCACCTGCCTGCCGAAGGTGGAATCGACAGAGGAAATGAATACAGATAGAAAGAGATGAAGGCGGCGGGGGGGAAGATGGAGGAGATGTGTTATCTCCGTTTGCTTTGGCAAACACAATAACAGCTGGAGGGTCGGCTGCGGCGGGGTTTTTACAGCAGCTGTCTGGATCTGTGTGGCGATATGGACTGCGTGAGAATAAATCTGTCCCACGGGCGAAATTTCATTTCCTTTGAAAAAGCAGAAGGGAGAGCACATTATTTTCGGGATCTGTCTGTTGCGTGTGACCGCCTTTGACCGTTTTTCTTCTTTTGCGTATTCCTCTTTTAATTGGTGTTTATAGAATTTCAGAGCGATTACTTCGACTTATCTCTCAACGTCGACCATCTCTCAACACATTGCTGGCTGTTTTGTCACATCCCCTGCATGGACCAATAACTCGGATCAATGCACCGCAATTTTAGGGTTTATGGGAAGAGTGGCCACGATTGTATTTTGCCGTTTGACCGTTTCTTTGCCATTCCGCATAAAAGGATATTCGCAAAACAAATCAGTAAAGCCACAGTGGAGTTTAATTGAATCATTTTCGGAAAGCGGAGCTATTTGGCATGGGGAGCAGAGCCATTCAAGCTAACAGTTACACTATTTTTGTGGCCCCTAGCGAAATTAACATGAAAGAACAGTTATTTTGATGTTTGGCTATTTTACAATTCTACGTCGATGGCCCCTGTGCTGTGTTCAGTCTGCTGGTTCTGTGACGTTCCGACGTCCTCAGACTTGCGCTGATGTTTGGGGCCCCTCCGGGGGCAGAATGGGACGTAGCGCACCCAAGATTGGGATGCGAGGCGTGAGGTCATTCCAAACGGGAGGTCGTACACCTCCTCGCTGGTTACCAACGTGTCTGCAGAGTCTCCCAAGTGCACTTCGTCCCAGCCTACGAGGCCACGCTCACGTTTGGTGCCTGAATGGTATCAAAATGTCTATTAGACGAAATAAATATACGAAAACATTCGATGACAAAGGCTGACCCGGAGATACCCGTGGAATAGATGAGCGCAACACATAACACACACAAACACACACACACATACACACACACACACACACACACATTTTACCCTGGTTTATGATTAAAATGGTGGACAATTTATATTTAGGTTTAAAAATGTTGGCCAGTAATGTATATTTCATGCTACAGGGATTTATTCGTATGAATCACCCCACCAACATTATTGGATGGATTGACAGGTCGGGCGCGCAATTTACTTAGACAAGAGACTTAACGGACCCAGAAATCAGAGCAATTTTGATTTAGCAACGACCGTTACTTCGGTTCAGCTTACCAGGAACGGTGTTATCAAGGAAGAAGCCGAGGAACCCGCCTACAAACATGTGGGTGGTCAGCAATATCTGCAGCACTTGGTCCACCTCTTCCACACCTGCGCCACACGCCAAGGACAAGAGGGGATCAGGGCAATACAACATCTTGAGAGTGAGATCCATCCACGACACACGGCATTCAGGTACCAGTCAAGGCTGAAAAAAATGAAATGCTTCCCGGGGATCATACCTGTTTTTATAAAATCCGGATTCTTCGTGATCCAGTTTGGGATGACGAGAGCGGAAAAGAGGGAAAAACCAAAAACGAAGATATTCCTGGAGGAATTCATGTCCGTGGACTGAGACGCGTCGGGGAAACGATGCAGTTGGTCAAACAGCGTTCAGAAACAAGGAAGAACCAAAAAAAAATAAAAAAAATAAGGGATATGCTGTTGTCTACCTGCAGATTAGAAATCCCAGCGGCGGCTATGACTCCAAACATGATCAGGAACATCCCTCCAATCACAGGGGTGGGGATGGTGGTGAAAATAGCCCCGATCTTACCCACCATCCCCATCAAAACCATGAAAACGCCACTGAGGAACACCACAGTTCGACTACCCACCTGCGGCCACACAAAACACCCGTACATCTCATTTGACATATGACAAACAAAAATTGGGTAGGACGTGGTTAAACCCCCCCCCCCCGACCGCCGATGTCGGCGTAGTCGGACTGACTTTACCTTGGTGATCCCGAGGGCTGCCACGTTCTCGCTGAACGAGGTGGTGCCGTTGCCTGTGCCGAAAGCCCCGGCCAGCAGAGAGCCGAGCCCCTCCACGCCGATGCCCCGATTGATGGCGTGCTTCGGGGGAGGCGGTGCCCCGGACAGCCTGGCGCAGGCGTGGTAGTCGCCCACCGACTCCGCCATGGAGCATATTATCCCAGCCATGGTGCCCAGCACACCTGCCAGGCTCACGGTCGGCATCCCCCACTGACCTGCGCAACCCAACGTCAAACCTTTTCGCAAAAGGTCCAACAAACAAACTCATTCAGCGTGTTTAGTTTGTTTTTTTTTCTCGTTCACCTACCGGGATACGGTATCGTGAACCAGGAAGCTTCGTTGACCACGTTTCCCTTCACGTCCGTGCGGGCCAGGTGGCCGTATTGAGCTGGATCAGCTGGCAGGACGTCATAGATGGTGAGGATGTGGCAGACTAACCACGAGAGCGCGATGCCCAGCAGAATCTAGTCAGCACAATATCACAGCATCAAAGATCGATATTGCCAAACCCTTATTTGTAGTATTGCAATCCAAGCCCAGTGCACATCATTTGCAGGGGGGAACACACGGGCATTATCTGGAAGATGTAGAACTTGGAGGTGTGCAGTTTCTTGGCTTGGCTGTATGCAGGAACTGGGATCGGTATGAAACGGAGGTACTGGGAGAACAGGATGATCAGCACCATGGCCCTGCATGTGCGACAAGAACTGTCATCAGCACGGTGATGTGCAAACTCGAAACAGGCCGCTTTTTTTTCCAAAACCGCCTCGGCCAGGATTTAGATGGTACTATGTAAGACTGCGGAGGCCTGCGCCAAATCTGCTCCCTAGAGCCGCCGGTTCACGCAGTAAGAACACCCCCAGTCAAAGAGGCGTTCTCCATGACGGCGGAGGCTCACGCACATGGCGGAGATGCCCCAGTGGCTGCCGGTCTTGGCCCCGGCGGAGTCGTACAGCGACAGGCCCATGAGGGCCACGGTGGGCGCGATGGTCAGCGGGCCAACGAAGCGCATCAGGAAACCGATGAGGCCGGAGAAGCCCACCAGGACCTGCAGGAGAGAGGCCACCATGATGGAGCCCTGCAGCTGCACAGGAACACAATAACGGAGATCGTTAACAAGAAATCAGACATAGCCAAAAAAAAAACACAAAAACAGACACGCCTCTGTCGACGCGACGGCATAGCGTGAGCGGTGAGGGCGCCGCGTCCATGACTCACTGCTCGCATGCGCGTCTGCCACACCTCGGTGAAGACAGGTGACGAGGCGTTGACCAGAGTGGCGTTCTGAGTCCAGGCGGGGCACTGCCACTCGGGCATCGACAGCATGGCCATGGCAGGGGTCACCAAGGCGAAGGTCCCGCCCTGCAGGATGGGAAGCCTTCGCGGTGGGACGGCATTAAAGCGGAAGTCATTTACGGTCCAATCAACGCGTAAGAAAGAAATCGTTCAAAAGCGACTGGGCAGCACCCATTTGATGGACATTTTGCGTTCATATGTTTTAAAAAGTTTTTAGGTCCAAAAATATGCACTATACAATGGTTGCGGGTCGTCCGACTAAACAGGGAGTCTCCATTCACACACCAGCATTGTTTGTTTCAAATTACATGCAGGCGTTCAGGAGGCCCAAACCCAGACACTGTTTAGGGGTACGGGCCCCCACAATGTTGGGGTCAAAGGCAAAGTGAAGGCGCGCCACCCTGACCTGACTCCGACGGTGACCTGCAACATCGTGCACAGGCCGGAGACGAAGAAGATGGTGTTGATGAGGCGGCCCTGGGTCAGACTGTCGTGCTGCAGACACAGCCCCTCGGAGAGGATGAGGGGGATGGCGATGATCCCACCGAAGGCGGTGAGGTAATGCTGAGTGGGGGGGGAGGGAGATTTCAGCGCGGGCTCATTTTGAGGAGAAATGCAAACGCTCAGCTCCACGCACCTGCATGGCCAGTAAAATGCAAAGGTGCCAGGGGGGGACATCGGTCACGCAGTACGTCGGTTTGTTTCTGTCGCCCTCTGCAGCACGGCCGCTCCCGCGCGTCCCATCGGCCTTTTCTCCGGGTTGATCATTGACGTGTTCCTCTGTCTGCCGCGTAAAAAATAAATAAAAAAAACACGCACGTCGAGCCAAAAATGAATACGAAAAAATGTTATGACAAAGGCTGACCCGGAGATACCCGTGGAATAGATGAGCGCAACACATAACACACACACACACACACACATTAACTGGGATAGAATTTCTTTCAACCTGGCCCCCATCTAAACAAGGATTTGTGTTGTGTTACTTACACAGGATGAAATAAAAAGAGAAAGTAAGAGAAGGAACACCTACATCAAACGCATGGTTGTCAAGTCCTCGGCTTCCTTTCCCCAAAGCCATATCGACAGTATTAAAGGGAAAAACTTGGTACGCGTTTCTCGAGGCGGATTTTATTACCGTGAAAGTTGTAAATGTGTAGAGGAGATAGGGCCAGGTAATCACATGTCATCAAATGTATATTGTTTTATACCGGACATGGCACTGGAGGGTCACTCCTTTGATTTGCTATTTTCATGTTAAGGAAAAATGAAGTTGACGGGTTAAAATTGGGGAAAAATGGGCAAGATTGTCGGATAAAGAGATTGAGTTCACTTCAAGGAGAAGACGCGTGCATTAATTAGAAGAGGAAGAGAATCCAAAAAACGCGATATGATCTCTCTCTGTGTGCGATGTAGATTCACGCGCCGAGGCATGTGCAGCAGAGCATCGAGGGAAATGATTGCATGTCAACCCCTTAGCCAGGGTCCATTTATTATTTTTTTATTTTTTTACACTCACACCCATTGGACTATGGACCATACAGACATTCTTTGTTTCCTCAACGTCGGTAAACAACCCTGGTCGCAAGATGCTGCGGGCTTTTAGGAGTTAGCTCTAGGGCGCTCGAGGAGAGTAATTCACTTTCTGAAGAAGGTCCCCTGGCGGAACACTAAACTATCACGTCACGGGCAAAGATCTGGCACATGATTCATTCCCGGCGACGTTATCGCCGGATAATGCCGCTTTGTCCTTTTGTGAATCGTTACCGGGTCCGGCTCATTTTTCGTGGTGGGGCCTAGAGAAGCGCTTCAGCTTGCGGTGTAAAATGCGAGGTTGTGGTTTGTGTTTTTTTCACCCAGCTGTCAGCTCATAAAAAAAAAAACAACCCAGGAGCGTGAGTGCATTTAGGGGGGAGAATTGTCTCTTGTCTGTCCGCTTCCTCAGGTGAGCAGTTTATGGGGAAAATAACACTGCCGCAAGTCACACAGTGCTTCGAAAAACACGCCGTGTCCCCTTTTCTTTTCCGGCGTCTTGCCCACCTCAGGAAATGTCACACCTCAACACCAGCGTGGTGCCAAATAGGCATCACCCCGTGCTGCCTGAGCCTTCGTTATTCGATGACATCTGTTGGTATGACTTAGGCTCATGTTGCATGCGTGCAAATACGTTTCACGCGACAGCGCAGCTGAATTCGCTCGGCGGGAATGCGATGCAGACGTAAACACCGGGGTGAAAACAGAAAACAGAAAACATCCAGCGAGCCCGTGTCACGGCACATGAAGCGTCGGCTCGTGTGGCAGCGAGACACCTGAGGGCGGGTTGCAGAGTAATAATAATAACAAACAAAAAAAAGATTAAGAGGCTGTTTATGTTTATCTACGAAGGGGAGGCGGTGGCCGCGGAGGAACACAACTGTCCAACAAAGACTCCCCCCCACACACACACACACACCTGCCTGTATGGTGGCCCTGCTCTGTGGCCATGTGTGTGAATGTGTGTACAAGTGGTGTGAGGGGTCAAAAACAGGGGTCAAATATTCCCCCCTTGGTACGTTTGTGTATGTCACCATGTGGGACCAATAAAGGGTTCGCAATCTTATCTTAATCTGATAGTGGTTCGTGGTGGTTGCCAGGCCGTTTTTTTTTAATCAAATACTTTATCTGTCTCTCTATCTGTCGACGTGTCTTTCTTCAGACACACCAGTAGAGACCAGATCGCATCACACGTGCATGCGTTTCTTGGCCCAGAGCCCGAAGCAAACAAGTGCCGGCACCCGTCCGTTCCCGAGTGAGTCGGGGGGAGGAAAAAAACAAACTTGGTTTCCGATCTGCCATCGATCTTTCACACCTTCGTGAGTGTCCTCGCAGAGAGGCCAGTTCAGTGCTATTGATTTGAACCCGCTCTGTACATTTTCATTGCCAAATGCAAGCAAGTGGAAAGTAAGCTGTACAAGTTCTGCTTATCTGGATTGTAGTTATTCATTTAAATGTTGTTGCTTTTTGTTTTGTTTTTTTAAATATACAATTTCCCCTTAGAGACATGTGCACTTGGAGTTTATCCGGTTTCAATGGTCAGACACAGCAAATATGACGTATGTATCAACTACTGAAGTACATTTGGTGCCATATGATGTTATTTGCTATTTAAATCCAGAACAAATGCTAACTTGTAGGCAGATACCTCAAAAGTCCTTTAGGGCTTGGTCAAAGGTCAGTGTAAAATAAGGCTTTGACTAAGGGACAACCTTTAAACCTTTGAGCCCGAGGGACAATTTAGTCGATATAATCCAATTCTGTCCTTCTGCTGTCGAAATCCTGACTCCATATCACTTAATGTTATCCCACTGTGAAGAATACTTAGGATCAATGTCGGTTTAACCAAAGAGCTGAAGGTCACAGCAGCAAAAGATGCTTCAAGGCAGCATCAATATTTTTCAACACAAAAAAAAAGATGTCCATGTAAGATTATTAGGAGATGGCTTTTGTCTCCGAGGGAGCAGGTACAAAGACCTAAGTCCGCCCAAAGCAATCGCATTTATGCATTACTCATTGAAAAGTAATCTGCACTTCCATGCAAAAAATAATAAATACATCCCTTAATGTTTTTCAATGTTTGTAAATTCTAAAGGCAGTAAAGTTACAGGTGTTTTGTGAGTTTTTTTTTTTTTTTTTTTTTAGTACTCAGTGTGGAAACAGAGGGCCAACCAATCCCCAGACCAACGAAACGATTTCTTTGGAGTTGGAGTCCTCCAGTGTCAATATCTGGCAATTGGCGGGGAATCATCAGTGGCATGGAAAGCCTGAAGAAACCGGTGATGTGATGCTCTTTAAAAGAGAACATAACACATCAAGCTCAACTAGACACTGGACAGACCGCGGAGTCAGAAATGAGCCATGCGGAGCCAAGTGTTGTGTTTTCTTTTTTTTTCATAAAATCGGATTTTAGTTTGATGGCCGTTCCACTTTTGTTTCCCTGCGAGTATAAAGAACAAAGAGATGGAAAGAAACGGGAGGACTCTGGCAAGAGAGCCACCGCGGAAATGACACGAAGGCCGCGTTGAATATCTACTAGGATATAAAGGTGCTCCGTCAGAGGATATGTCCTCAGCATCGGGATTGGTGAAGATTTCTCTGGGTGCAAATAAATCGGCATGAAATGGGAAATCATTGTTGGAGTGATTAAAGTTTCAGGAATCACTGTTCAGCCCGGCCTCGCACCTTGACAAACCGCCTGATGGTGAAAAGTTCTATTGATCGCTTCTTTACGGCCGCGCTTCTGCCGATTAGGTTGGCTAATTTGCGTCAACACATCAAAATCAATATCCGCGATAAGGGGAGAGGAAAGCATATGCAGCAGCAACGGTCGGTTAACTTTTTCATTCCCTGCGGCGGTTCGCCGCAAAAGCTTGGTAAGCAACCTCGGGCGCTGGGCCGCCTGTTCACTGTTATGTTAAGAGAGCGCGTGGTTAGGAAACATATTTAAAAAAAATAACAGATAAATACTGTACTACAAAACAACTTCTAATTATTTATTCACAGGGTGGTCAAAAAAATGACCACCACTGATCCATCCTTGTGCTTGAAAATCCCAGAAGAGGTTTCTTTCCGTGTTGGGGATTTTGTCCTTCTCATTTTCACTGGTTTGAGGTGGGCGGAGCTCGGGCAGGGGAGCGATAAAAAGCATAATCGTAAGGGTCATAAAACGGGACCTGTCCTACGTCAGTCACAGGTACAATCAAGGACACTATGGCAAATTTGGATTCATCACATGAGTAAGGCTCGTCCCTCGTCAGACAAGGCCCCGGCCTCCTGGTTGGATGTGATGTGTTGGTTTTGACATCCTACCTGACTCGGGGCGTGGATCGTCCAAAATGTGATAAACGATGTTCAAAAATATTAAATTAAGACATGTAATTTGATTTGTTCCGTTTTGCCAAAATCAAAATGTCTTTTTTTTTTTTGTTACTGAACTGTCAATCGCTGCTCTTTTAATGAAATGTTTTCTTTAATTTGTTCATGAGTGAAAGTGTTACTTCTGTTTTCCAGGCGACATGAGTTGATTTTGCTCTGGATATGAAGCCAACACAGATGCAGCGGAAATGGAGTGTGCAGCCAAATGAGATTAACCTTTGGCCTTTCACCATCTGCATAAAATTAAGACATGTAATTTGATTTGTTCCGTTTTGCCAAAATCAAAATGTCTTTTTTTTTTTTGTTACTGAACTGTCAATCGCTGCTCTTTTAATGAAATGTTTTCTTTAATTTGTTCATGAGTGAAAGTGTTACTTCTGTTTTCCAGGCGACATGAGTTGATTTTGCTCTGGATATGAAGCCAACAGAGATGCAGCGGAAATGGAGTGTGCAGCCAAATGAGATTAACCTTTGGCCTTTCACCATCTGCATAATTCACTTTTACTGTAAACACCACCCCTGCAGTTGCCACGCCCCCCCCCCCAGGTGCAGTTTTGAAGTCACAAACAGCTCAGCGTGTACCATGCGCTCCCATCAGCAGCCGGTGTAACTGGTTCCATTTTTTCGTCACAGTATTCCTAAAAACTGCCCTGCTCTGCCCCATTTATAATGTGGTCTCATTTATCCATCCTCACTTGTTCTCCCCTCAGGTCCCATTAGAATCTGCACTTTTACTCATTTAGTGTCACTGAAATAAGGCAATTTTTACGGAAAAAACAAACAAATGGGATTACTCGCAGAACACACACACACACACACACACACACACACACACACACACACACACACACACACACACACACACACACAGCGTACTCCATTTTTCGTTTCCATGGGTTACCATTCAGCATATTTAATTGTGGAGTCCAACCCTTCTTTAATTCAAAAGAGAAACAAATGAGACAGCTGAAGGGTTATAATGAGGCCGCATATTCGGTCCTCACCAGTGTGCCTGGTAATTAAGATAATTCAAATCCTGTCTTGCACATTAAATCAGAGCTGGATCCCATTTACTGGCCGTTTTCGATCACGCGCCCACCCTTTTCGGTCCCACTGAGTGTTTGAGGGTGTATTGAGAGAGCACCTTGCTGCTACAATGGGGATGATAAAAGCATTGCAGTGTGGAATGAGACCAATATGAACTCCCCCCATCATCCTTGTTTGATGACTGCATTATCAGCCATAAAGCTTTGTAGTGACGCTTGCAATATATTGAATAGCTGCACCAGTCCGTTTATTTTTCTTTCCCTGTTGGTTGAGTAGGGAATAAGTACATATATGTCACAATAAGTCACCTTGGCGTCTATGGAGTGATGAGCTGAAGTTAATAAAACTCACGAAACCTCCATAGCCATTACCCAGAGACGTGCAAAATGCCTGTATGATCAAAGATGACCGGAGACATGTTCCCTATTGTTTTTTTTTTTATATCATCAAAGTGTCTCTGTGGCTGTGAGCCAAACACGAAGCTCGTCCACACCAAAGATCAAGGCCACGCCGCGGCTTTTTTTATTCTGCGCACTGCGCCCTGCACATTGCCAGCCCCCGCCTTTTGTGCGTGCATGTAAATTGCGCCGATGAAAGGGGATTGTGTTGATGAAGACGGGGGACTGATCTGCGAGTCAACCCCCCCCCCACACACACACACACATACGCCCCCTCCCCTTCTTCACCCTTTTTGACTGTAAGCTCCTACGTCTTCATGATTCACCAAAATATTTATCAGGCCGGGAGCAAGAACGGTAAGAGCCACAAAGACACGCAGACAGCGTCGCATGTGAGCGCACAAACGGCCGTGGGAACACACACACACTCACACGCAGAGTAGGGAGCAAAGGGACTTGTATAATTTGGCGGTTCAGCGCGCTTGATATCCAGAGGCCGAGTGGGTCGCAGTGGAATGCTGAGCTTCAGTCACAGGCATGACTTCCTCCCTTTGGGAATGTAGAGTGAAAAACTGCAGATTGCGCAGTTAACTCGGCTGCTGCTGCTGCTGCTGCTGCTCCTCGCTGTGCACAATGCACGTGGCATTTTAAATAGCCCTGCTATCACTCAAAAAAGGAGGATATATCAGCTCAGCAGCCGCGTTGGATCAGCAAGCATTGCTCGGACGTCAAAAACCGCCCTCTCCGACATTGTTGTTTTACGCGCTGGGCCCGGCCGAGGGGGGTCTGCCGAGACAAAGCCAGACGTTAATAACCGGTCATGCGGGCACGAGATGGCGCGGATGAGGGTGCCGATTTGTGAGGCAGGGCGTTCACATTGCGCTCGCAGCTGTTGCCGTTTCCGGGCCTGTGGTCAGCCAGACATGATTGGAATCGAACGCACTTTCCCACATATTAAGGTCAGCGCCTGTTGTGTAAACATCCCATGCAAAGAACCCGAAGTGCGCGCGAGATTCATACAAGCTCTAGGTAAGCCTGTGACTTGAGTAACATGAATCACCTTGTCATACATTTCGAGCACAGCCACGACGGGACTTGTGTTTTTCTTTGCGTCGGGGGGGGAGCTGTACACGCAGGAAAGAACAAACTCGACGAAGCAGGAAAATAAACAAGAATCATGCAAAGTGCCAAAGAGAAGATGCCAGTGGTTGTCAGTTTGAATGTTCCGAGCTACGCTGAGCCGAGCGCACTTGTCAGGCCAGTGTGTTGCCAAAGACAGCAGCAGGCCCTGATTAACACACTGTTCATCCATAAACTAGGTTTATGGAGAGTTGGAGATGAAGATTTTTGTTCATATCAGATCATACATACAAACATACGCATCTGTGACGTGTCTCTGCACCTCTGCGTCACTCTGAGCAGAGCCGCATCCTTGACATATTGGACGATAACGCAACAAATACGCCGTTGTAACACATCTATTGATCGAGATCTCGGGTAACTTTCCTCTACTGGTGCCATCCAGTTACAATAGACTGATCGGAGGACACAAACTGGATGCGACGTGCTGAAGGCTGCAGGCACCACAGACACACAGACGGGCCTAATTCTAACTCAGGGATTGGCCAAACCCCTTGGCTGTATACGCCTTCTTTTACTTTGTATCGAGCAAAAGCAGTAGCTGTCATACACTAGCCTGTTATTTAATTAGTTTTGACATCATTAAAGTAGGGCAACATTGCAGCCATGAGGCATCATTACATAACTTCAGCGGGGAGCTGGAGACAAACCTGCTGTGAAAGCCACAGGAGAGAAATGCATCTTATTACGAGTAAACTAACCACCACCAGAGCACAATGTCATGAATACACGTTTGTGTATCTAAACTAATGTAAATCTAATGTGACAACAACAACAACTGCGCCAACCACCAGACCTTCTAGTCAGGAGGGTCTCCCCCCACCCCCCCAACCGTTCTGATTTTTATGTCCATGTGTTGACATGAGGAATTTCTCCCAAGTGGAAAAACAGAGTAGAATGAGCCCCGCCCTCTCTGACGTTGCTATAACGACACTGTCAATCATCACAAAGTGACGGCTAGAACCGCGCTGTCTATAGGAGAAGGAGGGCGAGGGGGACTGTGGCGTCCACCCCGTGTCCCGTCCGTCCTCGGGGCGTCTCGCTGCATTTAGCGCGCACACGTTAAGCCACGTGAACCCGCCCCCCACCTCCTCCTCCTCTAACTTTCCCGACGTCCCGTAAAACCCCGTTCCAAAGCGTCACGCGAACGAACCGTGACACTAACGAATTGAACTGCGATTTGCCTTTGCCGCGAAACGTCGACTCGGGTCTAATGAGTCGTGACAGTGACGGAGCCCGGGGGGGAGCCTTCCTCCCACGCCGCTCGCGCCCACCGCGCTCCTTATTAGAGGCGCTCCTCAGCCTCTCGGACACACAGAGCAGCAGGAGCAGCTCCCCTCCTGCCTCTCACTCGCGGCTCCCCGTCACCTGGCCGAGATGAGACTCGTTGCGCTTGCGGTGCTGGCGACTCTGCTGACAGGTAGGTGCACAGCAAAAAGAAAAAGAGTGACGCGTTTGACTCCTTGCGGAGCGCCGTTTTTGTTGGCGGGGTGAGTTCAGCACCACGGACAGAGGCAGCGACGGGCTCCTCCGCTTCGCTGCGTGCAAACCTCCGTTTCTGTGGCAATCTCCATCGTCGGCTCACAGATATTTCAAAGAAATACTTTTTTTGTGTGTGCCTCTCTATTTGCAGAAAATCTAGCGCTTCCAGTGGGTAAAGAAGGGCAGAAAGAAGACGTGGTATGCTTTTGTTTTAGTGAAATTATGAGAACTACAACTGCCCAACTACTACCTGAGCAAGAGGTGTTCTTCATATTTGTGTTTGGGTTGTCTGCAGGTGACCCGATGCCTGGTTGAAGTCCTGTCAAAAGCCCTGTCCAAACCGGACTCTCCGCTGGACCAGGGATGCAAAGACATCCTCCGATCGGGTTGGTAGTGCACAGAGAAATGTTTTTTTCATGTTCTTCCAGCCTACATTGTTCTCTAACAAAAATCTAACAGCCGTTGTAGTCTGGATAAGGGGACATTTAAGGAGACTAACTGTTTGGTTGGATGAGACGCTGAGGAGCTGGCATACAGACAAAGATGCGGTTGGCAACCCGCTGGCAACATAAAGGGAGTAATTAATAGCATGTTCATAGTGTTCATGCCTATTTTTGAAAGAAAATATACATGGTAATCTCCTTGTCGTCCATGGTGTGCATGGGCTTTTTATTCAGCATAAATACGAAACAAGCAATTCACTAAATCATAACCAATTTGCTCTGGATTAAAATCAAAGGACAAATCAATCATAACTTGTGCAAATCTAAATGGAACGTTACATCTCTCTCGATATTCCCTTATTGCTCCGTCACAGGGGTTAAACAGGTCCCACTGGACAAGAAGAGCGGGGTGGAGACAGCGACACATGAAGAGGCGGTCATAGGTCATCCAGAGGACACTGAGGCAAAGGCATCGGACGTGAAAGACATCGAGGCCCTCCTGAAATCAGTGGAGGAGAAGAGACAACACCCTGAGGACGAGCGCAGCCAAGAATCCTGGAGTCTGGGCGATGAGAAAGAGAAGAGATCCGGCAATGAAGAAGAACACGAGCGAGAGAAGAGGGACCGCTGGAGGCCCGGCAGATATCACCAACAGCCAAGCAAAAGGGCAGGAGGAGAAGAAGAAGAGGACAATGAGCGAAGCCAGGAGAGTTGGGGGTTATACGATAAGAGATCCGAGGTGGAAGAGGACCAAGAAAGAGAGAAGAGGAAGTGGAGGCGTGGAAGATACCACCAACAGCGAAGCAAACGGGGAGGAGAGGAAGAAGAAGACGATGAACGAAGCCAGGAGAGTTGGAATATAGACGAGAAGAGATCAGAGGTAGAAGGGGACAACGAAAGGGAGAAGAGGAAGTGGAGGCGTGGAAGATACCACCAACAGCCAAGCAAACGGGGAGAAGAAGAAGAAGACAATGAGCGAAGTCAGGAGAGTTGGGGGTTATACGATAAGAGATCAGAGGTCGAAGAGGACCAAGAAAGAGAGAAGAGGAAGTGGAGGCGTGGAAGATACCACCAACAGCGAAGCAAACGGGGAGAAGAAGAAGAAGACAATGAGCGAAGTCAGGAGAGTTGGGGGTTATACGAAAAGAGATCAGAGGTAGAAGAGGATGAAGAACGAGAGAAGAGGAGTCGCTGGAGGCCCGGAAGATACCACCAACAGCGAAACAAAAGGGAAGGAGAGGAAGAAGACAATGAGCGAAGTCAGGAGAGTTGGAATATAGATGGAAAGAGATCAGAGGGGGAAGAGGATGGAGAAAGAGAGAAGAGGAAGTGGAGGCGAGGAAGATACCACCAACAGCGAAGCAAACGGGGAGGAGAGGAAGAAGAAGACGATGAACGAAGCCAGGAGAGTTGGAATATAGACGAAAAGAGATCAGAGGTAGAAGAGGATGAAGAACGAGAGAAGAGGAGCCGCTGGAGGCCCGGAAGATACCACCAACAGCGAAACAAAAGGGAAGGAGAGGAAGAAGACAATGAGCGAAGTCAGGAGAGTTGGAATATAGATGGAAAGAGATCAGAGGGGCAAGAGGATGGAGAAAGAGAGAAGAGGAAGTGGAGGCGAGGAAGATACCACCAACAGCCAAGCAAACGGGGAGGTGAAGAAGAAGAAGACGATGAACGCAGTCAAGAGAGTTGGGGATTATACGATAAGAGATCAGAGGTGGAAGCGGACGACGAAAGGGAGAAGAGGAAGTGGAGGCGTGGAAGATACCACCAACAGCCAAGCAAACGGGATGAGGAACCTTTAGGAGACGAGGGCGAAGAGCCAGAGGAAGAGCGCAGCCAAGAGTCCTGGGATGTAGACAAGAGGCGTGGGAACGAGGGGGTGGAGGACGAGAGGATCAAGCGCATATGGAAACCCACACACCGCTACCACCACAAGAAGAAGCTCCATAAGCGCGACGACGGTGGCGAGGACGAAGATTACGACCGCAGTCAGGAATCTTGGGGTCTGGACGACGAGAGAGACAAGAGGGACTGGAGAGCGGGCAGGTACCACCAGAAGAGACCCAAGCGCGACGAGGAGCTATCGGAGGAGGGGGACGGAGAACGCAGTCAGGAGTCCTGGGACTTCGACAAAAGACACGACAAGGAAGAGGGAGAGGTGGACAAGCGCATATGGAAGCCAACGCACCGCTACCACCACAAAAAGAAGTTTCACAAGCGCAGCGGAGGTTCGTCGGAAGAAGAGGAGGGGCAGAGGGCCGCTTCGGAGGACTCCGAGGAGGCGGCGTCCGACAGGGACGAAGCTCTGAGGTACCTTTAAGTTGTACACCTTTTAGATTTTCGCACCCAAGAGCAAATACGCCAAAACAGCAGGGTGGTTGCTTTTCAGATATCTGGCGGAGAAGCGCAACCCGTGGATTGACAGGGGCTACTACCATCCCGCCTGGAGGAGGGACTCGGAGGACAATGCCGCAACCTCAGACAAGGTGGGTGGGACGGGGTTGGTTTCCCATTTCACCTGTACGTGTGAGACAAACCTACAAAAAGAAAAAAAAAAAAGGCTTTTCTCTGCATCCTTCAGCGGTACAAATTCTCAAGGCCTACATTGGTTCTGCATTCTTTTATGCATTCAGATGGACGAACTGGCCAAGTTTCTGAACTATAAAATAAGCCTGCTGCCCGACCACTCCAATCAGGAGGAGGCAAGGAGAATCGGGCACCAGAGAGCGCTCGGCCCGCAGGAGGTAAACACCGCACTCACTAGACCACCAAAGATGAGAAAACTGGCATCAGTACAGATTGGGATTTACCCTGCAACTCAGATAATTGCACGGATGAAGAGTAACGTGCAGCGGCAGAATAGAGGCAAAACAACATTTTTATAATTTTTTTAAATATGCATGCAGCAGCAGCAGCAGCAGCAGCAAAAAAACAGAACAGTGGCAGTCCACCATAAAATACCATTGAGAATAGATACTCTCGGTCATTTTATTCTTTATCTGGGCTGCAGGGGCTTTCCATAAACAACGTCCGCCACATATTCAGCTGACCCAGTAGAGCCCCGACGCCCACAGAAAGCAGCCGAGCTCATAATGAATAGCTGTGCTCTTCCTGGATATGTCGGGCTATATCCCTCAGAGCCACAGAGCACCGGTGAATATGCATCTGTGCAAATGCACATCCAGAACTGTCCCTCGTGAACGCGTCCCGAAGACATGATGGGGAAAATCTACTATATCCGAGGCCAGTGACTCGTTAAACTCTGGCACGGACTTAGAATACATTGCATAAATCAAATCTGCTCTTCTCTCACAGTGCCTGTTCTGCCTGCTAGTTTTATAATGTGGCAGTTAAAGAGTCTAGGCCCACAGATACGACCCCTTCTTGTCACATAAATGACTATTTATTACTTCGAGAGATGGAGAAGGCATGAGGAGATTTTTTATCCCAAATCTGCATATTACGCAAAATCCGAAGCAGGCCTTGGGACAAGGTCATTTCGTTACCGTTTGATACAGTTTCCTATTTAAAAAAACAAAACTCAGATGTTTTGCACGTGCAAAATTGTGGGTTTTAAGTTGATGCATTAATACTACTATTGATACATTTCCTTTCAGGACAAAGAGCTGGAAAATCTCACAGCGATGGATATGGAGTTGCAGAAAATCGCCGCCAAATTGCATGCCAACAGTGCATAAGGCAGGACAGGCGGCATTTCAAGGCGCTATCGGTGGATTACAGCTGCTGTATTACCGCATGTCTGCCAATTTAGTGTGCTTTCAGTGTAAAAAATAAATAAATAAGACGTACAAACCCTGGAGCCATGCCAGAAATCATAATATCAACTTGTTTATCAATGTATTTGTGATATTTTGATGTCAAACAAATTCATCAGCATGGGAATGGTTTTGATGTTTCTTCATGTAAAGAGAAAATACAGTAAAATATATCAGATCATTTAAGTCAATGTGTTCTAAAGAGTTTGCTCTGTCTGCGCTCAATAAAAGAAGTTATTCTGGGACCAAACAAAGATCTCTACATTTTTGTTGATTGAAAAAAAAAAAGGGTTCGTATCATCATCTTTAGGACTGTTGTTTTCAGTGCAGACACAGTAGTCCACAACTGAATAATATAACAAATGGCACTTTAAGCAGTTAGTAATAGTAATATTAGATAGTAATATTTAAAAAAAACAACAAGTTATAACCTTGAAATTGAAGAGCATTTACTAAAAAAATATTTTGTTTTCACGCCTGGTCTTGAGGCGTCAAACACAAAACCGTCTCTTACTGTCAACACGAAAAAAATAATTTTTCAGCAGTTGGTAGCATAAAACATTATCTGAACCCCGGGAACTGAAAATGGCTTAGTTTACTTTATAGCATTACGCCTTCCTCCGCACCGGTGAGAATAAAAAAAAAAAAAAAAAAAAAGAGGCTAGAAAGCGGGTTGATGAAGACAAACCGTACACTCCTTTTCCCTTATTACAGATGTGTAAAGCCAATTAAGCCGAAAGTGAGGTCGGTGCTGCAGGAAATGTCCCTACAGGTCATTTGAATTGTGTTGATTATTCATGATTTTCTATTTGTTCATGCCTTATTGTCCGTCAGCTTTGGTCTCTTCGGTGGCGGCCCCTCGGCTCGCTGGGCGCCTGCAGGTTTGGCGCAGTCCGTGGCAACCGTTGTCCCCGAGAGGAGGTAGCCCCCGCCCCCGCTCATCTGGAGCAGGGGATGGGTCCTGTTAGGCAGCACCTGGGGAAACGGCACAGAGACACAGTCAGGACAGAGACACAGTCAGGACACATTAATATTACAGGAGGAAGCGCTGGAGAAAATAACACAATGGTCCCGGGGGTGGGGTTAAGAACTATGCTTATGAGTATGCAAATGCACATCGTTTTTACCCAGTTGTTGCTTTGTATTCTGAAAGGAGGAGAAAAAAAAAAAAGGGGGCAGTGGGAGCAAATGCTGAGAAGTCTGTTCTAATATACAAGGGGCAGTGGCAGGTATCTTGGTAAATACAACACGGTTTTGCGTAATTGTGTAAAAATAAAGCATTTAATTACTACATAAAAACCAAAACAATGCGCTGACAGACGTCAGAACAATCCATAGAAAGGATTTGTGGAGTCGAGGCATATTTCTCTCCGGGGTTCATCATTGTCAATAACCCATGGCACGTTTAACATAGAAGCGTGATTCATTGTTAGATATATTGATTAGAGGGGCTCTAATGGTACAATAAAATTAAAAACACCGCCTCAGCCGCCGACCACCCCGAAACCAGTAAAAGCCTCCAGCCACAGCTCGTCGCCATAGAGAAGGAATTTTTACCTGATATTGTCTGAGCCAGGTGTCTGTGAGTCTGAGGTTGACCGTACCGCCGTGCTCCTTGAGCTTTGTGAAGCACTCGATGAGAGGCTGCAAGGATTGAAAGGGGCAGAGAGAAAGACGCATTAAGAGGGAACAGAGAGCCAACTAGACCAAACACACACACACACACTTTTTTTTTTTGCAACATAAGCACAATAGAGGTAATAAGTGCAGGGACATATTGGCAGTGTAACTCCTCGGCAGTGACAGGGATGTTCTCCGCAGTAATGGAATAAGGACATTTCCCCCCCGCTTGAACTCTAGGCAATAAAAAGCCTGCGGGCGGAGGCGGCTCATGAGAGATCACTCCAAGACAACAACAAATGATCCTCACAACGGTGAAGGACGTCATTAGTGTCGAGTAAACGCAGCTGGTCACGGCGATCTTACCTCTTTGTATTGGGAGTAGACCACGAAAGGCCTGGAGGGGGAGAGGAATTTGAGCAGGCCCATCACAACGGGACACGGGTGAAACCGACTGGCTATAATCAACCTGTTATCGGGGGAAGAAAACAAACAAAAAAAAAAAGATGATCAAGCAAACGCGCGATACGAATGTACGCCAACGGCACACACAGTTATTGGAAATGTGCAGTGAGGCTAATGTCATATTTTAATCCATTGGTGCACCATGTGACTTATTACCAGAAAACTTAAGGATTTAGCCCCTTTCTGTTGTGGACATCCACACCGCATTCTATAATGAGATGTCAGTCTGGAGAAAGAGGCTGATTTAGGACGGACTGGAGAATCTATTTCAGTGTTTTTACGATATAGCGGCTACGCTGTAGTGAAACGGTAAGTTAATACGCTAACTAGATCAATACTGGCTTGGGAGTCACCCTCGCAACACTCCATCCATCAATTACAAAAAGGCCACGGAGCAAAATCAGGAGACCGGAAACTGCAAGGCCATCACTTTGTTCTCCTGGTGAGGGCACAGTGTGTTGATCACGAGCACAGAGGGAGCAAGTTATTTATCACAACTTTTATGAAGATAGTTAACATGGCTTTAATTATTATAAGTAGCTCATCCATCCCGGTAGATGTGGGGATTTAATTACTGTTGGGGCCTACGTGGTGCAGTCTAGAACCGGTAAAACAAGAGATGGAAAGGGAAAGAGGCCGGCGCAGAAGTGAGGAAGCAGTGTTCGTGAGAAGAACCGGAAAGAAAATGTAGTATAAAAAAAATATATCACACCAACCCGTCTGCGTTTCTGTCTTTTAGCAAGGCAACAGCAGCTGCCAGCTTCTTCCGTTTCTCCTCCAGCTTTAACTTATTCTTCTGAGCCTAAAAAAAAATAAAAAACAAAGTCATTGCTATTACTTTTTCATTCCTATTTAACTAAATAGAGTAGAAGTTTAAAACCAAACTATAACTGTGTAGTTGTAATATCCTGAATGTTAAAAATAGTAACTTGGTTTAATCATATAAGGCAATCGGTTGTCAGCCTCTCAGTACCGTAACATATTTGCCAGTATCTGCTCAATAGATGTTTTTTTTTAAAGGGCATTTTTGGATGTGGACTTAGTAAATATTGGAAATACTTTTGCTTCTCTGCGTTCTTCTTGCTCTTTTTTCTCCTGGCTCAAGGCCTCATCAGCACCAGTGTTGGTCTCCATACTCTGTTCCCCTGGACCGTCCTGCTGTTGTGCCTCAGGCTGCTTTTGTGCCACCTCTGCAGCCACGTTAGACTGCTTTTCATCTGGGGGAAATATATATATATATATATTTTTTTTTTTTTGTCAGGGGGACCGCAGATTTAGCATTTCAGCAATACTTTCCAGCTCCCGTTTCATGTAAAAAAAATAAATAAGTAGAGGCAATAAACATCTTGGAAGGATTAAAAAAAATAAACAAAAGGTCCTACCAACACTGGGGTCTTTGGCAGCGGTGTCCAGAGTTCCTGCCAGCACAGCGTTGACATGGCAGATGGGAAACTCATGCAGCGTATCATGGAAATGTGCCGGGAAGCCAAAGCTCTCCATTCCCGCCCGAACAGGTCCACCCCCTGGGTACATTTGGATCACTGAACCATAGCCTGAATGAGGAGAATAGAGAGGGTAATTAATCCGAGGGCAGAGCAAAGGCATTGTTTGTAAGTACAAACACACAATACTTTTTTTTTTTTTTTTAAACATAGAAATAGAGGAAAAAACTTTTATTACAACGGATACAAACTTAGCAGGACTGACGTACCTCCCATTCTTTCCATTACGGATCCCAGCACGAGTCCGGCACAAGTCTCAAACACCAAAACTTTGCTGCCGGCGTGGATGTTGGCCAGAGTCAACATCTGGGCAAGGGTGTCATAACGCAGGTGACTGTATTATACAGAAAAACAAACACGCATCACACATCCAGATCGCTCTGCTCATTAAAAACACAACTTTCACACATTCTGCTCATCCATGCGCCGACTCACCAGATCTTCCCCGGTTCACGGCCATGGTACATCATGGCCAGGATGCGAGAGGAGGGTTTCAGAATCGTCACAGTATTTTCATACCTGGAAAAGCACGAGACGGCAATAACTGATGACACTCATTGCAGCACACTTGCATCATCTTTAGTCCGCAGCAGTTGCTGTTTGCAAAATTACAAGTGACTCACTTCTTCTTTTTCTTCTTGATGTACTTATCCTGGGCATACTTGGTCTTGTCTCTGAATGTGGAGCTGTTGTCGATAAGCTGCTGAATGATTTCCTGCGGAGCAAATAGACGTAACCATCTCTTTACTCTCTTCTCTTATATGTCTCCCTTTTATCAGAGTATTTAAGAGTTAGGACAAGACAAAAACCCACAACGTGCAGAGTCATTTCTCAATACGACATCACTCGGAAAGGATTTCAATGTGAATTTGCCGTGACTATTTTCAGCCATGGATAAAGACACATTTGACGAAGGAGTGTGCATTAGTGTAACTAATAACAGCGTATGTGGATTGAGTCAAATTTAACTACAGCCGCCATAATTACCATTGTAAAGGAACCAAGTCGAACAAAAAGACAGCCCTTGTCAAATGCGATGTATAAATAGTTGGGTATTGTCTTTAAATTAAATATGACAAAAGGGGGCATTGCTCATGGTTTTCATTGTCAAACCGACCCAATACCTGTCACTACTGTGCTAATCTTCCTATATGCATGTCATTTCAAAGTGACGTACCTGATCCTTCAGACCTTGCTCTTTTAGTGTCTCAATGTCATCCTTGGTCAGTTTCTGAGATTTTCCGTCATCTACAATGTTTCTGTTATCTGTGCCAGCCTCCTTTGCATCTGGGGAGAGGGGGGGTGGCATCAGAATGGAATGGAAAATTAAAGAGCAACAGTATCGGTGGTTTAGCGCTACATCAACTCATAAATGAATGTTGCTGCTGTTTGCTATTAAAACTCACCACTGGAGCTCTCCGTTTCCTTGGGCTTCTTGGGCTGCAGGTTCCCTCCAGTCACAATCTCAAAGGTGGTGCTGTACAAATGACCCACTGCCTTATCCAGGAAGAACCACTGCTTCTCAAATATCTCTTTCCTGCGAGTAAACCACACGGACAAACAGCGATGGTCAAACACGTCAATGGAACAGCATCCCTGGTGAATCACGTGTACAGTGTGTCATGTCACTTCTGCTACTTCAGTTGTGTTTATTTTTGCATTTATCCCCAGTTATGGTTAAGCCAGGTTTGAAATAGCCGGATTGACCGAGCTAGAATCATGATCCACGAGGCACGGGTTGAAGCTCGTTTGAGGAATAAAACGACACACGTTGGAAGGCTTTAGTTTTACTTTACTCACTTTTTGTGTTGAATTTGTAAAGCTTTGTAGATGTTCCCTCGTCTCAACACTATGTAGTCACCCTCTTGGATCCTGTCCTGAGAGTCTTCGTCTCCGTCTCCGTTGTCGGCCATGATAAGGCAGTTAAAGCAGCTCACTGTGCCGCTTGGAGCTAAATGTCGCCTGCAGCTTTTGACACGGGTGACCGCTGACAAGGCACGGTTAAATACAAGGCACTACACAACCCTGAAGTCCAAGCAAAACACATCGAAACACTCCTAGCACGTGTTAGCCAACATTTCCATTCTCCCTCTCAGTGCGGCCAAACGATAGCAGAACGAAGAGAGGTCGCCTGTGATTGGCTGGAGGCTAGGGTTAAAAAAAAAAAAGAAGAAAAAAGTAGATAGCAGATTTGTCGATAGACTACGGTGGCTGAGAAGTGCACATGTCTTTACTAACGGAAGAGGTACAACGTTTGCTTCTTTTGCAGTAGTTAAAGTAAAGAAGTTTTTTTTGGACAACCCTCGACCTTTTTTCTTTTAATAAAGAAAAATGATATTTGTATAGAAAATACATTTCCAAAATATACATGAAATTGTAAATTGTAAGATTGAAAACAAATGTATAAACGCTTTATTAGCTGTGATTATAGTGACACACATGGCATATGTATACACATTATTTTCTTTATCGCTGTATCACCATCACCACATTTTATAATTTGAAGGCATTGGTTATTGTTGTATTGTACGATATACATTTATTACTGTGTGCATGCTTGTAAAGATGTGGGATTTACATTTTCTTAGACCTTTTCAGAATTGACACAATATTTCCATGTATTTTAATTTTCACATGCTGCCAGGCACATGACCCTGTCAGCATATGTTCACATATATATTTGAATGCCTCTTGCACGCATTCCAACACATTTAACAGATTTTCTTCACCGAAACACCGGTTTAAAATGCAACATTTCATTTTCAGGCCACAATCTGGTGTTTTTTAACCATTATTAAAGAGTGTGCTAGATCAACCAGCCAACATCTGGTGCATAGCAGTGTTGCATTAAGTGAAGCTTTACCGTTGTCCCACAGTTATAAGTCACCTTGGGGAAAGGCATCTGCAAATTGAGTGAAGAGCGTTAAGTTTCTGCCTCGAGTCAAAGTGGTGAAATGTGTCGAAAATCCTGACTGTAGTTCAGTGCAGGGTAATTTATAATTATCATAATTTAGGTTGTGTTTCACGTGTGGAACAGATGGGATGCCATTGCATTAAAAATACATCAGGTTCAGTCACCTTGGAGGGTAAACACACCTCCATTAAAGCTTCAGGTTCTCGGTGCTAAGAATTTCTCTGAAGGATTAACTGTTTTCTGAGGCCCATTTTATTTTTGTAAGTCACATTGCTGAAATCTTTCAACAAGCCAGGCTCTTCTTTTAGACGAAAGGCAATTCAGGCATTTCTTTCACATTAAAATTAAAAGCAGATTCTATTTCGACCATTCTGTCCTATAATTTTAACCTTTTAGTAGTTCAACAAATAAGAAACAAGCTGTGAAACATAAAAACACCCTTTAATATATATTTATATATATATATATTTTTTACAAACATTGAGTCTGTTTGAAATAAGAACATATAATGGCCTTAAACAACACTTACAATAATAGGTTCATCAAAGTTTGGAGTGAAAGGCAAATCCTCACTACATATTTACATCAACACATGAACGTTCACATTGTGACGTGTGCAAAAAAAACCCACAGATGCACTTGAAGAAGTGTCAGTCCGATCTTTCATTCCTGGCCTCCAGTAAGTTTATGGAACAGTTCTTCGTCCAGTGTCTCGTTCTGGTCCTTAGCTCGTGTGGACAGGAAGATGTAACCGCCGATGAACTCGTGGACCACCTTGCAGTCACAGCTCAAACAGCAGAAGGCTATTGTCACATTCTGGTCAAACTCGATGGTCACCTGGAATTACACAAAGCGGAATAAATAGTCATCTATCTGAGGTAATTCTGTCCGTATACAAATAGCCTAAAAGCTGCCGAGACTGGTGAACTCATACTTTCTGGCACAAAAATGCCCCTACCTGTCTTATCTCCCAGTTGACATTCCACTGCTTCATGTTGGCAAACCTCCACGTGGTGACGGGAAGGCCAGAGGACATGTCAATACGAATCAGGCGGTTGTACGAGATCCCCAGAATCTCATCCTTCTTACTGCCTTTAAATCTGAAATACACATTTTCTTAACATCGTTCATACATTAAATGTATACAAACCTGTGTTTAGATGTATACACACACACACACACACACAATACTACCCGTATAGTGTACTGTACCTGACAATGTAGTAGTTGATGCCAAACTCTGGAAGTGACTGCCAGGCCTGGATGAAACGCATTTTGGCCTCCATCAGAGACAGATGTGCTATATTCTGATGGGCCTCCAGGATACGTGTTGTCAGCTTGAAACAAACGAGTCAGGCACAAAATAACAGTGACGCAACACCATAGGCTACAGGCAATGTTTTTCGCTCATAGATTCGACCCAAACCTGTTTGGTCTTGTGCTTCTTGGAGTAGCGTGGGGAAACGAAACACTCAGCGTTCATCTCCATGGAGTCCAGGTTGGGAGCTGTCTGACCAGGAGGGGGCGCTATGCTCTTCATTTGCAAAAAGGACTGGATGCTCTTCACCTCCGACTTGTAGGAGCTGTAGGCCATTGTCTTGCCCTTGGAGGCGAGGATGCATGCAGCTTTCCACTTGGCGTACTGCGTTTCCTGTGGCAGAGGGGAAAACAACAATGCTGCGGTGATATGTTTGGATTTAGGGGATTTGGAAATGAGGCAGAAGTGCAGGCTGTGAAGAGAAAAATGCACGTGGGGATGGAGCTTACGTTGTCACATCGAATGTACACCTCGTTCATCCCGTCAGCAACTGGGAGCATGAGCTTGATGCCAAACTTCTTGTCTGTGACATTGACATCTGGAACGACCTCACAACCTGCCAGAGGAGGCAGATTAGGTTGTCTGGGCGTTAGCTGGATGTTCTAGGACGTTTTATGTCAGACAACCTTCTATTTATTACAAATAATGGAGAATGTCTCGGTTGTGTTGTTTTCGTGAAGAATTGCTCATGCTCACGGGTATGCTCAGCAACATATTCACACTCAAACTGAGGCTTATTAAGCCGCACCAATATAAAAGGTGTGAAACTGTGTTTTTTCGGAATCCTTCTTTTTCACTGACCTCGGAGGTGGAACTGCTCTATGGGTTCCCCGTCGGCAGCCTCCTTGTTCTTGTAGTAGGAGATGGTCGTGTCTTTGAACACAAACCAGTACTCTTTGTATGGCCGTAGCGTCAGTCTTTTGGGCCTGATTTGATACGGGAGAAAAAGGAAAAGGCATGAAATAATCGGAGTGCAAGAATGAAGCGGGGAAAAAGAGTAGAATGGAATGTTTGGGAAAAATAGGTAGAGAAGTGAGAAACGGATCTCATCTGAAAGAATTTCTGAAGGCCATCTTCATGTTACGCAGTGTGAGGTGTATAAAGGTGGGTTTACCTAAATAGCCGGAGGGAATCAGCCAGCTCTGGAATGTCTGTAATGTCTTCCTGGGGGGCGGGTCAAACAACAGTCAATTATCCTGCGCTGTCTCGGGGCATCACCATGTTGAGACATGCAATCATCCGAGGCCTACCTATCAACTTCAGCTCAAAAACAGGTGTTCTGCTGTAACAGAACCTAAAAAAAAAAAAAAAAACCCGAGGATGACAGCTAATATTCACCGCGGCACAGGACGGTCTAAAAAGATGTTTACCAGAATCCTGTCCGTGTGTCCGCCCTCCAGTGTCGTCTCCAAGTTGGACAGGGCCGCCTCGACTTCATCTATCTCTTGCTCATTGGAGCGGTCCAGGGGCTCACTTGACATGGTCAGTTTACAGACGTGATACTGGTAGAAAAGCAAAGACAGGGAGATTTAAACCATATTTGGACCTCCCCTGTCTGTACCAACAACAATGATTTCACCATCGTCAACATTTGATGTTCAAACAGCACGGGTGGTATGAGTCAGAGCATCAGCCACAGCATCAGTGTGAGGGGGATCCTTCTGATTCGCTCTGATTTGAATGATGATGAATCACCATCCAAACAGTTGCAAAATAACAGCTGAGACTGGCTGACATTTAGACACGGCGAAAAAAGAAAAGCTGAAATTATGCCAATCACTGTGACCCTGGGAATAAAATGCACCTGTAGTGAAGCGAACATCAGCATTTCCTCGTCAGTGCAGTCGATCTCCTCCAGCAGGATGGACCAGTGAGCCTGTTCATACAGCTGGGTTATCCTGACCCCGTCGTACTGAAACACAAAAGCACACACATCTATAAACCAAGTGTGGGTTGTTGTTGTTGTTTCATCGGGCTTTTAAAATGGTATGGCGTGGTCTTCAAATGCATTCAGATAAAGTGTCGCTCTCTTACTTTGGGATTGAGGTCAAAGAAGACGTTGTACTTGAACCGAAGCGCGAGCTTGTCGTCATCTTGGATGTCTTGTTCCATGAGGGAGCAGGACGAGTCCAACCACCTGTCGATCAAAAAAACAAAACTAAATGAACCCTATGGCCTCATCCAAAAGGTGTAACAACACCTCCAAAATTGGAATTCACAACATCGCCTGTCATATTGATAGGTTTGTACCCGGCGTTGTTGATCGCCTTGTCCACGAGAGAGAACTGCTGGTACATCTTGCCGAGCTCAGCGGGCGGCAAATTTGGCTGAGATTCGGCGAGAGGGTTTTCTCCAAACCAAAGGCTGGTGGCAGACACGGGCATGCCATTCTCTGGGTCATAGGTTGCCGTCATGGTCTTACTGTACATTGCTTTGTGGGGGGGGGGGAAAGATGAATAATTACATGCACTATGAAATGCACTCAAAGTCCAAATACAGCTACCTAAATGACCAGAGTTCACCTGAAACTGGACAGTAACACCAGAATCGGAGGCCACTCTTGTTTTCTTAATCTTTCGAAAAATAAGCAAATTCCTGCACTTTTTGATGGGTAGTGGAACTAGGTATTTGAACTATTGCTTCATTCCAATTACTGCAGTGCAGTGGCCAATGTCAACATGTTTCCTTTCCACTAGTTTCCCCCCGTCAACATCCACAAGCCCGACCTCTTGACTCTGCATCTGCACTCTCATCGTCCATCCATTATCTATTCCTGAATCGGTTGAGATTTTTTCTTCTTAATAAAGCGCTGCGCCTTGCCCGGTACCTGAGCTTCCTGGTCCCCCGCTGGCTAAGTCAATGTCCCAGATGTCATCTCGCGAGTTCTTATCTTTCCTCTTCTTCTTTTTGGATGGATCATCGGGAGGTTTCAGCAGGGATAGTTCCTCTGATCTCCTGATGTCTGAAAGGGAGCAGAAAAAGAAGGTGGATTGAGGGGTCGGACAAGATATGGGAAGAAATGGTCGAAATGTTACGAAACACAAGGATGTTTAAGTCAAAAATGTCCAAGATTCGGACAATGTCAGCCATCGGAGAGGGGTGTTGTAGAGTGAAACTCACTGAGCATTCGACAAATCTCTGCCACTGTCTTGAAGACCACACTGGAGAAGCTTACAGTCATTTGGATGGTTTTCATATTGGGTAGCAGCAGCAGCAGGGGTTTGTGTTGGGGTGTGTAGCGAAGGAAAGCATCAGCCTATGCAACAAAATAATCACATTTTCAATAACACGAGCCATGCATGCAAAATGTATACTATGGAATCTCCTTCCTTCTTCTGATCATGGCACATAACGGACACATGTAGTATTGAATTAAGTTTGACACATGCAGTGTATGTAATGGCTACTTAAAGAAAGTATTATGTATTATGTTATATTATGTATTGAGACTCAAATGTACACCACATTACAGGCCTTGGCTGTGAAGGTTAATAGAATTGAGCTTTTAGATACAGCTACAATTTTATTTCAGAGGCTTCCACAGTTGGCTTTATACACCACTAATGGCTCTTCTCGCCTTAAGCAGCTGTAAACACTTATTAATGGTATGAATAGAATATTCTATTGTGCCGTGGGGATTCAAATGCTGTAGGGTTAGTAAAATGGTTACAGGGATCGTAAAATTAGACATTACCTGAATTCCATACTTGTCCAAGGTCCAGTGCGTCTTCAGCAACCAGCATTTCCTCTGCTCCCACCATAAAGCATGGTCTGACCAGTCCTGAGGAGCCTCTGAGGACAGACAGATGAAGCCAATCCCATCAATGCCAATTATCAATACCATATTATTTTCATAGTGTAAGTTGAAATGGTCTCCAAAAAAGGTTCGGCTTTTGCCCTTCCTTGCTAAAAGGATCCAAAAGCCTCGACTGCCACTACCAAAACAAACACTTCCTGTGCCCACTGTTGTGTATGTGGCTCAACACAATAAAAGTGTGGTTTGATGAGTCCACCTGAGGCTACGATCCGTCAGTCGATGACAAGTTACTGAGTCATCTGTTATGTCTCATTGTCTTTGACAGACCTCACTGCAGTCAGTGCCTCCATGTTCGTAGAGATATGTGAAGTTGTTATCAGACCCCGGCTGAACTTTGGCCCTTCGGGCCACACAAGCCAATGCACTGGGGCATAACAATAGCACTGCAGTGTAGAAAAAGGCAGGGCAAATAAGGGTGTGGCTTGACTAACAAGCCTACTGTGGGACTATGGGGGATAAATATAAATATAAATATAAACAGAGAAAAAAAACATCCTGATGTGCAGAAGCAAATGAAATGTAAAATGCTAAATGGTATTTCAACTGGGTGCGACAAATTGTAACACAATACGGCACTATAATTGTCGTTCTGCTTATCAAAGACACTCACTGATTTTCTCCACTAACTTCAGCATGAGGCCTCCGATGTGCAAGTCTCCCTTCACCCTCAGCTTAAATTTCATGGACTCGTCTCCGTCCTTTTGGTCCACCTGCACAGCCAGCTCCCACGATGTTTCTCCATACTCTGCTGCCGTGATCATCGCCTCGTTCTGAGAAGACGAAGTGTGAGACGGGGCACACGGGTCAGAGAAGGGACGCCATCAGGTTTTACATATCACCATCACAGGGGGTGTTTGTCAGTGGGGAATTCCACTCGAGTAAGTACCTTTTTTTTTTTTTTTTTTTTTTTTTTTAATGGGCCCCTTTGTTTGGAAGGTTAGGAAACACCTGGTTGAAAAACATGAGTCAGCGGATTAGGTGTTTCTCAACATCCTGTGGGATCATCCAAATGAACTGGGCCAGAAGTTAACAGACAAATCTTTTCGTTTTTTTGCAGATCCAATTAACCAACGATGGAACAGGATTTTCCACCTGCTTCTCCTGCAGCGTCTCCGCATGGGTATACCGCAGCCCCTAAAGTACTCCTCTCAGTCAGATTCATTTATGACTGATACAATAATATCAGCCAACACTGGCAGACGGGCAGATGTGCTGGCTGGTGCCAGCAGGGAAATCTGCAGAGACAGCAGTGCACAGAGCGCACGCAGCTCTGCACGTAGACGCACAGTTAAGATGGATACACATTTGGATTGACCTAATGAGAAAGGGGTGAGTAGACGAAAGACAGCAGGCAGGTAAGAGAGAGGAGAGGAGAGGAGAGCAGGGGAGGAGCAGGGAGGGGTATGGCTGAGGAATGTGTGACGAGCAGGGACACGAATCTGGTGCAGGAGACCATGCAACAAAAAAATCTCCCCACACTGCACCAATCTCCCAATTATCACCTGGAAATATGGTGAACCTAGAGCGTCACACACACACACTTACACACTTGTCCAGACTGGGCTAATCAACACAAATAAATGTTGAGTTTTGTCTGTCCTGGGTAGTCCACTGTAAATGTATACTGGGTGAAGCTGCGTTGCTGGGGGCTAGGTTTAATGAACACCCTCGGTTTCCTTTGTGCTGCTCCCTCCCCGTGCAGCTTTTGTGCAATCGAGTACAGTGAAAAGTTTCAGCTCGCAGCCCGGCTGAAGAAATGCCCGTTGAGATGTGTTGCGCCACGACTTGAATCCCGAAACATCACATGAGTACACTGCAGATCTTTCGTTGAAAAAATAAATAAGTCAAACATTGTAAAACATCACTCATATCCTTGAAATTAAATTCATACAAAAGCGGTTTCACTGTCTTATTATTTCCAAACAAAACCTCGCTGAAAGAGTGTTGGATTGCGGCATTGTCAAAAAAAGACATCAATGTCTTCTTTAGAATAGAGACATCAATAACAGACAGTATTCCAATGCATCATGCATGTTATGATGAAGATGATGATGATAATGATGATGATGATGATTATTATTATTAAAATCAGCCATACTGGGGCAAGTTGTCTGAAACTAAAAAATGACGCCTGAGGTCCTATTTATTATGGATCAGATTTTTCCAAAGTCACAAACAACGCTCCCGAGTCAGCCCGGCCTCATACCAACAATATAAAGTTGTAAAAAAAAAAAGAAGAAACATTTACCTGGGCCTACCACAGACATATAACATAGTTTCGACCGGATTAGTCACACTCATGCGTCGCAGTTTCTTCCGTCACATACACGAGGGTCCTTCTTTATTCGAACCCAGGGGGATACAGGCATTGACTAAACGGTGAAATGAAATGAAAAGCGCCATTACCTTGGTCGAGAGCTGCGGGGGCCGCCGAGCTTCACCTGGGACAGAGCAGTGGAGTGAAATGGCCCGGGAGTGAATAAGTGGGTGAGTGCTCCCCTGGCACCGCGGACGCACACACGCCCCGTCCACACAGGTAGAATGGGGAGAGGCCGACACGTCACAGCTAGCGGCGGCGTTGTGTAGTGAGGGTGAGTTTGCTCACAGCGCTGTGGTCACACACTCTCGTATGTGTCTGGTATAGACAATGGGCTGTGATATTTTCTTCGACTTGAAATAACACACAAATGCCCGGCTAGCTACATGTCAGCAGAGTGTCTGGAGCTAGCTTACACCCTAGTTAGCATACTCAGCATTAATTAATATAAAATGTGAATTGGTGTTACTTAGATCGATGTAGTAACCAGGGACGTTTCAAGACGCCCTGGGGGCCCCAGGCAAAACATAATAATAATTAATAATAAAAAATACAATAAAAAGCGTTCGACACTGCGAAAGTACCATGGGCCCCCTATAAGGGGGTTCCTGGACGTGTCATGACAGTGCCCCCTCATGGCAAGTCATTTAAGGGGCTTTCAAGTTGTCGTTGCTGTGGACCAATGTAAACAGCCGTCTTTGGGGACCCCCCATTGTGACGCCTCTGGTAGTAACACAACCTCACACTAGGCTTATAGACGGAAACTTGTAAATAATGTGTTTTTTAAGTGTTGTAACGAAAATGTACCAGACATTTTAGACAAGGACAAAAATTGAAATGGTATGGTATTGGAATGTTCTCAATTACTTTTAACCTAAATTCTTACTTATTTTTTTTTTAGTGGCGGCCATTATTGTATACGTTATTTCTCCAAAAAATATTAAACTAACTTAAATTCAATATGCTCTGATGGCAGTTACACCTATAAGATAGTAAACGCATTCAGCAAATAACCGCTAGGAAAAGATTGGGTGTCTTGACAAGTCAAAATACAAAGTTAAACCACTCTAAGAAAGATTTTTCAAAGTTTTAACTTTTACAACTTCTCCTGTTTACACACACAATAGGCGAAGATAACCTGCTGCAGGTAAGGGTGTATATGCACAGAGTATGTGCAGTTGTTTAGTAGTGTAAATGTCAGGGGTGTCGCTCCAGTTTTAAGTGGATTAGAAGTGACCGACCCACAACATGATGAATATTACTATTAATATTATTATTATTATATGATGAATTGACCCTCCTTTCTTAATGCCCACATCCCACCCAGTGAGAATGAGTCACTAGAGTGTGTCTCTACCACACTATAATATTGCCAGCTTGTGAAACTGCAATAACACATCTGATCTGAATCTGAAGACCATCAAATGTTTCTGTTTGAACAGATAATATTCACTTGAAAACTAGTCACACTGAGTTGACAGCCAATTTAATATATACTATATATACCTTTAGCTGTGCATGCATGATGTGGACTCCCCCTGTCCATGAGACGAGCCCATGGGTTAGCTGTGCCACCTGCTGTTTTTTTTGTTGGTAAGATCAATCATTTGCTTTACTTGAGAAAAATATAGCATACTTCAGGACATCTGCCTCATCTATCAAATGAAAAAATTAGATCATGTACCCAGAGGGTAATTGGGTAGCTTCAGGACTGCTTAAAGTTGTGATTAATTGTTTTAGTAACTGTATTAGTTAATTGTCTTTTGAATAAATAGAAAAAAAATAACCAATTTCTTAAAAATGCAATGATAAGACTCAGGGTTCTGATGCCAACGTTACAAAATGTATTTTACATTATTTCAACATGACATTGTGGACCAGAGGTACGTTAGCCAATACTCAATTTGACATTCAAATTACTACAGGATATTCACAATATGTGTTATTTATTTTTTTGTTGCTTCAAGTAAATTCTTACTTGATTTATTATTACTATGGCATTTTGCAGGGCAAACATCTCAAAGGTTTTAATCATACTGTAACTGTCATATCGCTAGCATCCGAGTAATATCCTCACAGCCGGGTATTATATGGATCTGCATTCCCCTTTAAAAAATCAATAAACTGTTTCACATCCAGTTAAAGCTATAATCATTCCACAAATATGGGAGGAGATATATTAGTGGACTAAGATTTTTTTAAGATTGTTTTCGATTTTTCAAGCCCTTTAAAACATTTGAACAAAGCTCAGATACTGCCACAAGATGGCGCCATCAGACCATATGTGCGTTAAAGGAGCAAACCGTTTGTGAAGCAGCTTTGATAGACACATTCCAGTCTATATTCACAATGAGAACAATTTTCCTCCCCTTCATCTCTCATTTTTTTTTCATCAATGAAGGGCAGCTGGGTATTCAGGGATCTAAGTCCTTCCAGTTGCTTTTTGCATCACAATATTCCATTTCCTTTTCATATTGCTCAATCCATATCGTGGAATGCAATTGCAATATAATTTAGGAATTCAGTGGCATACTTGTGATTCAATCTCAGTATGTATAGTTACAGCAGATGACCTGGCTGTCAAACTTGGAATTATTGCCTTTCCAATTATGATGTTGATTAAATGTTAAAAACTTGTGTTTTATCCTTTTCAGGGAGTAGAAGTCATCGTCAGCTGCAGAACAACACCCCTAGAATTGGTGAGTATTCAAGGACGTTTCAGCAGGGTGGTTTTTGGCCACTATGGTTGAAGGACAGCTTCTGTGACCACTTGATCTCTTTGACCACACCTAACAGGAAGCGTAGCATACGTGCCTTTGAGTCCGTCTGAGCTCTCTGTTCCAGCTGAGCGTTCAGTGCTGGCACACGAGGTCGTCCCGAGTCCTTGTGTAAGAGAGGCAGTGTAAGTTCCATGACAAAAACAAACAAATAAACCCTGAGCCTCATAAACTGTGTCACCGGTGGACAGACACATGGAAAATAACATCATCTGGACCTGTCAGGCCTGGATGGAGTACAGACACGGTAACACCAGGCCCATGTCATCATGACACCTGTGGTTCTAATGGCAACTTAGCACACGTCGTCCAAGCTAAAGCAAAAGGACAAATACTTTACTGCAGTGCCAGGGAAAATGATAAAAAGCGCTCTTTAGAGTGATGAGGAGAGAGAGAGAGAGAGAGAGAGAGCGAGAGAGAGAAGGAAAAATTTTGGACTGTGGTTTTAGACACAATAAATTACATCTACTGCCTGAAGCTGGTCTGAACCTACTTGGAAGCGGGTGGGAAACAACATCTGTAGAAGCCTTTGCCGGCTTTCTGTATTTATGGAAAGAGAAACCTCCTGATGACCTGGGAACACGCTTACCCAATTAGCAGCCTCGCCGACGGATCAAATGGAAGTGAAAACATTCGCTGCCGTGACGGAGACGCATCACAATGCCCCATTCATGCTGCCCAGCCCCATGCTTTTGGGGGGGAGGGGGGGGTGAGGTGGTGGTGGTGGTGGTGGGGTTGTTCTTACAGGGATGTGTGTTGGAGAAGGTGGGATAGATGAGAGGGAGTAATGAATGCAACGAGAAACTGAACTTACCTCACCGCCCTCCTTGACATGTCGATGAAGACCTCATACATGGTTCAGAGGTAAACACCGTCCAGAGATGTTGTTTTCATAGGGTTACTAACCACGGCTCTCCTCGGTGCTCCACATCCCCTTCACCTCAGCCCCTATAGCCCAACATAACCACGGCTGTTATCCTGTGGGACCAGGGCTGAGGGGGGTCAGGAGGTCTGAGAAACGGCACTGGAGAGAGAGTCTCTCGAGAGCAAAGGGCTCTGAGGAGTAAAGGCTACGCCGCCTCACCGGCCTGCAAAGTGTTACGGCTCACATTTATTAACTCTCCTTAAAACTGTCGAAATCTTGTCTTCGTTTTTACGTCTTGCTTACTTTTTTTCAGTGCGACTTGATTTATTCTCAAGGCACTGACCTTGGTGGATGTCGTAAAAACTCCATATCAATTACCATTCGAAAAATATAAAAATCTAAAGAAACGACGGCATGCGCCTGGCATGTACAAATGTCAGGATAATTCAGAATTCGGTCCTGGTGAGAATCAAGCAGATCCAGGTGATTAAATACGTACCCTTTGTTGATGATTAGTGTGTCTGCATTTGAGATTCCATTGCAGTGAGAACTCGGTGTAAAGTCTAAAATCAATCGTTTATTTCTTTTTCGGTGGCGGAACCATAGGTGCTGCAGTTGATCGTGTCTTGCGTTGTTGCTTGTGGACGTATCCATTGAAGCCCATTAAAATGTTAAACATAAATGTTTAGCCGCGGCCAATGCTATAAAAAATTCAAATAGAAGAAAGGTTTTTAATGCAAGAGAAACACATCACATTTGAACTTTCCGTACGACTCTGCCAAGGCTGATATCCCATTTTTCTCTGCTCACCTCTCCTCGTGTGGGAACATCTGATAGAAATAAAACTTTTCATGGTGTCGGGTCAGATAGCCATAAATACAGGTTGTCAGCGCAGTGTGACCCCTCGCGTCCAGAAGAGAAGCTGCCCCCGAGTTGTGGTCTGGAGCAGGATATCGCATGTTTGAATATTGCACTTCTTTGTGAAAAGGGGCTACTGTAAAACAACTTCTATTACAGAGGATCGCTTTACCTGTCACTGGCAGTATTTCATCTCTTTTCTGCCCAGAAGCAGAACAAATATAAAGCGCATGCACAGCACATATGGTTAGTTTGTGACCATTCACGTCTGGAATGCTCAATAGTTCAAAAAAATTGAAAGAAAGTCAGGTAGATCGCATTTTTCGGGGCATTAAGTCTCACATACAGTATCCAACTGTCTCCTCAGTCAGCCTCATGGTCTGCACGAAACTTTTTAAGCAGCTGACATTTTTGTTCCTGTGTGACTATCAAATGGATTGAATAAATCCATATGCAACGCTCTGACTTTTATTCGGTTTGTCAGAGCACACAGTGGGAACACTAGTCCATATTCAGTGGAGTATAAACCGACACCTTTTCTCGCAGGTCTCGTGTGCAGAGGATGTCGGCGTTTTGGCCGCGTGTGCACGGAAGCGTTTCCATCCAGCGGAGCGACGTTGGCAGAAACGACCCCGTGACCCTCGCCTTGAAGTTGCCGTGACTGATCTCTTCACAGGTAAGGCGAAGGAGGAAGCGGGGCGTTGTGTTCCTTTCCTCCCTGCGTCAATTTGCCAACTGTTTGTGAATGGGTGCCATTTTGAAACATGCAAATGTGGGCACCCTCTGCCTGTATCAGCTGATGCAGGTCGCTGTTGTCTTTGGCCGGGGCTTAAAGGCCCGAGGGGAGAGAGACGTACTGAGAGTTAGAAAAGGTTGCATAAACTCTAGTGGGATTACTTTACCGACACTTTCCATGGCTGAGATCCTGTGAATGGATCCATTGTGGGGTGGGTCTCTGCTTGCGGAAAGCAAACCCTGTCAGGATCCAGTTCATTAGCACCTAGTTTACTGTTTGAAGTTGGTTATTTATCCGGTATCTAAAGGGAAACCCCTTTCAGACACGTGTGTGTGTCCGTGTGTGTGGTGGTGGTGCATGCGTGTGCATCCGCGTATTCATGCACAGACATGTAAACGTGTCCGTGTACAAACGTAAAGTACTCACAGGATCTACAGGGGGTTTCCAGGGCAAATTGCTCAAGAGCAAATAAAACTTCCCGTGGCGCAATAAAATGTATGGAGATCAAACATGAGGGACGTTGGTGGCGTCTCTGAAGGTGGGAAACTACCCTGAGAAAATATACACATAAGAGTTATATTTATGGATACATATGTGTCTGTTCTGACCTCAGCGCTGTACATTCCAAAGCTGCATCAGAAGAATAGGAACAAGGTACCTTTATAGTACTGTTATATTTGTTTTTCAGGAGGCACTCAGTCTTAAATAAGGTTATATTCCATATTTGAAGCCACTCAATATGCAATGCAATTGCTTGAAGCACAGTTTACTTGTGGAATGACACTGAGGCAGCAGTTGTCTATCCTCCTCTGAGTTATTGTACCATATTTCAAACCCTCCTGCGAGTGTGCCTGTGAGTTTGCGCTTCTCTTTTGTGATCTGTTTGTTCTTTGGAAGGCATCCTTTTGCTTCTGGTCAGACAAAAGTGCCGCGTTGAGCAAAACCTCCACTCCACTTTTATGGTCTGTGTGGGCCGTCCTATTTGTACATGCTTAGAGCAAATTAGACCAGCAGCTGCGCACGGCCGTCCCATTCCATGTTGGCTTTTCATGATAAAAATATGCTTCGGTCAACCTCGCAGCCTGGATCCAGAAATACGCGGTTCGTTCCTTCTGGCACTGACACCTCTCCGTATTTACAATCAGTGCTTCCCCTTCTCTGGCCCAAAGGAAGGGAGACAGAAGGGGATAGAGTGAGAGAATGGATGGGGTGGGTCGATGACGAGCGGAGGGGCAAGAGGGACCACCTATGCAGATGTTTTCCACATGCAAAAGGAAAACAAACTGTCGTAAGATGAGCATGAGGAGATGGAAGAGAGAGGGCTGCACCTGTTGTGGGGTGATGATCTGGCCACGGGTGACATCAGTCCCTCGTAACATGTCATGCTGCTTGAGTCATTAACCATCTACAAGCCAGTGTTCTCAATTTGATGTAATTTAGAAATGTCAAGAGATTGTACAATATGGCTTTAATGGTAGTTATTCAAATATCCCAAAACTACAAAATAACATATTCTATATGAATGGTTCATTTTTTTTTGATATTATAAACATTTTCACATGGATTTAAAGGGAAAGCATTTTAGTCTAAATTAGTGTTTATTACTATTTTTTTATTTATAAAAGATGCTGAACCAGCACCAAAAGCGTTTTCAAAATACAGGTTTCCCCACATCTCACTGAACTGAAACTCTCGTGTGAGAGCATGTGTTTTTAGCTTGACATGACACATTCTGAAATTAGGTGTATTTCTTTCATTTTGAATATTAAATCAATAGTGCACACCTGCCTCATGTCCAAATGATCAGTCAACTTTCCCTCCATGTCGGGGGACAGTTAGGGAAGGTGGCAGGCAAATATAATTTACGACGGTGTGACAGGAATAAGGAACAGTCTCCATTCAGAATTGAGTTCTTAGGCTAATCACCCATGATTACAGGCTCGGAAGCCAAAACACACTCCAATGCGAAACAGGTTGTTTTCATCGGCGTGCTGCCGCAGCACGGCAGGCTGACAGTTACCTTTTCTCCCGAGGGTTCTCACTCTCCTTCTGCCTCTGCCGGACCGGCCGTGCAGCAGGTCTCGTAGCCCCCGGGAACTGTCCCGGGAGACCTGGACAACATTGGCAGCGTGTGGCCCTGCGGTGTCACTTTGCCACGGCGAGCTGTGGACAAAAGCATCTCTTGTTGTGCCGGGCTGTTTGTGGTGCTGCTTTCCCAGCCCTGTTGAAAGGAAAGGATGGCCAGTGGCCAGCGCCAAACAAACCTGCCCCGGCTCACCTGTGCAGTGAATGTGGAACCAAGTGACCCAAATCTGGATGGAAACCATTGCAAATATTTCCCAGCAAGGTCTGTGGAAGAAGCATTTAGCGGGGCCCCTCAGCGGGGAATTTAACTAACTGTAAATGACTCTCACGCCCTTCAGTTTGTGTCATGTGTTCCTAAGAAGTAGTAAACAGTCGGTTTACCATCAAACCATGTAGCATCTAGCTCGGTGAGCTGCAAGGTTTGGATTGGAAGTGCAACAACCTTTTAATGCCAAGGATGATTATGTGTGTGTCACGTCACTCGCGGAGAAAATTCATTGCACAACGGGTGCAATTAATGAGAATGACGGTGTAATTATAAGTAGGGTTGTTGTTGAGGAGCAGTGGATCTGTTTATTGTCTTGTCTGTGCGGTGCTGCTTGCGAGGCAGACCTCTTCTTGCCCAAACTACAGCTCAGTTTAGAAGCATAAGCCATGCTGCAAATATTTAGCTTGGCTGCAGCAATTGAATTATATTGGCACAGTAACCATAGAAATAAAAAAACAGCAACCTTGGGAACAATTATGCAACGTGAAATGTGGTTTTGACCAAGTGCTACTGGTTTTCCTTTCCATCCAAAATACAAAAAAAAAAAAAGAAATAGGTGCTTTACTAAAGTTTATCTCCCTTAGTAAATATGTAGAAGTTTTCATTTTTGCCATGGAAGCTGGAGCTAATTTCTTTTGTAGTGCTGTAAAGCTTTTTTGCGGTTGCACATGGCCTTTAAAGTGGACAGCTTCTATGGAGTTCAAGGCTGATAGAAGCCATCTTAGTGTCATGTGTTAACAGGTAATGGAATCATTCGTTACTGCTGTACATTACCAGGGTGGTGGTTCCGGCAACTTTGGCGTGGCTGTGTAATTTGTACAATGCTGACAGTCTTTCACTGGTGGCGTTAGTGAGGTGGTTCCAAAAGTGGGGGGTGTTCCTCCTACAAGGGTCATAGAGTTATAATGCAGGGACGTGGGGAGGCCAGATGAAAACAAATGATGCATGCTGAAATGCAAGCACATCATGGACAGATTTGTGGAAGAAAAAAAATTGTACCTCCGAATGGGGGACCCATCGTTTTTTCACAACCTGTTACGGCCACCACAATACACTGTCCGTTACTGTACATTGAGGAATAATTGAGTCATGAATGTATATTAATACTTCTTACAGGCACATGTCGTAGTAATGTAAGATATAAAATAAAATATCTTGCTGAAATAGTAAGTGTTGAGTTGTCCTATTTTTTAAGTTATATTGCCCACTTATTCGCTGGCATTGAACATTTCAACTATAAACAATTTACAAGCATTGAGTATTTAATTCAGATTACACCATTAATCCCAGAGGTCCATTACCAGCTAAGCACGAGGAATACGGTGATGGGTTGTTATGATGGCCTCATCAGTGGGGCATCGACTGGCTCTTCTCTCATTAGCCATTGAAGCCCCACCTGCAGAACACAGGAAACACAAAACCCCATTGCTCTATTGACACAAACACTAATGTGGCTAGCCAGCTAGCTAGCTAACCATCGTGCAAAACTTTAGGCCAGCTTTGTTTGCTCACAGCTGAGGCTCAAAAGAAGGACAGGACCAGTGCTGAAAAGGGCCAGCTTTGACCATGTTCACACAAAGGGAGCACTGTTGGCTAACAGTGAGCGGCCTGTTGCACTGTTCCTGGGGCCCATTTCATGGAACAGTTAGCAAGGCCAAAGGCAACCCTTGGACTGGAGTGATAGTTAAGGCCTTCGGGGCCAAACCTGGGTCTGGGCCTGCAGCTCTCCCCTCTGTCCCCCTCCAAGTTAGGAGGCTTTTACAAAGTCAACTGGGGACGCTGGGTGCTGCAGGTGTCCACTCATAAAGACCCACATCACATGGTTGGCTGACCGAGCTGGCATGTTTGGATTATGTATTTGCCTCCTCACAGGTGTTGGAAATTGCCATATATTCAGAATAAGAATAGTTCCGTTACTAGTTTAAGGAACCGTAAATTTAGTTGTAACTTCATATTTTGACTGCATACAAAATACGACGTTAGTTTTTGAATGGTGTGTGTATTGAATAAGAATGTAGTTGTCTGCAGTGGTCTTTACTGTCACGGAATGTGTGGTTGCCTCATTCAGATTTGAGCATAACAATCCAAGACAGTTTTAATCAGGAGATTAACACTGGACTGGGATAAGGCCAGATCAGTAATTCATTTCTAATCAGCGGCCATGTCCGTGCCTCCACCAGCGTCAGCTTCAGTTGTGACATCGATCAAAAGGAACAGCCTCTGCCTTCATTTGATTTAGCCTTAATGGGATGGGGAACCCAGAAATATGGTTCGCGTGGTGAGAAGAGGAAAGAGGAAGAAGGCATGCGAGTAAAGGAGAGAGAGAGAGAGAGAGAGAGAGATTAATATCCAGGCTTCTCTCCTCCTGACCACAGAGTGGGCATAAAGAGCCCGGCGCCTCATTGATGTCAACCCTAGCTGTGCCTGTCCTGTAGTTTTCAGTTTGGTTTGGACAGACCAGGCGGCCTGGCCTACAGGGGTTGGGAGGACAGGGCCCAGGGTTTCCCACATCACTCAAGGGCCTCTGATAGGCGGTCACACAGGCCGGTAATGACAGGGGGAGAGATTTAGTATTAAAGTCTCCTCCGCTGCCTCCTCTGCTCCTGTCTGACGTCATTCTGTTAAATACGGGGATGAGAGCATGGCATGGCCTATGGGGAAGGGAGTTAGACCTGTCTTAAGTATACTTCTTTGTGTGAGAAGTAGTATGGCTGGGTTCCACGCAGGGTTGTTAAGGACACGAGCTGCACACAGTAAGGGGGGATTGGGATTTGGGATTACAGTCAATCATGAAAGGGATTCACATCTGCCAAAATGTTCAATTATGAATACAGTAAGCTAAATGGTGATAAGATTGAAGGAGGAGGGACTTTCATGCACTCACATAATGACTCATTCTAAGTGGTTTGTAATTCAAACTCTGGGTGGACTCTGAGTTAGAAATACAATAATGTGGGCCAAGACTACCAGTTAAAATATTCTCCATAGCCTTTAGTTATTTGGAAATCCTGGCTTGCTCTCTTTTCAGTTTTTAACCGCTATCCCACATACAATGCTGAGGGGTTTTCCTTGGTTATTTGTAGACCATTACAACCTATGAGTTCATGACTAATATAGTTTGAGAAGCCATCTAGATGGCAGGAGACTCCACTGAAAATAGCATAAGCTAGAAAGACATCACTGTCAATTTGCAGCTCAGCCATAAAACTAATACCCAAGGCAACCTAAGCAGCCGGTTGTTGCACCTGCATCCACAGATCATCATAACATTGTGGCAGTAAAAAGAAAAGACCCCAGTCAAACACGCCCCCTGACCTTGTCCAGCTAACATAAACTAATTAGGCTGGCCCTAAAAGGAATGACCCGCCATTGGATTAATCATCCTCCAAAGAGCTGGACTGCGCTATTCTGCTCGGGCCAGCTCTCCCCACTAGAACCTCATTATCTCACGTTTTCAAAGGAGCACCACGGCAAATAGCGTAAGGGGCTAGGATTGGCCAGGATTGAGAAACGGAGGAGGTGGTGGTGCAGGAAGGGGGCTTCCCCATTTCCTCTCCTCTCACATTGGACTCAGAAAGGAAATGTCAAGCGTGAAGCTCTGAGAGTGGTCAGTACCGCTCAGTCCAGCAGGCAGCACAGAGGGGGCCTTTGTCCACCATCACTTAGCGCCAATTACAGCCCGTCAAAATAGTTTTTCTGCAGTGGGGCGACGTGTTAATGGGCCCGACGTTGGGTGTGAGGAGCGACCTTGTCCACACACACCAACCAGGGGTCAGGGGTTAATAGGGCCCCTCTGATGTGGCGGATGAGATTTCGGCAACCTTTAGCTGGCAAGGGAATGTCAGGATAAAGCCTGTAGAATGTGATACAATTAGGCGGACAGCTAGCCATCCTGAAAGGAGTTGCCTCCATAGAAGTGGGATAGCTGCATTAGCTAGGAGCAGATGGGCAACTGGACAATAGCCAAACAGGTGCCGTTAAGTGTCAAAACACCCTCACAAGGACCCAGGTGAGGACACAAACACATGCCAAACTCTTTATTTGAAGTAAGCGGCAATTAAAAGTCCATCTAAAATAAACAAAGAAAAAATAGTCAAAGAAAAAGGTCCCTTTGTATTTGTTAAAAGGTCAAGAGAGCATCAAGTGTGGCGTTTCTTGTAGCAATCCTAAACTCTTGGAGCTGGAGCCTGGCTCAACTTGAGCAATTGGCCAGGAAGCCTGTAGACCTTCATCAGGCAGTCTTGGAAGCCGTCTACGCTGCCATATGAGAAAGTGAACTTGGCCGTCTGTGATTACCGTCTGACCTACTCTGTATTTCCTGAGTTTAAGTAATCAGCAATTATCTGATGCAAGAAAGAAAAAAAGTTCTGGCGAAATTCAGCATTCATAACACTGAATTGTCCTATGTATGCCTAGTCTGGGCATGTGAGCACAAAGCCAGGCCTCCGTTTACACCATAAGTGTGGGAACAGAACCAATGCCAAACTACCCATGGGCCCTCAGAAGGCCCACAGCACTCTGCCAGGGAGAGCTGGAGATTTCTGAAAAAATACCCTACACCACACTGAGCAAATCCAACCACATGCAAGCCTCTGGGAACCAGCGGATGACATCCATCCACATATAAATACTCTCAAAATACTTTCTGGACTTATTGGTCTACAGATCATTCCCCCCACCCAATCCTCTCGGAAATGTTAGCTGTGATCTGGCCCCCAGCTTCATCTACTTAATGCTGAAATAAAGGAGGTGATTGAACTCAGCCTCCAAATTGGATTTGTTTAATCTGCATCAAGTTTGAACATCCTGTGTAAACACCAGCGTGTGCAGATGCCGGAAACTACACGGCTGGAAATGTAAATGCCCATGGTTGACTTTGGCAGAGAATCAGAAGAGTAGACGGGGGGAAATGAGGCTCAAACAGAGGCTAGCGAACCTCCGTTGTTACAAAGGAGTAAAGGCTACTTGTCTAATGGGGAAATTATTGCATTGAATTTGTATGGTTATGTGTGATACAGTCACAGTGAGTATAATAATGATCATGTACAGACAAGCATCACCCAGCTAGAACAGACACTGTTGAATACGATTATTATTGTCGTTGCACAAAATGCATCCTAAAGTATGCATTTTCAGTAGAAAGTGTTTTACTCGACTCAAGGGCCTGGCAACAGGGTCAGTGTGCAACCTTCGCTCATAATCTTTTCACAGAATTCTACTTTTGCAAATGATGCGGAAGCAAAATTAAACAAACACAAACATTGTTAAGAGTTCACGTGTTCCAGCTAAGCAGCCCTTTTTGTTCGGCTCTCGTTGCCTTAATGGCTTTGCAGCTGCAGTTCAGCACTGCGTTAAGTCACAAAAATCATTGGCAACCGATGTGATATTTTTTTCCCTCCTTTTTTTTCGCAGAGATAAGTAAAAAATATGACTAGGCCCCGAGAGAGAGAGGATTCATTTGCCTTACCGCAAACGCTGCACCCCTTCAAAGCCAACTCATTAGAGTGTGTTTTGGGGAAGGGAGGGGGGGGAGGGAAGGTCACGATAGGTTAATTCCAATCGCAGTGCCTCCTTGAAACAGCGTGACAGCATGTCTCCTCTGCTCACAGATTGGATGAGTTCTCGGCCATCAGACTAGCCTCATGACAGCATGTGAAAGATTATGTCTCTGACTCACACGGAGACGTTCTCCTCCTCCTCTTCCTCCATATGTATTGTGTTCAGTATTGAGCGGATTTGCATGGTGGGTTTACATGTGTTTGTTGTCGGTTGAATATATTCAGTGTAGTAGTGGTTTTAACGGCTAAAGGATTTGTGGTATTATACGTTTGTTTGCGAGAACAAAGGCAGTTCTAATAAACCAACTTCGAAACCCAATTTGGATGTTTTGACAGTTTCACTGTTGAATGTGATTTGTTATGTCCGTTGTCTGGTTGGGTCGATAACTGATCGTGCTGCCCTTGTTCTTGCTGTGGTCTTTTATTGTTTTCATCAGCATAAGCTGCCGCTTTATGACTTATCAAAGTACTGCACCTTGATCTCGGGGGGAAGCAAAGGGAGCAAAGAGGATGAATGAAAGAAAAACGGGATGAGACGAGCGGGACAAAGGACGGACCGCAATGGAGCGAAGACATAACAGCAACGGAAGAAAGAATGTGAAAATGAGAGAAAGAATGTGAGACGGACGGAAAAAGAAGAATGAAAGGAGGAGAAAAAAGAAAACAAAGACAGGTGAGAAAGAGCGAGATGAGGGCCATTCATAAGCAGACCTCTCCAAGGGATCTCGGGCCAACACACCTGCTACTATTCACTTCAGAGGAAATAGACACTCTGTGGAAGAGAGGCTCTTGGCCTTGGGACAAAACCGCTGCAGCGCCAAATTAGAAACAGGAAGGACTGTGGGTAAGGCTCAGATTAAAAACGCACTCTCCACATGGACTCAATATACTGCAGCCCTGATCCCACTCTGGAAACCCAAAACCCAACAGCACTATTTTGTGTCCCAGTCAACAGAACGCCCGCTGTTTGCACAGTGACAGTACAGAGATTCAGTCAACCCCTGAATGTTGGTAAACTGTGGCTCTCTAAATGTGGCCCATTCTAATGGAGAAAAATAAATTTCTAACTTTACTTTATCAATTTCCGCTGTCACGAGCGAGGACGTTTTAATAACACAACTGCATTTCCACCGTGACGGCTTTGTCCTCGACAGGCAAAAGGTTATACCTTGTATGAGTCCGGTGGAAATTATGTGGATTTCAACGAAATCCAGATTGGGTCGGAGTCTTTCTTTTTCTCTTGCCCTGGCCCCTTTTTGGTCCGTACCATCTATCGGCATCAGAGCCAGATGTATGTGACGCACGGAGCAAAATAGAGGACACAGCGCTGAATTTCCCACAGGCGAGCATTACAGCAGCTAGAACTGGCGATCCATGACACACTTTATAGAAGAGTGAAAGTGGCGCGGGGTCTGTGAATATACTAGGAAAGGAAAACAACTTGCGTTACATGGCTGCTGCCTTCCCCCTTGTGACCCCTTGACCTCAAAGGGGTATCGCCTCTGCTGACCGGATCTGTAATGCATTTCCTGCCTGTTGATGTGCATACTTGTTCTATCCGAGGGAGAGAAAGACAAAAAAAAGGTTGGTTTGGTAAAAAAAAAAAACATCACTTCTTAAGGCGCAGGATAAGGGAAAAAAGTATGCAGTCATTCTCATACAATATTTCCATTTACTCATGGGTCTGTCCAAGTAGTGTGTTCCCCTCCATCTATCATTTTCACTGCGGTCACCAATGGTAGAAAAGCCTACTATAATTATTCCTACAGATATTGAGGACATCTAGAGGTTGTTTCTCCTCACTGGAAAACAGAACTACTCATTTGTCATAAAGGTCAGGTTTTCATTACGTGAAGCTCAGTCGGGATTCACAGTAGGATTCTGACAAGCAATTGAATGCACAGACACGCCAAGGAAACAAAAGGACATGTTTGCATTTTACAGAAAAAGGAACTCGGGGAGAAAAAAAACAAAAAAAACAAACCACAACAATCCGGTTTTAGGAACCAGTCCATTTTCCGTCCACCACTCTCCTCTTCCTCTCCTGTCAGTTTGATCTGCCCTTTCGACTTTGCAAAGCCTTCGCATCGTGGAAAAGAAATCTATGAAGGACCACATTCACTGCACCTCCACTGATTGATGTCTGAGCCAGGCGTGTTGATGGATGTACACACGTAAACATGCGCGCGTTGTGCCAGATGGGGAGTGTGCTCAGCAGCGCGAGGCCGAGAGGAAAGCCTGGCATGACATCACCCAGGGGAGTGCAGGTGCAGGGCCGGGACAGGAAGTGAGTCACAGGAAGCTTGGTGAGGCAGACTTTGCCATGCCACTGACAGGCTGTGGGAGAGCAGGGCGGAGGGGTGTGAGTTACACCCCGTGGCAGTGCTGGCTGGGGCCCTCAGGTCGGGGACCTTCTCTCTATATTAACGGGCTTCTCTCATCACCCGCTGCAATCAGGGTGACGACGCCTCCTTTGAAAATAAGCACTGATCGTGGCAAATGATTTTTTTCCCCACGTGCAATAGTGCAAGTAGTGCAATGAAATCAACACGTAAAATGTTTGGCCCCCTCGGTGGAATTGCATTACCTTTCTGCATTTCCGTTCCCCTGTAGTACAAAACATCTGTGGACGCTGCAACCAATCGGTGTGTTCCAGAGAGTTGAGAGAGTGTACTGCTGTGTGCTGTGAAAACGTTGTATCTTTTTTGTCTGCAACAGCAGTGTAAAAAAAAGAAAGCACATGCTCACTGGCTAGAGATCGTATGTAAACACGCTGTACCAAAAGTGTTTGCAGGCACTCCATTAGAACATTTTTCCCCAACCTGCTCTACTCCAGCGCTGAGATGTGTGACAGATGTGCGGCGTAGATGTGATGGATGGATGGATTGGGGGATAGATGAATGGATGGATGGATGGTGCATGTGTCCTTGACAAAAGCCGTCCAGTTCTTTATACAAAGCTTCTTATGCTAATGAGAAAAGTGTGGGGAAATGAGTTTGTCCTATACCACCCAGGGAATGGAGAGTCTGTTTCCCCCTGGTGCGCTGCATCTGGAAGCAGCCTCCTGGTAATCTGCCCCCCCCCCCCCCCCCGAGTACAAAAGGTTTCAGCACCAGCGTGTTCTTCTGGACCACCAAAGCTGTTTTCAGACATAAAAATGTCCAGTAAATTAGGTCCGGACATTTTTCCTGTGTTTTCCGTTCACATACGAAGAACGCAGCAGGAAGTTCGACAGTAGTAAAACATCCAGAATATTCAGGCGAGGGGTGAGCCCGTGCACGTGCAGGGGGCAGTTCATAATGTATAAATCCCATGGTCACGAGACTGTTTGTGATTTGGACATGCAGTACATATACTGTCGACTCAGATATAGAAATGGCGTAGATACTGGTATGAAAGAGTCAGAGAGAAAATGCATGTTATAGTGTATCTATTTGACGCTACTGGCTGTGTGTTCTGTCATGTCCATTATCAGATGAAATAGATGAGGGCTTCTTTATCAGTGCCGGCTTGACGTTGTCTGCGTGGTAACGCATGAGATTTACTGTGTCAGAGATTGACATTTATTGAACATGCATGCTGGGGGAAGTCATGCTGCTCCCTTTGATTGATCTCTTCGCTTCCTGCGACAAAGATGGAGGCCGCTCCCGTAACCGCACAGCCCCTTTCAAGCTCAGGGTGCAGAAAACGCCCTTCGGCAATGTTCCAGGATCAGTTTGCCCCCCCCTCCCAATCCCCCCAAACCCTAACTGTAACCATCAGAGAAACAAACGTGACACTGACCTCAGATCGGTGTCTAGAGACAAATCCATCGTCATGCCCGTTTTAGAAAAGCGCATATGTGGTCCACATGGACGTCAGGGTGCAGAAAACGCCCTTCGGCAATGTTCCAGGATCAGTTTGGCCCCCCCCTCCCAATCCCCCCCAACCCTAACTGTAACCATCAGAGAAACAAACGTGACACTGACCTCAGATCGGTGTCTAGAGGCAAATCCATCGTCATGCCCGTTTTAGAAAAGCGCATATGTGGTCCACATGGACGCACTTCCTGTATCCTCTTTGGGAATGTGTTGGTTCAAAAAAGTGCAAGGTACACATCCTGAAACTCATTCCTATTTCATCCCAGAGTGACAAGGAAAATGTATTCGAAACCCCTCCCGTACTTTCTCTGACTGCATTTATGCGAGGTTGCTCGCTTCTGCCGCTGCCCCCCATCGTTCCTCGACAAAAAGGGTTTGGCCGAACTTCTTGCCTACCCTCTTAGGTGTCATTGGCTTGTTCTCAGGGGGAATATAATGCTAGACCAGCCTTTTAACATTGAGATTATTCTGCTCTGTGTATAAGGCTACGTCGCGGTCTCTTCCATTGAACCCGAGCCAGAGGTAATGATTTCAGCATGTCACTCGCTGCCAACCCCACTGTGATTGCACAAATGATTAGTTCTTACAGTAGTGGCGGTAGTAGAACAAAATTGTTTTGAGTGATGATGATAATGTACCATCATTCAAGAAGTCAAAACTAGCTCTTCGTTGTGTCCCATGTGCTCGCGGGTAGGCTCCGGTTCACACGCATGTGTGCTTGCAGTCATATGCACGTGGAGGAGTGAAAAAAAAAAAAAAAAAAAAAGTACTATGGACTTTGCAGTCATTCTGGAAAAGTTATTTCCATATTTGCTCTGCCCCCCGAAATCTGTGGACGCCCGTCTGTTTGATGTGTTCAGAGCTGCAGCACAGATGCCACAGTCATAGCTATGCTGGACGTCATCTCTCTCTGGCTGTTCTCGGAATACAGAAAAAACACCATGTGCACCACCTCTAAAATTAGTGTGTGCCGCACATGAAGTAGAAAAGATCCCAAGTTAGCAGAGACTCTAAAGTGGCCCCTGTCTCCCTCTCTCTCTCTCTCTCTCTCTCTCTCTCTCTCTCTCCACTTTTCTAGATGTTCGTGACCCACCTTGACACAGAGCTATTTGAGATCTCCCATAGCGACTCTGTCCTCTGTTTCATCAAAGATACACGGAATGCCACATACTTTCCAATTCTGGGTCGGCCAGAAATCTGGAAATCTGATGTTACAACCCTCATGATTCGGGTTGTTTGGAGCTGCAGATAGTTTTGGTGCGGTTTTCTGCACACCAAAACAAAACAAATGTGTCTTTCCACGCTAGTAGGTCCCAGCTCCCAGTGTTATGCTCATCAGTTGTGCGGCTGCTCTGTTGTGTGTTTGTGCGTAAACAAAGCCCGCGAAGGACACCTTTAACTGATTTAACAGATGTTAGCGGCGAAAGGCAGGGCGAAATCTGTTTTCAGACCGTTGCTTTGCAGAGGTCTGTCTAGCAGGTGAAGAGAATACTGACAAGAACACATATCTCTCAATTAGGCTTTTAGAGCTAAATCATGGAGTACACATCACACGCAGACTCAAGGTTTTAGCTCATTGGGAATTCTTCCACGCCTTTAAATAGATTTTTTCATTTATTTTTTTCTTACAATCCGTTCTGTGCACACGTTGGATAAACAGAATGGATCCTGAAATGCAAACATGTTCTCAGTCCTAGCCAGTGGCTGACCACACTCGAAGCCACTAGTCTGTGATGACGTGATGAGCCTGGAAGTCAGTCAGTAATGGTGGAGATAATAGGGCCTCATTGCTTTGACCCCTGACCTCTGTTCTTAGTGAGGAGTTTAGGAGTGGTCCCCGAGGAGCTGTCCGATAGTAATGTGGCTCTAAAAGAGGAAAAAAAAGTATTTCGGGGGAACACTGGCCAACTTGCAGAACAAATGGAACCCAGTTAAGCTGGATGCAGGAGGGGAGTTTCAGCGGCGCTACCCATGTGTCACCCTCCCTGCTATTTCCACCCAACCCAATGAAAGCTTTATGGACTGGAACTATAAAGGAAAACCACTAAATCTAACACTTTTTAGTGCAAAAATATCCTCGCCCACCCCCACACACCCCTCAAATCTCTTGGCAGAAGTTTTTTGGGGTTACGTTTTTCTTTTCATTGTTGATTTTTATCAAATGTTAATTAAGTGTGCAAGTGAAGTGACTTCCTCTTGAAGTCCATTAAAACGGTGCCGCTACTGACAGAGGTATGTGCCGCCCATGTGCGGGGCTGCGGTGTGGTGGGATCCGCGGAGAAGAAATGGACACCAGATGGGACCGAGGGGGGTGGAGATGCAAGGTAGAATAAAATAACACATGCAGAAGATTGAAACTGAAATGTGGTAGGAGGGGGAGGAGGAGGAAGAGGAGGAGGAGGTGTGTGAGTGTGTGTGTGTGTGTGTGTGTGTGTGTGTGTGTGTGTGTGTGTTGGTTGGGAGAGTATAAAATAATTGGATAGTTGCATCATCTAGAGTAAACCGGCGCTGTGCACCCTTTGAGGATAAGAAGGAGTACACAGACATGATCTGAGGTTGATGAAAAAAAACAAAATTGGACATTTCAGTGTTTTCACTGCCCGTGAATAAAGTCTCACGGCTCCTCTCTAAATGTTTTGATTTACATTTCCTATATATGTAACAAGCGTATCTTTGTCCGACGCACATTTGTTTTTGAAGAGAAAAAGCCCACCAGGAAACCCTTGAATAGATGATTGAAAAAACAACCATGTTGGTTTTCCATGCGAGCGTATGCATGTGTCTGAGATTGAAAACCAACATTCCACGGTCCCAATGTGCGCTCACATAAAAAAAAACAAAAAAAAACACACATTCTATTTAGAGCATTTGGAGCTGCCTTGTGATCCCTCCAAACTCTTTCTAATGCAAACACAGCAGAAAATGCACTCAGTCGAAGTCCGCAGAGTTCTCCCACTATGTTTCTCTTCTCCCTCTCATTATCTGATCCGCTATTGTGGCTGCATTATACACGTTCGTCGGTTTCTTTTTCCGCAGCAGTTTTTGGTCCGTTCAGTTTTGGCCTGCGCGTTTGCATTGTTTCCACAGAAAACATTGCAGGGGGAAGATATTGACTCAGGTGCTCATGCTTCGAACCGGCTTATCGCAACATATGATATGTTTTGTTTTTGCCATCCATCCTCACTGTCTTAGTGAATAAAACATGACTCTTAAGCCCTTCTTTGGAGTCGGCGTGAGGTATAGCTTTTTCTTTTGCGGTTCAATATCTGCCCTCCCTGAATTGTTTTATGACGTATACCTGGATTTTTTTTTTTGTTTTTTTTTTTTTTTTTTTTTTTTTATCCTCAACGCTGAGGCACATCAATGCATTCTGACTCAGAGATGGCAAAGAAAGGCAACCAAACTCTGAAATGGGTACAGAATCTGTCCGAGCCTGTGCAGTGTGTGGACAGGTGCAGGTGTGTTTTTGTGTGTCTTTAATAATTTAAGGTGCCAGTAAGGCTCTTTTTCCTGCGGAGAGGCCCGTCCGTTGCCCGTCTGCCGTAGTAAGCAATCTTTCCATTCTCAAATCTCATGAGACGTAGACCTTGCCCTTTCAGACCTTCCTCGGCAGTGCTGCAGATAAACTGTGCTTATCTGTACTATTGGTTAGGAACGAGCAGGCTTTTGGAAGTGCCTTCCCATGGATCTTTGCCGTGGCGTGTAACGCACGAAAACATGCTCTGGTGTTTTTCTAATCCTCCCATGGGAGTCTTCCGCATTTGTGAGCTAGTAACTTGTCACTCCCGTCCGGTGACCCTGCACCCCACTGCAGTTCATTACACGAGTGGAACCCTGACCCGGCCCTGTCACTTTCCTCTCTGCACTTCCATTGTTGTTGGTTTCCAATTACATTTACCAGAAGAGTTCAATGCTTGGTTTGCAGTCAGTGTAGGGTGAGCCTCTTGGCGTGCGTTGTATTTTCGCAGCTAATTTCTGTCAGAATTTAAAAACAACGTCAGCCATGCGCGCCGGCCCCTTGACACAGATGCGTCAACAAAGAGTGGCGAAGGGAAGCCGATGTTGGAAAATTGGAATGACCATGTTTTCGTCACGATAAATACACATTTATTTACAAATAAAGTGGTTATAATAGAAATAAATACAAAATAAAAATCTGAGCATTATACTTCATGTGGTATTGCACCCATTTCGAAATGTACATCAGAAATACATTTTCAAAACCAGTAAAGGAATATTCCTCCGATTAATATATTCATTTTTCCCAACTTTACGTAGACATAAATATATTCATATATAGTTTTTTTTCTTCTTCCACAATAGCTCTGTTTGTCTATCTTTCATATAAATAAACGTCTTCATTGGGAAACCGGGGTGTCCATAATAACATTTCAGTCTTTCTTTCCCACTCTCTCTTCCTATTCAGACCACTGTCAGTTTCTCACCGGCAGCCACATCCCTCCACCACCATGTCCTGGTAGTTTTTCAGGATGACCTTCTCGTACTCGTCCAGGTAGAGCAGGGAGATGGGGCTGAGGTCAGTGGGCACGCAACAGGCTCTGGGAATGTTCGAGTTGACTGAGTTGACCAGCGTCTGCACGATGGCGTGATTGGTAGAATTGAGGTGGTCCGCCAAGGGGAACGGACATTCCCCGTGGCAATAAAAGGCATGGTAGCCCGGGGGCGCCACTATCCACTCGTTCCACCCCACGTCGCTGAAGTCCACATACAGGGCGTGCCTCTTGCAGCTCGCCTTGTGCTGTTGCTTTCGACGCTGTTTGCGCAGAGCTGCTTGGCGCTTTTCTCGCGTGTGTAGCACCGAGTCCCCGCGGCCGTCGTGGCCGTATGTCACCAGCAAGGGCCGGGCCTGAGGCCACGAGTCCTGGTCCTGGTGCAGGGACCGGCTCACCCTCACATGCCTACTACGTCTCTTGACGTGCTCCTCGCCCACCTCCCCTTCCGCTGGGTGATGCACTTCCACCATGAAGCCACGGTTGTGGCCTTTGCCAGAGGTCCACTGAGACACGGCGGGGCTGACGTCGAAGCTCTCCCAGCGGCTTAAAGAGTCCTGCACTAGCCGAGTGTCCAGCAGACGGGCTAGAGGTTCCCCACCCTGAGTGGCGGGAGCGCCGAAAATCTCATAAATGTTAATGCGATGGGAGCCACCGGCCGGACCGCCGTCACTAGTGCTGCCGTTCCTGGGGGTTGCTGCTCCCATGACTTGGTCCCTGTAAATGCGGAGCTCTGCCGAGGCGATTAGCTCCTCATCGGGGATAGAAGTGAGGTTGAAGTAGAACTGCTGGGTTGTTTTGCCCTTCAGGCTGGCCAGGGCCTCCATAGACTCTGCAAAAGACAAGAGAGAGGCAGACGTGGTGTGAGATAAATGGAGAGTGAAATCCATGCCAAGGATAAAACAAAATAATTGATGCATCGTACAAAAATGGGAACCAACATCTACGATTAAAGCCCCGGTTGTGTCTATGGTTCCCCTGTGAGCGGTGAAAGATTAGAAAGTATGAAAGGACGGTTTGTCCCATGGTTCCCTTTTTTTTTTCTCTCCCTCTCACTCACTCACTCACACACACACAACTTGCAGCCTTCTGTCTTTGCAGCCAGCCAAGCTGCCACGTGGTTATAGTGAGTGGCTGTGGGCCATTGTCATGCAGGCATAACGCATACATCAGACCTCGCGTGTTTGACCGCGTAACGGCACACCAATTCTCGTGGGGATTGAGCGATGTCGTTGGCGTCATGCTCGTAAATGTACCTGGTCAAATGTCAGAGGATGAAAGCAGTGCGCTTCCACCTATTGCTAAGATCAAATATGCTCCATGTGAATTGCTGCATTTAATTCCCATCAGTGCACATGGGAAGAAAAAAAAGACTTTGTAGCATATATTCATGTATCATCATCCATTGATATGGACAAAAGAGAGTAATATGGAAATCCATTTTAAAATTCATGAGAGGAACACCAGCATACAGAAAATGCCAGCGGCCAGCTTAACCTTTAGAGAGGTAGCCAGCTCTGAAATATCCCTGGTAAAATAGGATTCTATGAATGTGGATGTTCTGAAGAAATCTATAGACCACAAAGGGAAAAGTGAGTAGACAATATTTGATGTAACATTGAAGCATTAAGAGTTCAAAGCCGGAACATGTTTTCATTGCAGAAAGTGCGACTGAGACTTATTTGCCGACTGCAACGCGAGCGACTGAAAGCTCAGTAAAAGCTGCAATTTTCTCGAACGCTGCCCCGCTTTGAACTTGCGCTTTACGAAGATCACAGATGATGTATAGACACGGGTTTTAATCTTTTTTTTTTTTTGGTGCGGTGAAATAAACACAAACTTTGAACTCCGTGCTTTTTCAAAGGAGGCATTTAGGAAATTCCACCATCTCATCCTAAACCTCTCTCCAGAGGCACAAAGACCTCAATTAGGCCTATCACTCCTCATTTGGTGTGGGAAAGCCCCCTGTCTCTCGTTCCCTCTGGTCTTCCCCCAATCTCTCTTTCTTTTCTTACCCCAGCCCCAAAAGCTCCTTCTCCCTCTGTTCTTTTAGCCCCAAATCCTCTTTTAATTTTGTCTCCCCCTCTGTCCAAACTTCTGTGTTGCTTTCTGCAGGAGTGCTCTCACTCTCTCTCCCCCCCCCCCTTCTGCCTCCTTTTAAAAGAACGGCTGCGTGAACAAGTGTAGGCTTGACAAAAACGTGTCAACCACAGATATGAGTGTATCAACATTCCTTATTTCTTTTTGCACTCCATGCCAAAACAAAAGATAAAGGCCAACGTTGGGTCATTCATCACGAGCCCGTTTCTGGCAGCTACTTCCTGTGCAATATAGTGGAAATGTTCTATTTGGCATGAAAAACGGTCCTGTTTGAAAACCGATATCAGTGAAACTAATTATCTGGGTGAAATTAATATCAGCAGGCAGATGTGATGGGATGATTGGGGCCGTTTTCTTTTATGTGCCGGACCTACGTCTGTAGATACATGCTCGGAGTGAGCCAACAATTTTACATCTTCTTGACGAAGACCAACAACTCCAACGCGGATGGAGAGAGCTGGGGGAGCGCGTGTAAACACCGTCTGGACACATTTGTAATTACCAGCGGTGTCGAGGTGTGTGCTGGCCGGGGGCAGAGGTTTCCACTAGTGGGCAGGGAGCAGTCACCCAGCCCCGACTGCCCCCGGCCGGGCTTGTTTGTAGTGTGTCGGTGTTGCCACTGGGTGTCATTGCACTCGGCCTCTGGAGAGCACCCAAGCAGCCACTCAGCCACCCCTCTGACTCACCCCCGATGGAAACTTCCCCACTCAAACACTTCTGTAGTCTGTATAAGAACTTTGTGTAGAGCCCCTATGGACACGGTAACTTGTATGTTGTAAAAACGAGAACATAGGCCGGTAGGAAATGGAACGGTGGATACAGTTGCGAATACCGTTAATCCTTTTTACTGTACATGCAAGTAATGCTCATAGTGTGGTTGGAGCCTGCTTGCTTAGCAGTTCAACTTAATTTATAAATAGCACACTATAATGTTTAAGTGTCACCTGTTGGATTATTTACAACAGTTTGGAATAACCCACTCCACTGAGACCTGGAGATGAAAAATTGCCTCTTGGCCCCGGCGCATTTACAACAATGTTTATTAATGTGCACTGTCCCAAATAAATGGCGCTGTATAAACACGCAGTATAGGGCTGGCGAACTAATGCACTTTACACAGTCCCTATAAACCTCGCGAGTGACTCGAGCAGCCCACGGAGCCTTGGATGTAAAATGCAATTGAAGTGAAACACTGAATTCAACAATCAGTCGGTCTCCAGCATATAAACTAAGTGAGCAATTATGGTGTTTTTGGAACGTGCGTAATGGCGCACAGCGCGGAGAGAGGGGTGATTTGGAAAGAATAAGGAGCGCAGCCCTCCCCCTCCGCCACGGACTAATTTCAGTCCTGTAAAAAAAAAATGAGTCAGAATTTAGTCTGACACGATGACTTTGTCATAACGCGTGTTGGTGTAATGTCATGTCGCGTGTTATTGAAGTAACGGGAGTGATGACTATCACCTGCGCAGAAGGGCAACGCCGCCCTTTATCCCGCTCCCGTGGTGCGTGTCTGGAAAAACTGTTTTCAGAGCCCACGCAAACACCATCAATTATTAAGAAACAAATTACCCCAGGGATACCACCGCCGCCCCTTGATCTTCCCCGGGGCTGTGACAGCTTCTCCGGGTGTGTGTTTGGTTACGGTTGGAATCTTGCATCACTTCCATACGAGAGTTCATTTCGACCAAATTACGCACGGGAAGCTTGTTTGTAAATCGCGTGGGTTGACTTTTGAGCCATTTGTTACAGTTGGGACGCGTGTCACCTGTAAATGACTGAGCGCGCGCGCATCAAACAGGCGAAGACTGAAGCTTCAGTCTTGAGGCAGGCACTGAGTCACGTTTAAATATAGGTTGGGGTTGTCTGAGAGAGCCGATGAGCGCTCTCCGGCCGGCCGGCAGGTAGAGAGGTATGTCACTAATACGTACCTTCGTGGTGAAAGCTTCTAATCGTGTTGGCCCTGCTGGCGGCCCGGTCCGCGTGCCTCCCCACGCTCTTGGGCCGCTTGGCGCTGTGGTCCCCGTTGGCGGAGTGCATGCGGTAGAGGTCCACCATGTACTGCGGCACCACGGCCTGCTTGCTCGGCGTCGGCCTGCGCCTCAGGCCGAACATGTTGAGGAGCCGCAGCTCGAACTGGTTGAGGAAGCTCTCCGACTGGCCGGGGCTCTGCTTGCCGGACTCGCTGTACTTCCTGCGGCCCACCTCGGGGATCAGTCCCGTAGCACCTTCCAGCAACACCTGAGCGATCAGCAGTACCGTGAGAGAGCGGACCACGGCGACCATGATCAGTCAGTCCCTGTGGAGGAAAAGTTGCTCGCCGTCAATACACTGGCGCTGGGGGTATTGACATGGGGTATAAGGGACCTGGCCGAGCTGCGTGCGCGCGATCCCTCCATACAGTAGGAATGATTGAAGGAGAGCAGGTCAAAAGAAAAGGAAAGAAAAAGAAGGGTAGGGAAGACACCTCTTCACTTTGAAGTAGAACAACAAAAAAGAAGGACCCGTGAGGCGCAGGCCCCGCCGGCAATACGGCGCGTCTGGGTAAAACAGAAGATTGATCTTAACAGGAAAAATATCAAGGTGAGGAAGCAATGAAAGGGACGACCGGGGGAAGGAGGAGGAGGGGGTGGGGGTGGGGGGGCGACACGGTGAAGGCAAATCAAAGAAAGTTGCGAAGGGGAGACTGCAGACAAAAAGTCTCCAGTCAGAAAAGATAAGAAACTTCTGTTCTGGTGAAATGTTATGACAGGAAGGGAAATTCAAGGCTCCGTGGCCACAGGGATCACAAGAGGCGTGCGAGACCGTGGAGCGGGGGGGAAGAGAAAGAGAAGTAGAAGACTGAGCAGCAGGAGAGGCACACTGCTACAAGCCTCTATTTGCTGAGGCTTTGACGGTCGTGTATAATCATAAGGGATAAGAGTTACTCCGAGAGGCTCGCAGGTGTTAGATCTGACGTGCGTAAAGCGGGGCCAAATGGGGAATATCAGAAACCAAGAATCGCTTTAGACGCACACTCTCTTAAAGTCACAACCCCCGTCTGTCTTATTATCAGTGTATATTCCCAGAAGTTCGTTTAAACTTGTTACGCACAAGTTTACGCACTGTTTACGCACATCCTATATATTGGGGGGGGGGACTGTTACCTTCATAAAGCAACATGAAAATAGTTTTATACCGGCTGATACTTATTGTGGAATAGTTCCAACAGTTTAAAGAAACAAGCATATCTTGTTTTTACCTGACGAGGAAGCGCTGTGTCTGGTCGTCGTTCCACCTTTTGGCTCCGGTAAATTCCACATTAATTCGCGTTTAATCCACGCTGCGTGTTCTTGGGGGACCAGAGACAGCCCGAGCCCTTCGCCGATCTCCTCTCGCACATATTCTCCCCAAGCTGCAAGTTCGGGCTCTCGGTCAGTACGAAAAAGAAAAAGAAAAAAAATATATATATATATATATTTGCTTAGTCTATGAAGAAGCGGACGCGCGCAGGCAGGAGCGATCTAAGTATAAAAACGCATCTTGGATGAACATCTTCAAAACGCGACCAGAGGGTCTGGAGTGGAGTGGAGCGCGGCTGTGTTTGCGCGGAGATAAGCGCGCCGGAGTGTCGCTCCTCTGGACCCTGCTGCGCGTCACCCTCTCCTCTCTGCTCCCACTGTGTGTAGTGGTTCCATTGATTGGTGCCTTCTCTTCCCCCTGCGACGCTTTTTGTCGTGCAGTGATGTCACCGAGGGGGCTGTCAATCATTCGGTGCGCCGTAAAGCGCCTCCCGCGCGGACCACCAACCGCCTCCGGGGGGTTGTTGTTTTCTCATGACAAATGTCTTGTCAAATAAGTGCACATTAGAGTTTTGATAAGATTCGGTCATCGAGGAGTCAAGGAGTCAGCGGAGGCAAAGCTGTTAGACTGAGCACTTAGAAAGAAATGCGGCTATTTTGCATTGCAGTGAACTTCAATTACGCAATTACGAGGATTTATTTACCCGCGACACACACACAACCTTTAATAACCTTTGGCTTAGACATGTGAAAAAAAAAATAATAATAAAAAAATGGTTTCCTTATTACAGATAGTGTGTTTCTCTGGCATCTGTACGTTTCCTTGAAATTCATCCCATAAAAATAGCTGTTAAGTCAACAGTTAAAACCGTACTGTTGCTTTTAGTTGTGTGTCTTTCTATCTATAGGAATAGAAAATCGCCTATTTGCTTTATACCTTTAAATAACATCAAAAATGGCTTGTTGCTGTCCCCGTTCGGCGCAACACTCTGGTGGACGTGACCACGCAGACTGAAAAACCTGTCAACTCGTGCCTTTTTTTAAACCCATAGTTGATGAAGTGGTGCGGAAAGCGGGATCAAACATGTTATGTTTTTTTGGAACAACAGCTAATAGATAATGACATTGCTATAAGTTGCTTTTGTGGTTTTAGATCAGACCCTGCGAAGGAACTAACACATCCTCCTGCTGAAATTTCACTGTGTGTGTGTGTGTGTGTGTGTGTGTCTCTGACATCAGAGTTGATTTATTCCTGCTTCCTCCTGGTGGGGGATCTCTTCATCTTGTTCCAATTCACAGCACTTTATCAATATATCAGTGGCAGATTTTGGCTGCAGGTGTTTGTTGTCGACAGCGACTGCAACAATGTGCGAGGGCAACATCAATTCTCCCAGGGGAAGTTTCTCTCACAAAATCATGGCTCGGAGGCTTTTCGGTCCGAACCCAGTGGTGTATTGCTCGTCGTTTTTTCAATAACTGCAAGATGTTTTCCATCTCTGTTCGTGCATGTCGAGATCCAGCCAGGCCTGGGCCAGAGTCCACCCTGGCACTTGGACAGTGCACGGAGGGGCGAGAAAAGCTCTGCTGCGTTGTTTCAAGCCTGTGGGGTGTAGTCAAAAGCATTAATGGTCGGGCCATCTCCATAAGAAAAGCCCCCTCTGATTCCCTCTAGTGACTTCCATTAGGTCGTGATGGTGGGGCAGGCGGCTGTGTTTTGGGCAAAGCACCCGGCCTGTTTTCTTTGTAGAGATGGCAATAGATTAAAACCCAAAGAGATCACAAGATATCTTTGTTTCCTTTTCAGGACAATAACATTTTATGAGGGATAATCCCAGATCATCCACTTAGCAATTAAAATCCAGAGAGGCCCATAGGTGCATGTCATTACCCGACTGGCAGTGTGCACCGCGTCCCGGCCTTTCCTTCGGCTGGATCCTAGCACTCTTGGTTGAATACATTTTTTTGTGAATGTCTGCCAGTGACTTTGCTGGCCAGATAGTTTTTGCATTTTTTTTTTCATTTTTTTTAATAAATCAACATGATCAGTTTCTTCAATATGATCTCTTCCAGTCTTTTTCAATTGTACCGCTCCACCATATTCAATATATACTATATTTTCCCTTCATTCATAAATTTAGGGTGTGGGAAAAGATGTAATTCATTCATGCCTGTGAGATATGCTGGATTGTCATGCTAATCCAATCGGCAATGATAGTTGAGTCTAGTGTTGCCAAAACACCACTTGGTGAACCTGGTGCTCTAAACACAAACCCAGGTAAAAGCTGCTGTAGATTTTGGGTGGGGTGGGGGGGGGGGGGGGGGGGGGTGTAAGGCCTCACACGCTAACACTCTGGCTATTTTTAATTACCCAAGCGAGAGGATCACAGAGAGAGGGGTTTGTGTAGCGCTTTTCTGCTCGCGTACGTGTGTGATTCGAATGCGTGGGCGTGTGAGGGTATGGGCTGGACGTATTTTTCCAGTGCATTGGCTGGTCTTGCGCTTCTTCCTGCGTCTTGGCACGGTTTGTGTTTCCGGCCAGCACCCGAAAGGAATGTGTCCAGCCGATGCTGTCGGCTGAGAGACATGATCAGTGAGGGCCCACTGTGGTCTGAGAAGGTCATGGGGCGCTGATACTGTGTATATATATACTGTATATATATATATATATATATATATATCACTGTTTGGAGCCAGATACATCATGCTTATCTAATCGCTGCCGCTGATCCAATTACGTGCTGATTGAAAGGGCAACATCACAGAGGCAGCCCCAGAGGGCAGGTAGGGTTGTGTTATCTGAAACAGAAATGAACGACCTACTGAAGGAAGCTACTGGAGGTTACATTTTCACCCAGCCGGCCCCGGTGTCAACCCGGCGGGGCCACCGTAGTGTCATCATGTCCTTCGAGCACACGCTTTTTCGTTTGTTCGTGGTGGCAGCGAAGGGTCTCTGGACATTGCAGTGTCAAGCTGAAGGTCAAGACGTTGGATATTAACTAAAGCACCGAAGAACCCTCGGACCCATCGGGAAAGTGGTTCACAAACTTTTTTCTGGCAATATTTTTTCTAGATGCTCCGCTACGTTGACCCCAATCTTATAGGAAGAGGGAAAAACATTGCGTATGCACCGCACACAAGATTTAGTATAGTTCTTATGGAGCCTGTTTAAATGAATATTTTACTGTTTATAATCTTTTATTCCAAATTAAGATTGAACTTCTCTGTCTACATCAAAGGTTGTTGTTTCTGTCTGAGTCCTCAGGTCAATACTTTGTGATCCATTCAGAATCTCCCGGGTCGTGCAGATGTGTTGACAAAGCATTACATATTCATAATTTTTTTTTTATTAATGTTATTTCTCAGGTTAAACTCGAGAGTTTGGAAACCATTTACACGTGATACGACTCGTCTCTGAATCCACCAGGAACACCGACACAGACATTTTTCAGACCATCTCACGAATCACTCTTTGTACCATGCATAGTTATTGTTTGACTCTTTCCTTCTCCGTACTTTCTGACCCCTGTCACCATATTTCATTGCATCGTAATTTGTTTATAGGTGCGTGGAGATTACGTTTTTTTTTTTTTATTATGAAACACACAGACACACTTCACGAGTACAGTGTGTTCCATTCATTTGTCGCCTTTAGAGAAATCAGAATCAGAAAAACAATATGCACTGTCATGACCGCTATTCATGCGCTTGAATAGATGCAGAAGATGTATCTTTTTCTTCTATGGAAATTCCCTTAATGGAGAACAATGCGTATTACACAACAATCGTGACCAACAACAAAAAAAGAATCTATTCAAGGGGGAATCTTTGCGGTTATTTGAGGGAGATTCTCGTCTGTTTGGTTGTTTTTGTATACATGTCCCGAGGAGGAGAAGAAGACATATTTTAATGTCCCCGGCCCACCCGCTCCGTCTCCATGCTCATTTCTTTTTTGCATGCCACAGTATGTGCTCCGTGTGCGCGTTTGTGCACACGTGCTGCGCTGGACGGCGCGGCCTTCTCTTGTCATCACGTACATTCCAGGAGTCAGGGGGCAGACGAAGCCCCGAGATGACACTGCAGATCCAACTATTAGCCTTTCACCTGCTGTTAACAGCGACTTGGCTAGACACAGAGCTTGCATTCCTCCGCCTTGAGCCAGCTGTAGTCCCCCAGCACAGAGAAAGATGCCGCCCAGGAGATCATCTCCAGCGATGCTGCTCCAAAAACCCGGGAACAATTTGCTGCCGCGACTCGCCTCTAATTCTGCGCTCAGGCGGAGTTGTCTTTTTAATTTGGAAAACCGATGAAAAATCTTCATCAGTCCACATGTGTTTGACAGCAGAAGCACGACTGCATGGTCGGTCGGTCCCGAAATGGAAACCCACCGAGGTCAGAGACGGCCAGCTAGAAAGCCAGAGTCAATATTTATGGATACCGAACATGTGGCACACTTCTCAACCCACTAATTTGAGCAACAAGTCCACCTCCAGATTATACGGCATCTCGGAGATCACAAGAGAGGGTCCAAACCGTGCTCGCATGTTTCAAATATTGAGAAGTGCTGTGTGCCGAGGTTGGTCGTTGACTAGAAGCTGCGCATAATTGGCTTATTTGTTTTTGTTTTAATTTCCTGTGTAAATAGGGGAGCGAGTGAGCTTTGATCAGACAGTGAGGGTTGCTCCTTGATCCAGATAGGCAGTTTGTAATTATCATTATCATTAGTATGGGGTTGTTATTATCATATTATGAAACAGATTTTAGTCTGGCTTTTATCAAAACCAAAGGAGACCTCTCTATTTTGGTTTCAAACCCTCCATCACTTGTGACTTTTACTTGACTTTTATTTACTGGACACATTTTCGTTGGAAACCAAAACCGCGCCGTCATTACTTGCTCCGACAAAAAATAAGAAATAAAAAATGAACCTGTGCCTGATGCGTTGATTATTGAACAGCGATAATACCGCACCCTGCTTTAAAATCGCTTCTACCAACCAGGGAACATTTAGATCTGTGCAGGCCTCCCATTTAAACGACTCACAATAGGGATCGTATAAACACACGCTCCGTTTGGCGAGCCGGTGGGGATGAGAGGCAGCTACTTCCATTTTAGAGAGAAAGAGAGATATAAATACAGGGATCTGCCCTTTGAATGCAGCTCCACTCGTAAAGACACCACGCGTCACTCAATTATACGTCTGCTTGATTAGAAGGTTGGACTACGTAAACAGCCAGCGTCAAGATTTACATCTCACTGCTTAAGCACAAGCAGCTGTTTACAGGCCGGGGAAGGAAGGAAAACACTTAGCGAGTATCTATACATCTACGAGAATCAGGAGCGCTTCACGTAGATCTAACGCAGCATTTGGCTGAAATAGCTGGTTGTAATGCTTCTGGGTTTGAATCGTATTAATATGTTCACGCAGTGGAGTTAAACTGAAGTGTGAAATGAAGCTTGTTTCAATTCATAGGGGAAAAACAGACATTTTTAACCACTCTTCATCGACATTTCCCCTGCAGTGCCCAGCCATGCGCAATTACATGCGTACTGTAGCTTCAATTGTTCTCCGCTTCCTCGCAAAAGGAGATTAAACCACTGCGCGACATTGAAAATAGTTCGAGACTGTGGGTTTTACAGTTTGTGTGACACTCATGCGGCCTTTTGCATCACCGGTTCTGAGGGGGAATATTCGCAAAGATATCCAACACCAGAGAGAGGAAATGTTACGTTCAGGTCTTTACCCGAGTTGTTAAAGCTAATTGATCGTGGCGTGGGCATATTTTCTCTCTCCCGACTATTCGAGGCAGCACCTGAGAAGTAAGACAGATTCGGCCGGGTGTTCGTTTCAGTTGACGCTCTTTGAGTGAGTGGATAAGAGAGGAAAAACAAACATGGCTGGTGCATGTCAGGATGAATCCGTAACTAAACCGTAGCCCTAGTTTACATCCACATGAACTCATTGAGGAGTTTTTTTCATTGAGAAGTGTTTAATCTCTCGCTACCCATCTGCACTCATATTGTGAGTTAAAAAATAATATATATATATGTTTTTCAAAAAAATGGTCTTGTCTTGCTTTTTTTTAGGCACAATTATCTTGTAGGGAAATCATGTATAGGATTTAGTGAAACCTTGTGATCACCTGCTCCACCCACCTATGATGACCATCAGGTAAAATGCAAAAAAAGCCCTTTTTCCTCTTCACCTCAAACCACCTTAAGCCGTAGACGTACACTGTGTTTATTCGAACGCAGCATGTCCTGTCCAGCACTGAACAGCCAACATAGCGAGTCAGCAACTAGCCGTTGAACACGGTCGAGCATTTCCTTGCTAAAGCCGGATATTGTGTCAAAGGAGCTGGGAGAGACCAAAACGGAGCTGAAAGAGTGAACCGCAGGCTTTACGACGGGGCCAAAAACGTGTGCATTCCAAATGAACGCGAACATTGCTTTTAAAGGAAGCGACGTATCTCTATCAAGCTTGTCAAACAAGCTTCGAAGTTGATTATAATGTATATCAATGTATGTTTACATAGCTTGTTTCTTCTGCCCCCAAGTGGCCAACAAATGATTCATTAATTATTGCAGGTTTAAGTGCGGCATGAGTTAGAGGTCACATTCATTCCATGCTGGCAGTGCTGCCGCTAATGTTATAGCCCAACCATTTTACAGTCCTCTGCGCTGTGTTTTCTTTGAACACTAAATAGGTCTCTTCTGGAATATAAAACAGGCAAATTGTAATTCATAACTGCTGACAAACTGCGGTCTGCCAAAAAAGATTTACTTTTGTGTAAAATGGATTCATTTCCCTTCTAACCCCTGGAATCGGCACCAGTGTGTATGGCAGCTGTGGTGGAAACGCAGCAAAAAAAAAAAAAAGAAATACAGCCACACACAAATATATACTGCTGCAGCAAAATGCAAATATTGTCTTTCACATGGTCGAGGTGGGTCTGAAACGAAGCCATTTCATTGTCACATTTCATTACGGCGGTGTCGTGCTGAGTCTGATCCCCGCCGTACGGCCTGGAGGGAGCAGCACTGCAGGGTTGTCGGACGGGGGGGAGAGATGAGGCTACTAGGCTATAGGGAGGACCTGATTGTACTCTGGCATCCACAGAATGACATTATAGCTGTGTGGTTTCATGATAATAATAATCTTCGGAGCAGCTGTATAAACATTTAACTGACATCCACTCCCTGGACATGCAGTATGTATCTTTAACTTCTACTAGGGCCAGTCTGATGCAACTATTCATATCTCCGCCCATCTCTCTCTCTCGCTCTCCCTCTCTCTCAATCTCTCTCTCTCTCTCTCTCTCTCTCTCTCTCCCTCTCCCTGTCCGTTTGAGATACATGATCCATGTTGGTATTTGCAGTAAATGTCAAGGGAAAATGAAATGTTCACATCATATTAAGCTTTCAACATTTGAAAGAAAAAGCACATCACGTTACCAGGACAAGCTTGGCGGGATGATTTATTGCGCAGGGCTGCAACAGTTGTCTTGTTTCAAGCCCTTTTGAAAAAAGTGGGAAGCAGTTTTCAAATAATAGGGACTCGAAAGAGGCCAGTAGATTTGGGAAAAAAAAGAAGCCCTCGCTCTGGCCCCTCACAATGTAGCCTATTTCCTGGTAACATTTGTCTTAATTCGTGGCAGTTTGTGTAAATATTTATGTCACTAAACTAACTGTTCTGTATACAGTAAGCCCCCCAATCTTCCCTGGAATGTGATTTAATTGGCGGTTTCCTCTGTTTATCCTGTTTCGTAGTTGTGGGTGAGCTTAATGTAATGAATAATCAGGTAGATAAAAATGTGGCCTCAAATTAAATGTCCTCCTTAAAGGAAATCAAATGAAGGTTAATACCCGTTTTGTGCCCCCTGTCTGTAATTCAGACTCTCTCATCACATGCCAGATTACCATTATGTGTCATTTGTAATACAATAAACAGACTCCAGATGGCTTGGATTCTCTTGAATATACACAGAGCAACAGAAGCTATGGGGAGCGCTGCTGTATGTTGGTGTGGAGTCGTTTTTGGCTCCGGTTGGCCAGGCCAGCCCTCTGTCAGTGGCTGGCTATCATATGCTAAAAAACTTGCCCATGCAGTCACATCTACTAATGGTCAAAAGCTTATGGACGGCCCCGTATTTCATGATTCTACTGGAATTTCAGCACTTCTAGTCCAGTGAATATCCTGAAAGGTTACAAAGGAAAGCACCCAATCATTCGAGGTGAAAAAAAAGGGGGTTAGGCTACCAGGAGCTGTTAATTTAATGGAAAACAGACCTTTTTAGGGTGTTAACATTTAGATAATTTACAGCTTAATACTGCCATACAAATATATCAAGCTCCGAAAGTCATTAAGCATTAGAATCTATTCTTATGTACTTTGATAGTTAGTTTTCTGACTGCAGTTTTAGGACAGTTTCGGACACAGTTCTGTACAGTGCTATTACAGTTGAATGGTGAGGAAAAAAGTAATAGTAGAAGATAGGCTTCTTTGACAAAAGCAAGATCATATCCAAACACAGACGAAGAAAAAAAAAAGACAGTGGCTTGGAATGATGGAGGAGCAGCCCCGTAAAAGAAGTAAACCCAGTGCACCTGGTTTAGGAGGAATTTGACAGAAGGTGAAAAGAAAGAAAGTGCTGCACCTTTATGCAAACATCTATATCAGTGTTAGGCCAGAAATTCATGTTGACGAAAAAGGTCTAAAATGTGACTTAAATTAGATTTAGACAATAAGTCATGTACATTTGAAAGCTGTTCTAACATTTGACCATTAGTGTAATATGAGACCTGGGGAATTAGGACAGCGATTAACAGAGATTAGAGCGTCTTTTGTCAGTTACAATGAGAGTAGAGGAGTGAGCTTGAAGAAAGAAACCAGTATCATGGTATTTTTCGCCTTGATGCTTAAATTTGTCCTGCCGGCAGTTCAGTGAGCTACTGTATATACAAAATTGTAGCGCCGTTGTTCGTTCCACACCTTTGACACTGTGCAGTGGAGCAGGAAATGTAACCGGAAGGCCAAGAATGAGGAGTTTCTGATCTCCCCCAGTTCATCTGGGCTCCTGCCTCGTCGTTGGATGCCGTTTATATGCTTTTTATATTCGCATCATGGTGTTTGACCACGGGACCACAAACAGATGTGTGTGCGAAGCCTGGTTCGTTTCCAGGGCACACTAAAAAACATATGCATGACATATGAGATGTCAGTGGTTGACATACCTAAACACCTCTGTTATGATGGCTATCGCACATCCGGCTGTGATTTATCTCTTTATTATTTTTTTTTGCCTCTCCGTGTTGAGGGCAAGCGACGAGGAAAAAAAGAACCACTCATTCCTTTTTATGCATGGATCATGGACGAACACTGGGCCTCTTGTCATTATGTCGAATTCTGCCCCAGAATGAAACATTCTATTTTCCTAACCTGGTTAAGTAATCACATTACCTAAGACTCCATAAAGTGGAACAAACAGTAGCGTATAACCCCCGACTCCTTTTTATGGGCCTTGAGTGACAGATTGGCTTTCATCAAAGGGGCAGGCAAAGACGTTATATAGTCATGTTGCTATGCTAAGAATACTAAATCGATCCTCATATGCAGAACATCTGGTGAAAAGCAATTTCCAGCCCAGTGTTTTAGTATTTCCTCCTAATTAATTTCACATGTACATGACAAGAGCGAGCGGCCTCCCAGAACCAAAGGCACAAAAGCCAGCTTTGTTTCACCGTCAGAAAAGTCAACCGTGGTTCCCACCCCCCCGCTTTGAAAGCACGTCGGCGCTTCGTCGTCAGTGGAATCGGGGCCGAGGGCAGCGTTTCGCAGAGGAAAAGTAACATCTCCAGTCCGTGCCGTAAGGACGGAGTGTAGGTTGGACAGGCGCAGTATTTGAGGCAATTGGATCTCTGTGTGTGAAAAGGCTCACAACTGCCCGTTGTGACTCACAACACCTTAGACAAACTATTTTGGGGAAACCAGTTGGGGGTGGGGGAGGGGGTCGGTTCCTTGATGAAAGGTTTACATGGAGAATTGGCAAACATCGCGGCGTGTCACGATGATGATCTCGGAGTAGATTGAGCGCCAATATCACACGCCGTACGGCACATCACAGCCGTCTGAGATGCAGGCGTTGAAAGGGCGATTGTGAGCGCCCCCGCTGTGAGACACAACACTTCTTGTTTTTACTTGTCCGGATGACAAGTCCAAAAAGAGCCCCTTGAACAACGGCGTCGCTGTCAACAGATGAAAAGTCGGCGTGATCAGATTAATCATTAAAGCGGGAGATGCGAGCCGAGCGGGAAATTGTTTTTGCACAATCTCTCGACGCTCAATGGAGAGCTCTGTTTGGATCGGGCGCCTGGGACCACCTGGGTGAATGTAACTTTTGTCTGTAAAAAAATATTTCTCACCTGAAGGTCTCCTCTTTACAATCGGGGGTTTCCCCCCCACCCCCCCATCACCCACCATGAGAGTGTGCTTTTCATTTTTTTCGGGGGGAGGGGGGGCACTACGGAAGAAATAACTGTCCGGAGGTAGCTCGCGGAGGTCTTGTCTGTGCACAGGCGGACAGGAATGGGCGGTATTTACCCACACAGATGCAGAGGCGAGATACGAGCAGGTGTTTACGCAAATGTTTGAAGTCGAAGGGGAGATGGCGTGTTCCGATTGCAGCCCGGAGGTGGACGGACACTGTAGGTGTTTCTGCTGACACAGAGTGAAAAAAGTCCTCATCCCTTCTTATCTTTTCATTTCTTCTTCCCAGCTGCTTTGTGTTTTCACAGCTAAACCTGACTTTCGACTCAATTTGGCACCGGAGGAAGCGTAACATATTGCCATTCCAAACATATTCTTGCGTTTGCCTTTTTTTTTTTTTTTTTTTTTTCATTCCAAACATATTCTTGCGTTTGCCTTTTTTTTTTTTTTTTTTTTTTTTCCCACACCACCATTGACAGCAAAATAGCCACTTGGCTCCCGGGAGACAATCCATCACTATAACCCTCCAGGTCGGTAGTTTATTCTCTGAAGGAGGATTTCTATTGTTCCCCAGATTGCCGCTGTCTCCTCTTGTTGTGAAGTTCGGCCGCGGAACCCGGTAGTCGAGTGGCCGCGGCAAAGGAGAAGCCCTCCTTTCTATTGCCGCTTCAAAGCATTCTCCCCTGGGTGGCGGAGTTACAGGCTCTTTGTGGCGTAGGCTATTTGTCCGAGGGTTTGGAGAGTGACTTGTTTTACCCTGTTCTCTGAAGAAGAAAAAAAGAAAAGAAGACCGGGGCCGTGCGTGAGTGCTCGAGCAGTCTTAAGTTACCGCCTGGATCCCCAGTATTACAACCCGATGATTGACAGGAAAAATGGACCGAGTTCTTTATGCCGGGCTCGCACCAAAAAACGCCAATAAGAAGGAGAGGGAAACAACAGATTAGACTACTGATCTCAATCTGCCCTCCTTTGGTTATTGGGAAATAATAGCTCCGAAAAGGAAGTCATTTAAAAGGGCCTTTAATCAATTCTCCTTTGACGAGTGCGCGGCATGAAAGGCGGCAGCGAGAGGAGAAGAGAGCATGCTCCTATAGCTCTGCACAGTCTGGTGTGTGTGTGGGGTGGGGGAGTACGGGAGAGATGGGCTCTAATTTGTGTGCTCATGGTGTCCAGGCATCTCCAAAGCACTTGATCACCACCGCAGCAGGCCTTGATGCCATGTGTTAGTGCAAATGGTTCCAAGGCTCGCTGGTGGTAAAATCCCATTGCCAGAATGACCACCAACTCTAAATGAAACACTACCCCCCCCCCCCTTTTTTTTTTTTAAAAGGTCCCATTCAAAACCCGGTGGTTTAAAAAAAAAAAAAAAAAAAAGGCACATAAGGTAGCAATTTCCCTCAAATATGGCGTAGCCCAATAACTGCTGAGGTAACTGACACCAGGGCGAATGAAAGATTTTTATTTATTTTTATTTTCTTGCAATATGTGTGTGGTGTATAAGTAACTATCTCTAAGATATAAAAGGGGGCATTCATAAATAATACAACTGTACACAAATTGCAATACATTCTTGCCATTGCTGTAATTCTTTTGCCTTTTAGTCGCATTGTTACACCCAGAGTAGAAAGGTCCGTGTAGCGAGTGAGTGAGTGAGTACTTTGTTCATTCCAAGGCATGCACAAATCTGTTTTAAGTTCAAGCGAGGAGGAACCCTTTAATTTAAACCCGAAAAATGAAGTCATTCATTCCCAGCTAAACTGCTCTGTGACCCATAAGGTTAGGTAAACAAATGTCCCTTGCATTACTGTCAAAAAAAAAAAAAAAAAAAAAACACCCAACCCCGCGCTGCCGTTCATTCATTCCCAGCTAAACTGCTCTGTGACCCATAAGGTTAGGTAAACAAATGTCCCTTGCATTACTGTCAAAAAAAAAAAAAAAAAAAAAAACACCCAACCCCGCGCTGCCGTGATGTGAACTCCTGCTATCCGGTTACAGTTGCACGAGGGGAAACGGTATTTTTTTTTGACGATGACAGAGGGAGGGAAAGTCGGTACCTGAAGCTGTTCTCAGGATGGTGTCCTACGAGGAAAAAAAAACACTGTCTTGTTCCAGAGCAGAAAAACCGAGGAAGGGAGGACAGGCCGCAATGCGCTGAGCCCAGCAGGCCTGCTCAGATCTATTACGAGCTCCAGCTCCAGCACGGGTTGGAATGTGAGGAATCCTACTGGGCCGGGGTTCTATTGCAGGGGTCCAAACCTCACACTGCTGCTCACACTCATTTTTCCTTCGTTTTTTTTTGTTTTAAATCGTATTTGGATAGGTGACTGTAATGTAGCAGGAATGTAAAGTTACAGTTCTAAGGGGGTATGCTGCTCTACAAAACTTTAGTTTCAAGGTGTTCAAGAGATTTGCGGTGGCACATCTCCCCCGAAAAAGGTTGTGAAAATACAGATCCCAAATCAAAAGTTTGAAAGAGTAAAAATTATAATAAAATCGCACGAGGCACCTGTGAATTCAAGGCGACGGATGAACAGCGGCAGATGCCTCGGCATGAAAAAGGAATTGAGCCTTGGATATCCGTAATGTGACACAAATTGCTTCTTAGTCTGTCAGAGGACACGAGAGAGAAGAGACAGAAGATGAGAAAAAGCCGGGGAGAGAGAGTAGCGGGTGCTGACTGAGGGCAGTAATGACTGCCAATGGAATGCCTACACCCATAATCCTCTCTGTCACCGCTGACAGATCCTCTTGACCTCTGAACTCGCGACGTAAGGAAGGAACAGAAAGGAAGTCACAACTTAATACAATTACCGCGAGTGGTTAGCACTTGTTTTGGTACGGCCGTTGTCTTTGGGCGGTGGACTCCTTTAGGCCGCGTGATACGTCACCATGGCGACTCTCTCCGCGTATTCCCCGTGAGAAGCCGCTAAAGATAAAGGTTTGAACCTGCCGTGAGGGACGTGCCCTTTGATTGTTGCTGGGCGCATGTGTTGCGCTCCAACGCGGCGAGGTCAAAGGGCAGGTTTTTTTTTTGTTTTTTTTTCGGAATCAATAGCAGTGAGTGCGAACGCTGAGATACGCCGAGGTATTGTTTCACTTATTCAAGCAGCGTTAAAAAGTAAGAAAAAAACAAAACAACCGATATCTTTTGTCTGACATGGGCATTATAATGCTTATCTGTGGTTTGCCTGGCTATTCACTCGCGCGTTGCGTAAGCGCCCGCAGACCTGTCAGTTATCGCGCGCGCATTTGCGCGTGCTTGTGTGGAGACACGCTGCGATCCGTGTTTCAGCAGGTCGGGCGAGGTCTGAAGACGCGGGCCAAAGCTGTCAAAAGTTTGTCATCAATTCTCTCCCGCTTGTCATCGGCCTTATCTGATGGCACGGCACTCCTCGCTCCGTGCTCTCCTCCCTCGTGACCAGAGGAAACACAGTCTCCCTGTGTTGGGGGAAATTCAAGCGGGAGACCCCCGAGAGTCTGTTGAACAATTTTGTGGGGGTTTTGCGTGGTCACTGCATATTTGTATAAAGATATTTTCCTGCGCTCTGTGGAGGAGACCGACGGACAATTTTCCACCGGTCCATCGGCATATTTTCCGTCAAAGCGCATTGCGGGGTCGATACAACTACTGGATGACATTGACGTCCCTGTCCTCGAAACAGTTTGGACAAACTGCCTGGAAAGGTTATAATATATTTATGTATATAGTCGTAGCTTTCTATTTTCATTTAAAGCATGTTACACCTGAAAATAGCCATCAGAACCCTCCAAAACGGGAAGTGGGATGAAGCTGATCTGCCGCGACGTCCTATAGACGCTGTAATTAATAAACTACCACCTATGGGGCAGCAATTCACATCTGTGCATGATGTGTATATATATTTTATGGTGGGGGATGTCTTTGTAGTCACTCTGGGTCCACGCTACAGATCTCAAGAGGACTATAGGATGAGACTCCTGTGCACGTTCTTGTGTGTTAGCATGTCATCATCATGTTTCTCTTCCTCCTCTTAAGTCTGCTGCACTGACAATTCGCCTGACAAACATGCAATCACCGTAGTTAGAGACGGCCCCTTTAGTTAGGGTAGCGCACAGTGTGAATTATGGTCGAGATGGAAACCTTTGAATTACGGGTGAGCTCTGAAGTACCTCTTGTCCAGGGAAAAAAAAAAAAAAAAAAGGACCAAGAGGAGGAGGGATCTTCGCGGCTGGAGCGCTCGACAGAGGCCTGGCTCGGGGCAAGCTGCAGCAGAACCAGAACAACAAGAGGCTTAACCCCCCCCCCCCCCGGGCAAGGCCCGGTAGAACCAGAGAAACCTGGGACTGGCCAGGAACCAGAACAACAAGAGGCTTAACCCCCCCCCCCCCCGGGCAAGGCCCGGTAGAACCAGAGAAACCTGGGACTGGCCAGGGTCAAAAAGTGCAGTCAGGCGGGGAGGGGGGGGGGGCGGCGGCGCGTAAACTCCCCCCGTCCGCCGTTTGCTACAGCCTGCTCTGCGAACACACGTTTGGAAGAAAAAGAAAAAGAAAAAAAAAACAGCTTTGCAGGCATTCCTGCCTAATTGTACATTTGTCCTCTTTTCAAAGGGGGAAGAAGTGTTAGGCCAGATACAAAGAATCTTGGGATAGGACGATAGGGCCAGCATCCGTCCCTTAGCCTCCTGAGGGCTATTTAAAGGTACAGTAGGCTGTATTTTCCGCCGCACAGTGAGGCACCCACCCTTCCGCCTGGCTCCATATTGGAACCAGATGCTGCTGGATGCGAGGCCCCACTAATTTAAGTGGACAGGGCAGATGGAAGCGACTCGCCCTGCATGCATACCACCCCCTGTTGGCTTTCATGTGATGAAAATTCTCTGCAGTGTGGCAGGGGGAGGTCCGCTCGCGCACCATACGCGCGCGCGCGCACACACACACACACACACGCACACGCCTTACAGCAGGAACACACATTGCCATACGCACGATCTTGTCGATTCCGAAAGCAGTCTACACAACCACAGAGGAATAGGAACACAACACACAGACATACGCACAAGCATCCCTGGAGGATATGTTGGATGTTTTTGTTGGAGCAAATGGAGTTATAAACAATGCCAGTGCAGCACTGACATACATTTTTAATGAGACGAAGCAGCAGTGCCGGCCGAGTATTTTATTGCCACAAAGTCACATGTGACCCCGGGATGTTGCAAGACGTATAATCTAAAAGGGATCTTCTTGGGGGTAATCCGCAAATGCAGTTTGACTCCACTTTATTTTTTACGTGCTCGTTTTGTTTTTTCCCTCGAAATCCGACAAAAGCGGCGATGGATTTGTTTCGCCAAGGGCTGCAATTATACAATCACGGGCTCCCCCCCCCGAACTCTTTTATGAAGAACACATTTCGGTCATTATCCATGTGTGAAGTTTGTGCTCAAAGTAAGTAGTAGTGGGCCGGCAGTTTATTTTCCGGTTCGTATTTGATTTCCTGTTTGTGGTAGAGGGCTTTTCAGATGTACTCGATTCCGTGCTCCCTGTCTGACAATGTTTTCATGAATCGCGGTTTCACGCGACAGGAAGCCAGTCTGATTGGCTGAGGTGTAAAAACAGCAGCTTGAAGACCGGCCGCCGCCATCTGGCATAGCTTTGAAGGGGCGTAGTGGGCTAAGTTCCTCTTCACCTGAGGATGTTCCACCCATGAAAAGAAAAGATCAAGGAAGGGATTTTTTTTTTTTTTTTTGTGGCCTCAAAGTTTCCTGAGATATATCAGCCAGGCAGGTGCTGCCACCAGTGTGAACGGCCCACGCGCTTGGACAATAACAATGACTCACCTGGATGCGATGTTGGCCTTCACAAAGCGCAGCACTGGGCCCAATTCATTATTCCCATATTTACACGAATGGCTTCAAACCATTACAGGAAATGCAGGACACTACGCCCAATCAAGTGTGTTCATTGGCTAGACCAACACTAGACCAGTCTTTCCGAAATACTGCTCTGTCCGACCTCACGGGGAATAGAGGCCATACCCTAGCTTCTCCTCTTGTTTCCTGAAGAACGGGGGGGTTGACGCACGCATTTCTTTTTTTTTTTTTTCAGGGCTGTCAAGTATGTTGAAATCAGCATACAGCTGTAGGGGGCCTTAGAAAAGGGCATGTCCTGTCTAAACAGAGGCTTTCCAGGTGGATGGCGGAGGTGACTCAGGAGGCATTCAGGTCAGCAGAGCTGCTCATGCCTCTGAACACCAGCGGCCACTCCACTAGGAGTGCACTTGCCAGTGCCATGAGGGGTGTCTCTATTTAAGATTTTGTACCGTGCATTTTGTAAACATGAGCACATTCTTTAGGGTCACCTCCTGATCACCTCCATTGCTCCTGATACCAAATGTTTAGGAACGGCCTAGACTTTCATCTCTTAAATATGAAATAAATACCAGAAAAGCATCTGAAAAGATATAATACTGTCGGAATGCAGGATACTAGACTAGACTGGACAGCATGCTCCTTAAAATGTATATTGAATTTCGTCCAGAATATGAATATAAAGCTAGAAAAGTTCACCGAAAACCATCACAAACGAATTTAATAAACAGTTCACTGCCTTAGAAGCAAGTACTATAGTCTCTATTTATAGCCATTTATTATGCTGAATATCTCCATTATTTGGGGTAAAAAAGACAAAAGCCATGTCTGCACACTCTTATCACCTGGTGGGGCCAAGCTTGTAACCTTCTACCAACATAAATTACCACCGCACCTGGCGACCGCTGTAACTATGGCCTTCACACACTATGTGTGCAAGTGTGTGCGTCTGTTTGTGCGTGCGCGTACCGCAAAAAGTATGCATTTATGCACGTGTGTGTCGTGTGCATAAGAAATCGCCCTCTATAGCGCATCCTTTGTGCGGTGAGGTGACAGATAGAGGAGTCGAGGAGGATGGAGGAATTATGGCTGGGGAGCAATTTGGAACGATACGAGGCTCTACAGCCAAACCCTCACTGGTGGTTAATTGCATGCTGGCCCTTTGCTGGGTCCATCCTAGTGCGGTATGAAAATGTAAGGCTTAGCCGTAAAAAATGCAGTTTTGCAATTCAACAAAGCAAAACCAAAGATTCCCGATACGCTGCTCAAATAACTTTTGAAGAATTGAGCTGATTTCTCCTGTTCTTCGTTGATGCTCCCCTCGCAACATTGCAGAAGCAATAAATCGACCCAATCGGCGTAGTGGCTTTGCAACAACAGTCGCTCCGGCACACCTGTTTTTCCATCCCTCGGGATCATCTGGTAAATATACACTGTGAAGAGAAAAATTGAGATTGCACAGGAAATTTCCTCTTTGATAGCATATGTTTGTTTAGCTGCACTCGGCTGACCTGTGTTGACCTATCTCCTCAAGCTCAGCAGTCCGCAGCCAAAGCCCTGCCTTACACCCGCAGCCATCCTCCAACAAAACAAAAAAATTCTACGCTGCTTTACGGAGGTGACTACATAAATGAGCACGTTATGTTGTTTTTATTTTTACCGTATTGGCAGAAAATGAGTGCACTTCTGTGATTGCTGGTAAAAAATCTCTGTTTTTATTTCACCGGTCTCAAAAGAAATACATTATTGAGGATTTTTATGAATTGACCAAATTAGTGCTGTTAATGCGCCATTAGGTGGAAGTTGGTCTTTTGATATTTGACCTATTTCCAAAAGAGGGATTGAATAATGCATCAGATGAATTTGGTTTACTTCTGTATGGGAAATGTGTCACAGCTGCATGTTCTCTTGGTGTTGGTGGTCCCCGCTTTGTGATGCTTTTGGCCGCAGCGTGACGTTTTGGGCTTTAGGGTTTCGGACGACTCCATTCGGGTGCGTATTGGAAAAACATGTCGGGAATCCCCTCCAGGTGTACAGTAAACATGCCTGATCTGCGTGGAATTAGGTGTGATTATGTGCACAGGGCTTTTTTACCCGGGCCCACCGCTGATTCGGAGAAAATTTAAGTAGGTGACGTTCACAATTTTACGATCTGTGGACCCTGACTCCCTATGTGAGGAACGAGGTCACCTTTTGACGCAGCATTCTGAGCACGGCAAAGCAACGGCGAAACCCAAACCCCCCCCCCACACACACACACACACAGACACACGCACAAACGCACACAAACACTCGACGCACACATGCATTCAGGAACACACAAACACACACACACAGGGGTTAAGGGGTGGCTTTGTTATCATGCAGGTGCCCTGTGGCTGTGATTAAGCGATGTTTTCCCTATCCCTCTGGTGTCCTAAAGCTTAGCTAGATGTCACAGCTATGGCAGGAATGCCGGAGCGCAGAGGCCAAGAGGGGGTCACAGCTAGGATGTAAACATCAACATTTTCTTTCTCAAAAGGATTTGGGCACACTCTAAGGGGGGAAAAAAAAAAGCTCTACCGCCGCACAAAGCCTGATCTCTAACTCCACACCTGGCCCGGGGCGCAGACCTATAACCAGCTTACCTGCGCCTAATCCTTCATTCAAAAACCATTTGCGGGGCACAAAACTGACCTTAGATCAGCATCTTAGCGCGGCCTAGGCTCTGTCAACACGGGGCTGTTGCTGCGTGTAGGGATTGGGAGAAGGGCTTTAGCTACAGATTGCTATCAGAGCAGACAGGAGTTTTACACCCTCTCTGGAACTGTGCCACAGTGGGCCGCGGACAATGGACCCTTTGTGCACGGCTGATTGGCAGATCTGCTTATGACAAACACACTAAATGGTAAAGTCACAGTGCGGCGATCTGATAAATCCCGGGTTTTTCAATTTGGACACAACGGTGCCTTTTGCTTTGTCTGAAGACGTCAGTTTTGAAGACTTAATTGGACGTTGCGTAACATTAAGTCGATTCGGGGGGAATGCCGCGCGGGGCAGGCTACAACCGTGAAGACACTCAACAGCCGAGCAGACATAAAACATGTTCCCCTCCATTTTTATTTCTCTCCCACTTCTCTCTCTTCCAGCTGTGCGGAGATGGTTCGAATCAGCCCCCGCCATGTCCCCAGAGGACGAGCTGTGACGATGCAAATTTAGGGCCTTTCCGACCGGACCCTGACACTTGATATGTTGGTCAACTTCCCGTTCCATGTTGGTTTAAGCAAACCATAAATATTGAGTCAACGGGGCAAGGGGGGGGGATTGGAAAAATGGCAAGGTGATTGGGTTAAATAGTTGGACGGTGTTGTGTTGTGGTGCTACAGACCTGCAGCCCCATCTGCTGTTGCGCCACACAATGGGAGCTCAAGTCGTCCAGAGGCACGGATATCTGGGGTTGAGAATGCCTCTCGACCAAAGCAATGCGCAGCTGGAAGGGATGTGGTCAAATGGAAAGGCAATCAACGTCGGCTGGATATTTCCTCTTTTTTTTTTGTTTGTTGTCGTTGCTGTTTGTTGGTCATGTGTTATTGTGTTATTGCTCCGAGTCGTACTGTAAAAAAAAAAAAAAAAAAAAAAAAAAAGGGATTTCAATTGCTCTCTCGCCCGTACTCCCCTACTCGCTCGGCCTCGGCCTCAGACATGTGACCGTGGTTGTGCTAACACAGCATGAGACGTGAACCATTTTTAGTCTGCGGCCACAGCCGTGGCATCTGCAGCCCTTCCACTGGCCTCATCTGGAAGTTGCACAAATCTGGACTCATGTGACGAATGGGTGGATTTAAGAAAAAAAACAACACAAAAACAGTTTTGTTGGCATAGCTTGAATATAACAACGTCGGTTATTTGGACGACAACTGTTTAGATTTAGTTTCTTTGCTTGTGAGCACAGCCATTGAAATAAATACTGTTCCCAGGTAGACTCCTTCGTTCCATTAGTGTGGCTAACCTACCATACCGAAAATGGAACATTGCACAGAAAGTGTAAAAAACAGTCAAATGCAACTCTTTTCAATCCGGCTCTTCACTTTTGTGTCTTAATTCTCATCGGTGAGGGCTGATTTCCTGCGGGATCTTGTCGGAGGGATTGAATACATGTCATTTGAATATAATAACCATTTGAACCCTAACGGCAAATCTGCATAGGCGTGAACGGAACGATTGCTGGTATTCGTCAGTGCTTTGAGGGGGCTGTGTTTTTTCGTCTGTGATCATCGTGACGCGCGGTTAATTAGTTCCTTCTGACAGAGTGAAACTGGCCCAGCTGCGCGCCTGTGCAGGTGAAAGACGTCTTCTGCTTCCTGGCTGTGAAAGGGGCCCCTGTGTGGTCCCGGGTTTCTTTACATCATGCCAAAAGGTGCGCAGATTGGGAACCTGTCATACGTGCGGACATTTGATATTCACGAATACTTAACCGATTGTTGACATTACCCAGTGACCTTTTTCCTCTTGTTTTTCGTACCGTGCGTATGTGTGTGTGTGTGTGTGCGAAGCTTCTGTTGAAGTGTATCGTATCCACAGCTGTGAGGTAACTGTGCCTATAATCTGTCTCACCGGCGCTGCGTAACCTGAGTTAGGGTGAGGTTAGGGGTCAGTTATTGAACTTGAATTACACTGGGAAAGGCCTCCCTCTGCCTCTCACCACCCCTCTCAGCCACCCCGTAGGGTGTGTTTGTTTTCTTTCCCAGTCTCTCCCAGAGCTTGCCCAGTCCTCTGTAATGAGTATCTGATGCACACCCTCAGACATGTTTACACTACATGTAAAAGCACTCGCTGTGTGATCCTATATCACACTCAGGCGTGTGTGTCAAAGTATATGCTTATGCACACACGTATCTATATGTGTGTGTGCGTGTGTGCGTGTGGGAGCGCACTGTTTGTGTGTGCATGTATATGCATACATTCGTGTCTGCGCGTTCCCTTTCATTTCGACTCCCACCCTCTATTTTCCTCATTTCTGAAGTCTGTAGCCTGAGGGGAAGAACACCTGCCAGTTTTTTTTTTTTTTTTCCCTCCCTCTTCAATCTCAGATAAGACAATAGAAGTATAGCAGAGGTGTTTGGTTACAGAAACAGACAGAGAGCGAGGACCGAGGCGTATTAAAACCTCCCGTCTCAGCCGCAAGGTCGCTGCGACTCGCCAGGTGTGAATAATGTCGAAAAAAACACATTTTTTGTGTCAGTGGCCTCGGGTTTGGGTGCAAAAGAGCGTGAGCTTTTTTTTTTTCTTTAAACTCACAATTTGACCTGAACCACAGGCCCTGGGCCCCCTCTGCAAGCTGTTAAGTTTTTAACATATCATTTTTCACTGCACATGTTCCGTGTTATGCTAGTTACCAGGAATTTGGACTGAATGGACAATGAAGTTCCTGAACCTTGAGAGAAGGATTACTTTTAATCGTAAGCAGAGGAGATCCACCGGTGTCACAAAGTTGGGCCACAGTGCTCTCTGTTGGCGAGCGTGCCACATTGTCCCAGTAGAGCTCTTGAAAGTCCCAGTATGTCTTTGGTCTTTTTATGGACGAAAAACCACATCCCTGTTGCCTTTGAAGGGCTCGTATTCGCTAAGTAGTAGTTAAGCTTGCCAGTACTTACTCACCATTTTATAAGTATGAGTGGTAGAGGAGCCGTTTGAACTGTACCCATTTAGAATCCCAAGGCTGAAGGTCTCATAATACAGAAGTAAATAGGTTATACTCACATAATTTGTAGGGATGCCCGTGAATTGCTATTTAGTGTTTTCCTTTGCACAGGTGGAAAGGAGAAATAGCCAGAACCACTTTGTTTTATGATATTTACACACAAGGGCACGCACACACACAGACACACACAGACACGCACACACCCACACGCATATGCACGCGTCATTATTTTTAACGTGACACGCGCTGTCGGCTCTCGATTGAACTCGCACCAGAGGTTATAGACACGTACTGCAGTTTATGTCTGATCATATGTCTGAGGGGAAAATGCACTTTTGGGGGGGGGGTAATAAGAAATGTTATCATTCCATTTGTACCATTATAGCATTTCCTTTACTGTGATGTAACACCATTGTAAATTATGACACACGCTCTTTTTGGCCTTTTAGAATTCGGTAAATCATACAAAATATTTCTTGATTTGATCATTTGTATGATCTAATGGAGGACCCGAATATTCCTGTTCCTATTCCTATATGATGGCATATCAATGCTCATTGATAAATGATATCAAAGTTTTGCATATTTTCAGTCAGTCTCAGTAATAGTTGTGTACACATTTCTGAAAATTAATTGAAATCACAATTTCAGTCATTTTGTTTTATAATGTTATATTGTATTTATTTATTTATTTCAGAAGCGTGTTCCCACCCCATGCAAAGTTTTATATTCAGAAGTTATTTGCAAGAGTGTGAACCTTACAATCCAGTGAGACGACCTTTATTTGCACTGGCAAGAAAACAACACAAGATGGTGCTATTGTACAGCATTTTTTTTATTTCGGTCCATCGGTTTCAACTCGGGGTTCAGCTCGTCTCTTTAAGCGGTTCCAGAGGCTTTTCATACTGCAGCCACCACCTATTTCCAGAACACATCTGAAATACCACATAAATGGTTTAAAACTATAATTAATCAAAATAAAAACCATCTGAGGTTGATTTGACTTGAAAATGCGAAAGAAACGTTGAACTGATGTCAGTCTGGAGGGCCAGTTGGTATGAAGTTTCACAGTGCAGCTTAACAAAAGGCGGATTTTAGGTGTTCACATTATCATTTAAATCTCAAGATAGTATTAGCACCCAAAGCTAAATGATACATGCAACAGTCACATGGAGGTGAATGTGCCGAAAGTCAGAGGCAGCTCTGATGTGTTGGGCTTTGGTCCCTGTTTCCTGGGAGAGATCTGGGGTTACTATTGACAGCGAACGCTCTGGCAGGCTGTTCCTCATCATGTGCATGCAGAAACACTGAGCCACTGCTGCACGGAAACACTGCTCGTTCTCTCCAGTCAGTCGGTGAATATGTGGCAAATCATTCACTTCGCTTCCACACGTGAGCCAGTGTGAGGACTGGATGGTGAGCACAGAGCATATGGCCGCTTCAGCCATAGGGTTAGGGGCCGTTGTCCAGCAGATCTCGACAAACACCATGCCGGGGTGCCACAATGTTGAAGCTCATGTTGAATCGCAGTCATTGCAACACCAACTGGGCGATTTAACAACTCGTCACAATTTCCGGACCCTCTACCAACTCCTTAGATGGAGTTAGGTAGTTCTATCAGTAAATTGTATTAAAGATCAGAACATTGAGGAGGCTGTAAAGATATTACCTTCCGATATAGGGGGCTTTTATTTGTTATTATGCTCACGTTGTGCAGATTCTGTAAAAAATTCTGTTTAAAGTTGTTGGCCTGTGGGACTATACAACGGAGGAACGTGTGAGGGAGTCTCAACAGTTCATTGTTGCACCGTACAAGGTAAATCCAGCTCTTCCGTGAATAAGGTCAGTTTAAGATGAGGCTGCTCTCTTAATTTATATGAGTGCTTCATGGGGACAAGCAAATGTGAAAGATGACATCGATCTCGTCCACCAACTAGTCTGCTGCTGTCACTTGTCCAAGAACATTGTAAAAGGCAAATTATGATGAGTGTTCAGCTGTGGGTCACCTGACACTTGTCGGCCTGGAAGTTGTTGTCCTAAAAGAGAGTTCAGCTCAGGGCTGATACAAAGACATTTAGTGGCTACCAAAGACTTAGGCATGATGGATAATAATGACTCACCGTTTGTGTGTCTGCGGAAATACATGCTTCTATTTTGGAATTGCAACTCATCAGAGAATGTAGTCTGTAATTATGATTTTCTTTAACCCTCATTCTCTTTCTCTCTGTCTCACACACACACACGCACACACGAGAACGTCACACTCACTCTTTCCTAAGCTTCAGTCCTATTTGGGGCCTGGTCCCCAAACTGTCACTGTTAATCAATCACTAATGACAGAAGGCAAACTCAAACAGGCTTCCTATCGCGGCCGACACAAGAAGTGCCAGTCAGAATGTGACAGCTTTGACGAGCCTGACATGCCTGACTGCCAGCAGTGGCCGGTGACTGACCACAGAGGCAAACTGCTCCGAGGGCTCGAGGAGTCTCTAGTCTCTTTTTGGAAGCGTCAGAAAATAAACAGTGTGGGTGGTGTAAAGCCCGAGGGGGGGGGGGGAGTATATTTTATTTAAAAAGAAAGTCGAACTATAAAAAAAAGTCCTCACGGCGGTGACGCAGACTTGACTCATAGAAACTTTCAAGGAGTTTGGTCCTGAAGAAGTAAAAGCGCCCACAGTGGTGATGGGCACCAAAACAGAAATCCCTGTCCATTCTCGCTGAAGGCCTTGGAGTGATTTCTTCAATTTAAAAAAAAAGCCATCTGTTCTCCTTACACACAGGTATCTGGCTGCTGCTGCTAAGGCAGCAAAAGCCACACATCCTTTCTAGGAGCCCATCCAGGAAGTTTTAATATACAGTATGTCCCCAGAACATTTAGTGTCTTCAGTAGCTATATGACCCAGAGTGTCTCCGGGGCGAAAAAGAGCTGCCACGATTTCGCACATTTGTAATAGCGTAGGAATACGCTGATGGAGATTAGCTACTCCTTCCTTTGGTACTAATCCTAACCTGCACCATTTATATGTGAGAGTAGCACACCTTTTCTGCAATATTGACTCACGAACCATTACTTATTAGTCTAGTATTATTTAGTTCGTTTTATTGTACCATAAAACATAGTTCTGCATGATTTCAGCATCAGCCCAACAAAATCTGTTGCATGTTATTCCCACCGCCTTGCCCAAGACGCACGGAGGCGCTACACCACTTCGCTGTCTTGCTGCCCCTTGCATTGACTTGTGTGATCTGAGACCAGACGTGCCGCTCATTCAGATATCCCCCCCTCCCCTCTTCCTCTTCCTCCTCCTCCTCACCACCTCCTCCCACTCCCCTCTTCCTCCCGCCCCTCCGCGCGTCTTGCCTTTAGCCGCATGTCGCTCCTTCGGCTCTGCTGCGCCTGCGCGCGCCTCCGCTGCTCTCTCCAAAGCCGAGACGCGCCACCGCCGCCAGTCAGTGCGGGCATGACACACCGGCCGCACCAGTGGGCTTGCCGCCAGCCAGCCAGCCTGTCCGCCTAGCTACTTTTATTCTCCATTCTTTGAAAAGAAGAAAAGAAGAAGAGGAAGGGAAACAAGAGGAGAGAGTTTGTTTTTTTGTTGCCGTGCGTCGCGAGGAGCAGATGAGTCAATGGCAGGGGCACAGCCTGGAGTTCACGCGCTGCAGCTCAAGCCGGTGTCCGTGCCCGAGAGCCTCCGCAGGGGCAACAAATTCATGAAATGGGATGATGTAAGTAAACGGCAACGCAGGGACCCGCCGCCCGCTCGTGTGTAGTCTACCCGTGCGCGCGCCTACCACTTGCACGAGGATGTGTTGCTCAATCTACACCGGGCTCGCTCGCGCAACAGTAGTTGACTGACAGGGGCTGCCCGCCTGCCCGCGGGCTCGCTGCTTGAACATGCAACAGCTGCAGCGTCTATTGACATGTGCTTGGTGTGCGTTTCCCTAATTGCCAGTAGCCCGTGCGCGCGCGCGCGCTTGCGAATGTGCGCATTGTCACTAAATCAAATGAGCCCCTCCCCCTTCCGCGAGAAACGTTTTTTTTTATTTATTTTTTTTTTATCAATGAACCATAATTGATTAGTGTTTCGGGGCCGAACACGCAACCTGGTCTTGTAGTGTAAATTCAGCAAAGCAGTTGCGGCAGGCTAACTACCGGGCGACACATGCATCATTTATTTGATTTTTATTTATTTTTATTTTTGCCTGTTATCATTCTCTCACTGCTGGCAGTCTAGCTATAGGGAAATGACCTTGATAGAAAAAAATGATCGCACGCTGCCGTGGAGTAGCGTTTGAACAGACAGTAATGGCTGCAAACAACCAATCGACACATCCCCTTAATAAGCCACCGCAGAGTGAATATAAAGCGGTTGCCCCTACAATTGAGTGTAAATGGAGTGACCTGGATTGCGTGTTAACGCAGTTCTTTCATAATACTGTCACAATCTGTCGGCAGAATAGCTCATTGCACTCTGAAAGGGACTTTTCTGAGCGAAATCACAGCCACAGAGTCATTTTTAAATACCTTCTGCATTCCTCCGGTTTCTGATGCAGTGCAATGTGTGGGGATTTGAGACCGCTCATTAACTTGAATTCGAGAAGTGCTTTTGTCTCCCTGAAAAGGACAGAAGCCCACCTGTACCACGTGAAAGGAGAATTAAGTGTTTATTCCAGATCAAGCTGTGTGCAAAAATCATAACTCGCCGGTCGCCACGGGGAGTCGGATTTTCCAAAACGCCAATGGCCTCAAACAAATTCAGATAAGTGAAACATACATATTCGTGGAGCTCAGGTTATTCAAGCACAGCGCAGATGGCATCAGTGGAGCAGTGCTACATGAGTGCGAATGTGGTCGGTACAGATGGCAGTGAGGGATTTCAAGCATTCCACTCTGTCAATCATCGATCTCCGGCGTAAGATCTAAGAGAACCTGATGAGTTTCTAAACTTGTTATTAACCTGTAACCAGGGCTCAACCCTTCAGTTGTGTGGTTGGCATGTTGTGAGACGGGGTGTGCGTGGTAGGCGGGTGTGTTTCCCCTAACAGTCGTGTTTGTGTGCTGCAGGTTTTTTTTTTGCGAGGGGGCCATATCTCCAGAACCAACTGCCCTCCAGGCCTTTCCTGCGAAAAACATACACGCTCCAAACGCGGGGCAGAGAGATACTTTCTCTGTTTAATTTCCCTCACACTCTTTCCTTCCTTCCTCTCTGTATCATTGCATGGAAACAATCGCAGAGGAATACAGAGAGAGTCTGCGAGAGACACATTAATAAAATGTTGCCAGTATAAAAGATTAATAATCCTCTAATCAGTGCCTGGAAAGTGCTGGAGTCTTATTTAAACTCTCTCAAAGAAAAATTGTACAAGCAAAAAGCAGTCCCAGTATTTCATTGTTTTGAGTTTTACATATTTTTTGCTTTACGCCAGTGTTTGTTTTTTATTTTTTAAATATTTTTCCATGCAGGGAACACTCATGATCAGAACCATGATGTGTTCCAGTTGTTGGTCGGCCTGTCACTCCTATTGCTGTGAGTGAAATATCTCAGAAATGACTTTGCTGCAGATTTGGCACAATCTTTCCCTCGGACCAAAGGTCAAGGTCACTGTGACCTCTCTAAAACATGTGTTCGGCCATACCTTGAAAAATGAATGCGTAAATTATGACGCGATACAACACAAATCTCTCAAAGGCTAAAGTGATAGAGGCTTATATCCAAAAGATGAAAGTTCAATTACAGTGTTATGACATAATGTTCCGCAATGACACTTTTCTGGCTATTATTTAATACCATAACTCCAGAGGGGGAGAACGTGAGCATATTTCCTGCAAAATGACCGGTTGGCAGGGCCGTACAAATGTGAGGCATTAATGGTGTGTTTGCCACACTCACTGTCGCACATTCAGTGGAGACAAAAATCGCTTTAAGTTTTGTTTGCCGAGTATTAGGGATCGACAATCCTTCTGCACGAACAGCCCCAAGATTCAGGAGCAGAGCTTCTCATGTGGTCAAGAGAGGCACCGCATATTTCTGCACGCAGTGCTCGGGTTTTTGACTGATGAGAAAGGAAGAATCCCTTCGTTGTGGTAGAAAATATTTGGATGGATCGCGTGTTGCCATTTGTCAGTCTGTAAAAATGTCACATTCAGCCCAACTGGCTGCTTTCTGGCGAGAGAGTGGAGGATAGGCAGACGTGTAGAACCTTTCGTATTGAAGATCAGCGACAGACAAACCAGCTCGGAAATATTTTGAAGGTGGCGCTGGGTCAGCTTGAACAGATTTTTGTAATCCTAAACTTGTTGCCGGCCATTTTAGTCTGGTATGATATTATGAGGCACCGCGGGGGAGCCTAAAGTCCCTTACAAGTTATGAGATGTGTCATTAGCATACATTCATACATATGCTGCGTTTCCGAATCTCCTCCGGTGATGCCCAATGGTGCCGATAATTCAGTAAAAGACGGCGGCGCCCTCTGCCTGGGAGTGGTTTCCCCCCCGGGGTGCTTTGCACTTTTGCAAGCCCAGTCCCTAATTTAATCTAAACGTGGCCAAGGAAAGGCCCCTCACCACCTAATGTCTTCCCATTAATCCTCCTAAGTAGTGGAATGACAACAAAAAGCCCCAGCAGTACCACCCCACAGGAAATAATCTCCGCAAATCACTCCGAGATGTAACCCACTTTTTTTTTTTTTTTTTTTCGTTTGTAAATGCATACCCATGCGGAGATCTTTGAGTCCATAATGGCCTAATGTGTTTGTGGTGGTGGCCACGGAGGGTTGGGTCATTAGGGGAAGGAGGCTGGTGAAAGTAACTGCTCTTGCCTCATTAGGCAGATCCCCCCGGTGCTCTCAAACCGTCTTCCCTTCCCCCTGACATCACAAAGACTCCACCAGTCAGGCCCACTCAATTCTTGACTCGGTCTCAATAGAGACATAAAATTGCGTGGTATGTCGCGGTATGTCCATCGAACTCGTCGTATAGATTTCTTGAAGTTACAATTATATGCGTGGAGGGTGGGAAATGACATATTTCGCTGTAAAAGGTCATCTGAAGAAAGTGGCTGTGTCTGCGAGTTGAGGAGAGGCCAGAGATGTGAGGCGGACGATCTTATTTGATGCCATATCTTAGAACTTGGAGCATGAGTTTTTTTTTTTTTTTTCATGCCCTCCGACTGTAAGAGCTCCGCGTGTGTGTGTGCGCGCGCGCCTGTTTGTGCGTGCGTGCCGCGCGCACTCCCCTGGTTTTCGAGCTGCGTCTTTTGTCATTCAACCAAGCCTGCAAACATTGTGCAGTCGTGCGAACACGGCCCCGACGGTTCCTCTTGAGTCGCTAATAGATTTCATGGGAATGGTGGGTTGCCATGGCGAATGTCACTATAGCAAATGCCTCTGATGAGGCAGCTTACCACGTCCAGCCCGGCACGGGTCGTTTTGTGCACTTCTACTCGCTTTTTCCGCTTTGTCTGTCTCCCTTTTCTCTCCCTCTGTCTTTATTTCAGTTTCAACGTGGGCTCATAAAGGGCCCGGAATCCGCCATTGTCCGGACACGCACAAACTGCCGCTGTCTTATTTAGACACTAATGGTCCTCTGCACCTCGGCGCACACTCCTCTGCTGTCGTCCTGCAGGCCGGCTCACCCTTTTTAATGACCGCCCACGCTGCCGGTCGCGTTGGGTCGCACCCAAATATGTGAGCCGCGTTGCAGATGCAGACCATTAGCTCTGGGTCTCAGTGCTGTGATAGGGACATCATTAGAAGCCTTGCGAGGATACTTTGAAGTTGTCCCCCAGCGCTGTACAGCAAATGCAGTTTTGTGCCACTTTGATCCCACAGCCGCGGCTGATTGAGGAGGACAATATGCTACTGTTCCGTCCGACCGCAGCCACTGCGGACGCAGGAGAGAGAAAAAAAAAAAAAAAGTGCAAAAGCCCCTTTCTTTTTATAGGAGCGTCCGATAATATCTGGCAATGCCGTGTAGGCCTCAGGGTCAAGCTGTGTGTGTGCCTTTGTGTGTGTGTGTGTGTGTGTGTGTGTGCGTGCGCGCTTTGGGGCTGTGTGAATGTGGGAACTGTGGCAAAGGGTTTGTCCGCAGCGGAACGGGAAAGATTGAAACATCAGCTGTGAAACAACCAGCAGTTAATGTTTGCACTCGTCTCAAGCACACACATAAACGCACGCCCGCCGTACGCTCGCTCAAGCTGGCACGCACACAGTCACACGCACACACACACACACTGACACACCAGGCGACTTGGTCATTTGTGGCGATGCCAGGTTATGGTCGGGAAAGTACCCTAGAAGGAATGGATTGTGTGCACGCTCAAAACATAAGCGGCGCTTGCGATGTCGTTGCAGATTGTGCGACGCATGTAGTTGAAATTCATAAATATATCCCGCCATGCGCACAAAATCATGCACTCATGTAAAAAACACTGGCGTAGGCAGATTGCACACATTGACTCCATATGTCTTTTCCATTGTTTTCCTGCAGGATTCTACCACCGTGACCCCAGTGACTCTAACAGTGGACCCCAAAGGTTACTTCCTGTATTGGACTGACCAGAACAAGGTGAGACATCACACAAACCCTCAAATGTTTTGGGTCTGGGCAAACCTTGTAAAGTTTCGCTGAAACCACTCTGTCCTGCTCAGGATTCGATCAGATCAAATAAACAAGCATTCATGCAAAGGTGTCCCAGCAGCAATAATCGCTCCGTCCAGTTTTGGAAATGTCGAACTCCAAATTAACACAATGCCGTGAGGTAAACAATACAGTATGCTCCACCTGAACTGTGTGCTGGCGCGTATTCGATTGGCCAACACTCGCGCCAGGGAAGATGATCAAACATCAAATAGACACAGTTCCATTGACAGGACTGGAGTAAACGCATGTCAATGCCGGGAACACAGGACTCAAAAATACGACTGGATTCTTAAGAATGCGTGGTTTGATTTTGAATCAGTGGAAATAGAATAGCACTTCTAATATAAATCATTTTGTTTCTCCCTGAGCCGTTTGCGGCCTGCCTGACGCACCGAACAGTAATCGAACTGAAATCCTTGATGCAGTTTTAATTTTTCTGAAGTGGTTTGATAGGTCTGTATGCTTTTGGTGAATATTGAAAGAGGTAAGTTTCATCTCACTTGTTCAGTGCAAGCGGAAGCTATCAAAGAAACAATGTACATTTTTGGTTTTGTCGCCATTTTTAGTCAATATAAAAACGACCTACCCTCCCCATGTCGTTTCGAAATAAATCTGAACAGGTGTCGGCGTCAATTTTGTATTGATGAAGCATTTGCAAGCGCAGCTGGCAAACAAAAAACAAGAAGTGACCTCAGTGTTTGAAAAGCCTAATCGGAGAAACACCTCTCCGAAAATATAGTTTCCGCAATATTTGAGTTGCGTTGCCGTGGAATGTTATGGTGATTTAGGAAAGCTGCTAATCCCAACAGCAGCGACATCATTTGTCAACACAGACCTTAAATTACCCGAGTTTACCATGTGCTGCTGTCGAATGGATTACTAATTGCCACGATAGCAGCAGCAGCAGCGGTGCGGTGCGCGCGTGAGGTGTTGCACGTGTTAGAAGAGGATCATAGTACAGTCTGGGAGGCGTTTGAGCGCCTGTCTCGCTGTGTTGCTTTACAGACTGCTATCAGGATTATCTTGAGTCGTTCCTGTTGTCATTTTTATGTCATGCTTTGTCGTGGGGGGGGGGGCATCGCTCATTATTTGCCATTTTTGAATAGTTTGCGCTTCATGACATTGACCCAACTTCAACTGAAAGCAGCGCCGAGAAGGAGGCAGAAATGGGAAACCCGCGGCGCTCAACTCGACACCTGTGAGAATACAACAGGGTGCATTGTATTTTTTCTTTCATAGCAACCAGGAAACAAGGTTGTGAAATCGGACTCTGTGATCTTATCAACAACTTCCACACAGTTTAGCCTTGACACAGCGTGCGCATTATTCGCGGAGTCAGCTTCGGTTTGTTGGTGTTTGCTTTTTCTTTTTTTTATGTTTGCAGCTTGAGCAAATCTCAGCCTATCGGCGCCTCTATTCGTCAAAAACCAATCCGACTCCAAACGGCTTGTCGAGCGTAATGTGCTCCGGTTCTATTTGTGTCCCGGCGTAGCAGCGCACTAATTAATAGCCCCCATTGATTTTACGTTTTGCCTAGATGAGGGTATTTCATTGGAGACCTGCGGGCGCATGGACGGGAGCGCTGACCGGGACTTTACCTCCGCGCGCACACCCCCGCACGCGAGCGTAGGCGAACGACCGCCGTTCCACGGGTGCGCGTCGACCCCCTGTTTGGTACGAGGAAAGACACAATTGCGTCGAAAGCCCACGAGAAATGAATACAGGTTTACCGAACAATCGTCGTGGAGAGATTTGGTTTTTCTAGGAGGGTGGACCGATGGCGGAGCGCGAGAACATCTAAATCCGGGGGACCCCCTTTTTCATGGTCCGTGCGGCTCGCGCGTGTGGGAAAGTGTTTGCTGGTGGTAAGAGACGCCAGGAACCGAGCGCGATTCTCCCCTCGGAGAGCGGAGATTCATCGTCATTTCCTGGGCCTTTGTTGTATCGCAAAGGATTCGGAATCATGAGGCTTTTGTCTCGTGTGTGTGTGTGCGCGCGTGCGTGTGGATGCGTCTGCTCTCTCTCTAAGCATTGAGAGCAGCAAATTGATACCAAGCGCAGTCCAGACAAAAATCTTGTTATGGCATTGAGAAAGGCACCCCGTGTATTCCTCAGCGCCGCAGTGTGTGTGTGTGTGTGTGTGTGTGTATTTACAAAGATGTCCCGTCGTGTGGCGTTTTGTTCCACGACAGCGCCGCACATCTGTTCAACAGACCCATTTAAACAAGCCATGATGCCGCGTCCAGTTATGTGTGTGTGTGTGTGTGTGCGTGTGTTAAGAGACCCGGCCCGATGGCCCGCAGAGTAAAAGCATTCCTCAGATTCTTCAGAAGCACAGCAGAACTGTAGTCGGCGTGCCCACTGTGCTGACTTTTCAAGCACCCCATGTTATTCCCAGTTTTACCATTTCTTCCGAGACCTGTGCCCTTGGACTCTGTCCTTGAGTATATTTTATATTATTTATCCAGTAGCTTTACTGTCCCTTGCTGCGTAAAGTACCTTTTTCCGTCGGACTCAAGGCATGCATCCGAATACCATATATTGGATTTGACGAGATCGAAAGAGACAGCTCAACCTCGACTTTAATAACAGGGACTCGGGACTTTAATGGAACATTTGCAATGTTCATTCTGAAGGACTTGAAATCCATCCAGTGGAAGCCAATTAAAGTTTCCGGAAGTGCCCATCAGCAGTAGTTAGTAAGCAAACATGAAATCAATGAGCCATTGACTCACTAATACAAATATTATTATTTTGATTTCAACAAACAATCAGCAATACGACTTGTTGGGTATCAAGTAGTTTAAAAAAAAAAGAAAGCGCAGTGTGGCCTCATCAGTTCCTTATGATCAGTTGACTGAAATATTTCTACTTCATAGTATAAACTTACTTGCAGACTTACATGGGGGTGGTATGCTGGAGCTCAGCTGTATGGCACTAGAAAAAAAAGAAAAAAAAAAGGGTGCTGGCATAGGCTTTTACATACGAGGTTGTGAACCGAAAGACAAAAAGGGTTGTTTGCAAACGATCACGAAATCGGAGCGGGCTTCAGGGGTACTCTTTAATTCGACGAGTTGCACTCGGCGCTTCCGAAGTTTCGCGCAAGGGGTTTTGGCGCAGCTCTGAACATGGTGCTTTTATTGATTCCTGATTATCTGTCCCGGGTAATCCGGGGGGGGTTTAACAATGACAGCAGCTGAGGAGAGGAGCTAAGACGTCCTGGCTTCAGAGATGAGTTGAATTCGATTTTTTCGGGGGTTCTGCTCCCCTCCTTTTCCCCTCCAACGGAGTTTTCACACCGTTCCGGTCAAGATGTATTACACGGTCTCTCCTGTACCTCTGTGGATAGAAACAGGTGTGTGGATTCTGAGCGGAGCGCGACCTCCATTTCTGCACACAGCTGTATTTTTAGACAGGGGCACATGCTATGTAAACTCCCGCCATCATAACTCTCCACAATGTCGGTATGGGTTTCGGTTCGGAGCGCGCTTTGGCTGGCTTGCTACATTTCTGCATTTTCTGCCCTGCACCTTGAAAGATCCTCTGTTCTGGACACACGCGCACACACACACACACACACACACAAGACAAGAGTCAGTACGCACACAGAATGAATTAATTCATCAATTATACTTTTGGCACATTTCCCAACAGCGACTATAAAATGATTCCATGCCTCTCACTTGCTTGACCCGATCCACGACTGTAGCGACACCAGTCACTGAGACAACAATTTTCCCCTCTCCATTAATGTTGAGTGCGTTACATATCCCAGAGGTCCATGTTAACCAGAGATTAGCCTTATTAAGTAGACCAAAGCCAATACGTCCACATTCACGTGTGCACCTGTTAGTGTCATTCTACAAGTAACAGACTATTGTGTAGCACAGAACTCGACACATTCATGCCTAGACACACAAATAAACGCGCGCGCGCACACACACTCACTAGCATTCCTGTAATGTACAACCGGGAACAGGTGCTTTTTCGGCTGGTTTAAAAATAACCGCTCTTCCTGTTGCTTGAGCCTGCCAACGCGGGGAGGACCGATGCGACACTGAGAGGTGGACTGACTCAGTCAACTCAACAGCCTCTCAGTTCTATTTGGCGTGGTTGCCATGCAACGGCACGCGCCCTGGAAATGTGGCGTTCCTGCCACGGCCTCCGTCCAGTTTCGGAAGAATGCGGATACCTTGAAGCAGACATCGTTGTTTCCTGGTGCCGGCCCTGTATTTGTGTGCGCGTGCGCGCGTGTTGTCCCGTGGCAGCGATCGCAAGCGCTTTCTCTCGGGGGGTGGGGTTTCTGCAGCGTGACCGTCTCCCGACAGTCACGGGACAAGCACTCAGCATATTGCCTTGAATGATGTCCAGCGGTGAAAGACGGCCCGGTGTGTGCGAGTGGCACGCGAGTGAACCTTGTATTGACCTTATCTCGAGCACGAGTAAGGCTGTTTGGGTTTAATGGTAAACCTATTACACGCTTGATGCGCAAACACACACACACACACACACACACGCACACACACGCGCACACACACGCACCTTCCCCTCGCTGCTCCGTCGTGGTGGAGTTCACACATCTGTTTTGTTGCAATTTCGCTGGGATTTCAGGCCCCTGCTCCTCCGCCTCCGTCGGCACGGCACGGGAGTGAGAGACAAAGCATAAATCTGCAGCCAATCTACTAAAAGTGAATTGTGACCCCTGTCAAGTTATTGGGCGGTACGCAGAGGCCCTTTATCATCTGTGCCGGTGGTGACAGACAGGGGTGGAGGGAGACAGATGACGAAAAAAAGAGGAACAAGAACGCAATCCCGATTATTATCAATTGTAAAGAAAAATCCGTCATTTTTTTCATTTATCTTCTGTCAGCCGTGCTTCCTTCTCAGTTCGGTGGATCACTTCCATGGCACATGGGCATTTCGGTGACATCCTTTGGGTTGACATTTCATTTTGATTGGCTTTGAGGAGATTGGAGCCGCCGTCGTTAGAATTGACCGGCTTGACGTGACGTGACTTGGCAATAACGAGGCGCCCGGAGTCGGAGCCACTAAAACAACGGAATTGAATGTTGCGCTAATGCGTCGATGAAAAAAAATCCTTTTAAAAGATTCAACGTGGCCAGAGCTTTGAAGAGTTGTTGTTATTAAAATGGCAGCAAAGCATCAGATCCAGGAAGTCTGGATCGTGCATAATACGTAGCAGATGACCCCCCCCCCCCAAAAAAAAAAACTCAAATCTGAAATTAACAGGGGCAGCTGTGATTTCGACCTCGAACACCAACTTGAAGCATTCGTGTCGCACAGTGTGTGAGCAGAACTCAGGTGGCGAAGTTTTACACGGATTTTTGGGAACCCCAGCCTTGGCAGGGCAGCCACCGAAAACCCTAGAATGTGCGGTCTGCTTGGCGAGACAGCACTTAAATGTCGAGAAACAGCGGCCTGTGTATGTGTGGGCTCGATGTTGTGGCGCGAGTGGCTCTTTGTTGGAGCCGACGTTCAGAGATAGAAAAAGAAAAGTGTTGAAAGGAGAGAAGCCTTTCCAAGCCGATGGAGATTTTTGGATTAGCAGCTCCTGGCAGACTTCGGATCGCTCGTCCCCCCTGAATTCTGATCGGGGCTCCTTTTTTCACTACACCCTGACGGTCTGTGCGCGGAGGCTAAAAAAACACACTCGAACATTCGGTGAAGCAGCGCCCGGGAGTCGCGCGGCGCCGTTCCATTCCCTCTCCCCCCCCCCCGAAAACAAACGGAGTTGCGTCCACGCACCTCGGACCTGCGGATCGGGGGATGGAGGCCTTTTTTTGGCCGCACAGTGGCCGCTGCCTTTGCCAACGCCGTTCAACATCAATCTGGGCACCGGGGCTGAGTCTGCCGAGGTAATGAAAGTGGTTTAAGCGGCGGCGGCGGCTCTGACTGAGGGGTTCCGAAAGTGGAGCGAGCACATCCTGGATTCCAGTGATAAGCTCAACCAATCCCGTGGCTGGGCCAGGACGTCGACGCTGCGGCAGCAAGTGAGCGGCGAACTCAAGCCCCATCGTCAGGAACCGTTGGCCATGCGCAGGGGTCAGAGTAAATTGCAGGAATAGCAACAATGGGACGCAATGCTGCAAATAGAGTGCACGCAGGAGAAGACAGGCCTGTTCGTTTTTTGGGGGGGCATTTTTTGCAGCCTCGTGCAAAATGAATTTGAACCCGGAGCGACTTCATTTGACAGTAAATCAGGGTGTCATTGCAGTGCAAGACTAGTTGAAGAGATTGACATGATATAAAACAGTAGAGCTGCATTGCCAAGAGACCTAACCCCTGCTAAGGCAGAATGAGAACAGATTTTTTTTTCCAAATCTATACATATTTATTAAAAGGAAACAAAACACTGGCACAGCGGCAGCGGGCAGGCGCTGAACCCGCGCCCTGGTTCCCCGACGCCGCCGCACTTAGAGTCGTGTCCGAGCATTTTCCGTCTCGGTTCTCATTAGATCTTGTCCGCCTCTCGTACCGCACCGAGCCATTTCCCCATCGATTGTTCACTTTGGGCTGTTGTTCCAAAGTAAAAAAAAAAAAACGGGAAAAAAAAAGTAATTCAAATGATTGAAGCTCAAGGCTGTGACATTAAAGTGTCTTTTGTGAAAAAAAATATCTTTGGGGCTCTTGTGAAAGAGCACTGGCTCTGTTGCATGCTGTTTTGGATTGGAGTTGTATGCGATATACCCATCTCCAACTCAGACTGGTGTTTACAGGAGGAGACCGATATCATTTTTTATTATTATATACAGAGTAAACATGTGGTACTCTTGTAAACATGTATTCTCGACACACTCAGAAGCGACTGCTGCCGGTGGTTCCACTTTATATTTGACATTTGTTTTGTACCAGAGGTTTTATTAGCTCAGACTGGTCATCTTTTGCGAATAATCTCTTGTCATAGTATCACTGATTTTAGTAGTTTGCTTTCTCAGCTTTCTGTTAGAAGGCCTTAATGCTTCCTGACTTCAAAGGAGTGCGAACACACCATTTGCCTTTTGTATTTAACTTGGAAAATGGGACTAATTGGCCAGACAAAGGCGTAACTCGTTGGAGTAGCTCAATGATGTCACTTGAGAAAGGCGGGGAACTGCGAGGCTTATCTTAAATAACAGGAGCTGGATTGGAATGCCTTCGTGACCGCTTTTCTTTCGGTTTCGGCGGCTGTGAGATGTATTTCCAAAGCTCCAACGGTATCGAGGCCCTTTCTTTGAATTGAGCAAAATTCATTTCGCGATAATTATGAATGGCCAAACCCCCCGGTGGTACTAAAACAGGGCTGTGACACAGCGGCACGGTGTTTCTAAACCCTACGTGATCATGACATTGACCTCCAGCGCCACCATAAACAGATTTCAAAATTCGCAATCTGAAACCCACACTTGTCGGACGATCCGATGGTATGTGCAACCAAACAGTCGTGTAAAGTAGGAGCTGCAGCCCAACGATCACCTCACGTCGGCCCATTCCGAGGTGCTGTGTCTGAAGAGGATGATTAAGCTTCTCATTGTCTCGTCGGGTCCGGGTATTTACAGTGATGCTGGCCCATTTCCGAGCCGCTTATGTAAAAATGATCTCCATCGCGCCCATTCCTGTCACCGGACTCCGTTCGGGAGCGTTTAACTGCTGAAAAAAATGTACCACCATCAAGTTATGACGTGAAAAGTGTATCGTTATAACGATGACAATGGATAAGATGTTTTGGCATATTTTCACATTCGAACCGTACATTTTCACGTTATTACAATATGCAAACGTGTCATGTTGTGAGACTCGTCTTTTTTCATCATAAAAGCATCTATCACGTTTAAACATCTTGGTTTACCGCCAGCTTCGAGGTGGGCTTCATTCTCAGTCTTTATTTCTCTTTAAATCCGTGACCGTCGCTGTCTCTCCCCCAGTCTATCATTCTGTTATTTTATGTCTTTGGACATGCTGATTACCCCTCAATCACTGCCTGTCCAGGCTCATAATTTTTTTCGGCAATCCTGGGGCGCAGTGTTCTCTGGGTTGCCTCACCCTATTTCACACCAATAATTATTTTCTTGACGAAAATGCAGTTCCCGCCCCTGAAGTATGAACGCGTGTTGTCAAAGCCGATTATTAGCTCATCTCAGCCCACAGCCAATAGATTGTTTGGTTCTGGTACGCGGCTGTGTGCACAGAATAACCAACAAATAGAATCACATTTTCTCCGCTCGGAGTGACGTTCACTGTCCTCGGCCAACGCAAGTCATTTTTTTAAAAATCACTGCTCACAGTAAGTGAGCTGAGCTAATGTTGAACCTCGAACCCTTGAACTTTTGCCCCGTGAAATGTCAGGAGTAAGGCTCTGGGGCCGAAATGACCCCGGGACGCAGCAGCAGCAGCTTTTGCCGGAGTTTCGAGCTGTGATTCTGACACAATTTGAAAAGTGCGGCAGAAGCCATGCTGCTCTTGCATGCTGCATTGCCACCATGCGGAACCAGTCGTGGTCGCATGTGCGGTGGCACCCGTACTCTTGACGCGGCCACTGCATTTTTTCTTGGCCTCCGCTCTTTCGTACTTTTGAACCTTCTTTCGTGGCGAGATAAGTCATTTTGTGAAGATCTAAAAGAGAGAAACTTAGCCCACTGTCATTCTTCTGCACATTCGCTGTGTGCCGTGTATTGTATTGTCTCATTAGTCATAGCTGAGTTGAATTGAATGTGTTTAGTGAGCCAATGACTTTGATCTCCGTCTTACCCACTCACACACAGACGACCACGTGCCCAAAATATGCAGATGTGGTATCGTAAACATTTAGGTGCTCTCTCAAAAATGCCAGGGTGGATTTTGCGCGGTTACTCCTTCATTTCACGGCGCACCGGAATGACCTGACATTTGCAGCGTGGGTCATAGGTTACGGCCTGTTAATAGTCAGGAGTATTTAAAACTCTGATTTTCGGTTTCTCTCGTCACGATTGGGTGCTTCAACTGGAGGGGAGGAGTTCAATTTCCCGGTGACAGATTTTCCCCCACAAGTTGTGAAATATTAGTTTATGGTGGGGAATCGATCGCAGCGCAGAATTTATTGCTCAGACATTTAGACACCGTTGCCTCTGGTTTAATGACATTTGAAATTTGCTAGGAGTCACCTGGTATAAGGAGAAATTGACCCCCCCCCCCTCTCTTCTCGCTCTCTTCTTCTTCCCCTCCTTTCCCTCCACTTCAAACGTTAACCCAAGCCCAGTTGCCATGACGATCCAATCTATGCAGCGTGTTTTGTTTTTTTTTTGATGCTGCAAAGTGCTCAAACCCCCCCCCCGCTGCTGTGATATGACTGCCATCGCGCTACCAAACCAGGTGGCAGCCTTCCTCATGGAGCCCTTTCAAAAAAAAAAGAAAAAAGAAGGGCATTCAGCCAGAAGACTTTGAAGTCCCACTGTAGACAAGCTCTCAATGCGAGAACATGCTTCCTTCCCCATTCATCCCCGGCTTTGACTCTGACCTCGTGTCGCTCCTCAGGTTGTTGCAGTGCCAATGCTGCAAAACTCCCGCCCAATATTGCCTTTCGGCTGAAAATGTATGTAGAGAAAAGAGGAGTGTGTACTCCTTTTGCATACAAACCACGGGAGAAAAACGCTTGCAAAGAGACAATATTCAACCGCCGTCACATCTAAGAGGAATGAGTCATAGATCCTCCAGTTCGCTCAACCCGCCGTAGGTCCCGGTACTCAGCTTTGGTCCTCTGTCAACCACTGTGCCGAGATTTTAAGCCAGATATCAACGAATGGCCAGATTACATATTCACCTGTCTTACGTAAAGCAATTGGATTTCACCAAAATTGTCTTTGTGTGTGCGGTCCAGGTCAGAAGTTCGCACGGTGTGCAAGTTCAAGCTGAGGACTGAAATGAAATGACTTTTTCGCAGTCAGAACAGAACGCTTTCAATTCTTCCTCTAAAGAAAGAAGTAAAATTGGCAAATTCCTCATTATGCCTCCGCCGCGACCAGCCGGATGTTTCCAGGTTATCTGTCCGTCTGTCCCATTCTCTTGAACGAAATACCTCGGGTATAGATCGCAGGCTTCACCTGACTAGATTGTAAGGGTCAAAGGTCAAGACCACCGTAAATATGCATATGTTGCTGGTCAGAGCTGGAGAATGTGTACGCCAAAACACAAAAAAACAGACATAAGGTCAGGGACAAATTCACTGCTGATGTCAACATGTGCAAGCCCTGCGATGCTCTGGCGGAATGGATCCTGTATGGATCATTCGTACTGATGCAATATGCCTAAATATGTTCATTGTTGCCATAAGCTGCAACTTCGTCGTTGACATGATCAGTTTCCTGTTCAGGAGTGCACGAAAGTAGCTCTTGATTTTTGACTTGAATGTCTCGGGGTTGGAGGACAGACCAACTCGACAAGCCTCCTCGGGATCATTTCATCGGCGTGTGGCATGCTTGCTCGGTTTCATAACGCACGCTGCATTCATTTTTGAAGCCAGCTAACGCATAAAGAGCTGTTGCCTGTCTTTTTCTCCGCTCCGCACCTCAACTAATGCATCGAGCCGGGTCTCTCCTAATCATGGAAGAGCCTCAATCAATTTTATTTAACCCGGATCGGGGCAGCGAATGGCTGAGGCTCGAGTCCCATTTGCTGATGAGGCAATTTGAGGCGTTTTGCGTTGGGCAATTTTCCCGGGGCTCCCTGCACATAAACGAAACGACCAGTTGCCCGCGTGGAGGACTGAAAACCTAAAGTTTTTTTTTTTTAAGTTCCTTTCAAAGACACAGATGTTTATGATGTTGTGTGGATTGCTGTGTAGCAATCAAAGGGTCCTTTTTTTTCCCCTTTTTTTTGATCCTGTTAATCATTGACGCCGACAGAAACCCTCGAATTATACTTGTCTTATACTTTGTATTATTGAATTGCTTTGATGCAGACTCATCAAGAGTAATTACATCAGATATGCTCCTGATATTATATACGAGGGCTGTAATTCCCGCCAGCGAGGGGTTTCTGGGTTTTTCCTGCCGCCCTGCTGCTTTTCATTTTAAGCCAAATTCCTTTGTGCTGGGCAATTATCTTGCCTCTGTCTCTCCGTTTCCAAATGTCCGTGTCAGATTGCATATTAACAACACACCGAGGGACTTATTTCGGCCTTTATTGTGCGTTATTAACATCTCTACGCGGTAAATGAAGAAATGGAACAATTTTTGATTTCTTTTTTTGTCAAATGAATTGTGTAACAACCAAAGATAAAGTGCAACACCTGCCACGACAGATTGCATTACATTTGAAACCACAACCAACTATAGTACTGTACTGTATAGTACGTATAGTATGTTCTCTCCGATAATGTATCTTATTTTAGACTGTAGACGTGACCCGATTTTGACCGGTAAGTATAGTTGGAGTGAATTCAGAGAGTTTCATGCCATGCACTCACTCTTGTCCGTCACAGACTTTTCCTGAGAATCCCCTCTTCCTCCTGCCCTCCCATTTCTGCTCCAGCAACTTAGTGTGTCACAAATGTGGGTCAGTCGACTTCTCCCCCCCGCCCCCCTCCCCCACCCCACTAAAGTCAAATCCGTTTGGTGAAATTAAAGGAAGGCATCCATTTTTAAAAGCTCGGAGGCGCTCAGGGGGCCAAACGTGAGACGCCAGCTACTATCCGAAGACAACGGGTGCTGCGTTCTGGGAAAGAGAACAACGGCGTCCCTGTTGGAAAAAGGGGAAGATAGGGGAAACGGAGAACATGACTTTTTCATCAGTCGTCTTTGCCGAGATGGTGCTGGTGCCAGAGTGCTGGTGGAAACCTTTTTAGACGGACTTGTGTTTCTCCCCGCTGTTTTTTCCGCTCTCGTCGTTAGATCTGTGGCTTTTTCATTTGAATCAGAAGCTTTCAGGTCCTGTTGATCAACACTCCTAATTGCTGGCGGCGTGATTGCCAGGAAAGAGGATGAGGATAATGGCTTCGGAGTTGCCGTGATCGAGAGACATTCTCTGTATATTTTTGTGTTACGTTATGTGAAGAGGGAGACGGGAGTATGGCCAGAGAGAGATTAAGGCAGAAACTCGGGAGAGGAGACACAGTCGCCGAAAAAGAGAGAGACAAATAGCTTTGCCTTCGCTCAGGATGTGGAAAGGGCCTTTTTCTCAAGCGTCCACTTTGTCTGGACTTCAAAGGGGCCCATGGGTTCCTCTTACAAGGTGTCTAAACGAGGCGATGTCCAAGATGAGAGCCCGAGGGTCACCGTATCAGCCAGTGGCAGCGGCGGGACTCACAGGACTGCAGGGCCACAAGCACACCGAGGCGGATTAAGCCCTTTCGTCCCACAGATTTAAATACTGGGATGGTGGCGTGGCTCATTCGTGGAAAAGTGTGTCCCGCAGTTGGGAGTGCAGTCCGTGGGGTAGGCATGTTATTCTCGATCAATTGTGAACAAACATACAACAGGAGATTTTGTCGTATAGCGAGTCATTTCCCTCCCGTAGGTTCCGCACAGTCTCAAGCTGGATAAAAACACGCATTTTCTAGAGCGGCGTGTGTCTCCTTTGAGGCGTGGCGCTTTTTTCACATTAAAACAATCCCGGGCCACACCAGCAACCAACAATGATAGAAAATGACTCATTTGGGCTTAGTACGGCATATATAATCACAATTAAGTCTCTGGACCTGTGTATATACTCGCTCAGTGTGAAATCTGGGCCTGTTGAGAAATGATTTTCTGTAACTAATGAATATTTATGGACCAATTCAGTGAAATTGGATAATTTCACAAGGCACACCCGACGACCTCTCAAGGCGCACTACAGTAGTGTGTCCGGGCGCGGTGGTTGAAAATCCCTGTTCTAGGAGCGACTGACGAGTCATTTAACATTGTTAGGTGATGCTGATCAAAATCAGATATTCCACTGCGGCAGACCAGAGCGTTCCACAGTGCGCCCGAAGGAAGCCGCGCAGATAGAGGTGAAGACATAGAAAGGGGGGGGAGGAGGAAAAAGTGGAAGAAGACTCAGGGAGGGATGGCGCGTTCGTTCGTTGCGCCGGCGTGGGCTCGAACGCGACCAGATGCGAAACGTCATCCGTCAACATTAGAGCTGAGGCTGAGGGTGGAAGGGCGGAGGAAAGGAGGATGAGAAGGATGAGGAGGATGAGGAGGGACGGAGGAGACAGGTGTCCATGGAGAGGATAAGTGTGACGCGTGACGAGGACTGGTGCACGTCCGAGGCACTGAGACGGACAGGAGAGGACACGGCAAGTGAGGGGTAGAAAGGGGGAGGGGGCGGGGGGGGGTTGAAAAAATCCTGCCAGAAGCAAAACGCAGACAGGGCTAGAGAGAGAGAGAGAGAGAGAGAGAGACGGATGAGGGAAGAGGTTCCCTCGCTCTCTGTCATCCCACTGAGCTCTGTTATCTATCAGAGAGGAGTACACTCCCTCCAGTGTCCCTCGCTTCAGTCCATCCGTCACCGCGTCGCGCAAGTGTGCGTCTGCGAGTGTGCGCGCGTGCCCGTGGTTTCCTTGGTCTAGCACGGCTCAGAGGAAAAGTGTGTGTGTGTGTGTGTGTGGGCGCTGGCGAACGGGTCACCTCAGCATCTCTCCCAGTGCCCCAGTGTTGTTGGAGTGTTGTGGAGCTTGACAGCCAGATTGACTCTGTGCATTTGAATGCGCAAGGTGTGTGTTTTAATATGCGCATAGAGAAGCATGTGAGTGTGTGTATGCCTTCATGTATAGTACAAAGATTCCCGTGTCCTTTATCTGTATTGTGTTTTTTTTTTTTTTCCCTGTTTTTCGCGGAGCGTGTCGGCTGCCGATAGCCACTATCGCCCGCCGCCCTTCTTCCCCACTGCTCGGGTTTGTTTTTGATTTACTGCAGGGGGCCCTTCTCTTGTCCTCCCTCCTTTGTCTCCTTGTTTCCCCCGTCCTTGGTGACCTCTAATCCCTGTGTCCTCTCGCCGTCCGTCCGGGGCTTTCCACATATTTATGACCCAACCTTCAGATCACGCAGGTGTGTCGGTGTGCCTGTTCCGGCCGCAAATCCGGGTGGATAGATTATTCTCCTATTTTCTCAACATCCCTGACAGAGAAACCCATTTTGAATGTAATCTGGATTTTGACTCGACAGATGACTTAAAGATCTCCTCGGGTGGAGGTAAATCATACAGTCTGAAAATGTGCTCCGTCTTCAAACTCTCCGCCCAGAGACGTGGCAACAAACAAGCGGTGTTCAGAGACATGTCAATGAGCCGCCCACCGTCCGCGATGTATTTCTTGTTTTGCGAGAGACATTTTCCCTCTGTATAATCACATTACACCAAGGCTAAGGAAAAACACGCCGCTGCGGTGGTCTATGCTCTTTTATTTTTGCACATTACCAGGAGAGATTCCCCTTTATCGGTTGCTCACGACAGCACTGAATCATTTAAAGATTTCATTTCGGGTTTTATGATGATGCATAGGAAGGGGAGCCGGCGGAGGAAGGGGTGCGCGGGGCGGAGGGGACGGATGAAAAACCGAGTGAATTGGTTGCTCAGTTGGAATAGGCCCTCGGGCAGCCTGGCGGCAAAGCCAGACTCTTTAACATGCCACAGCTCATTTCTATCCCACTTCAGAACTTAGGACCCATGTGTAAGATATTTAGAGCCTTCCATGATATAAAAAAAATAATAATAATAATAATAAAAACACTTTTCTGTTTGGTACAACTTTCTAGTGCTTTGGCCTGACTCACTTCAGGTGAGTAGGTTTGGGTCTTTTTCAGTTCAGGGCTGTTGGAGTCGCGAGAGTGGATGTGACTCTCAGCCAAGCTCGAGCACAGCTCTCCACCAACCATTCTGCCCCCCCCCCCCATAACAGCATGTGTTTCCTGGCAGCCGAGTGTTACTGGAGGGCCACTTATAGGAACGGCACATGTGCAGCTTTCGTGTGTTTTGTTCTTATGAGTAATTGCTCTGTTTATGATTAAGGGGGACGATGCAGCCCATGCCCACGACCCCCTGATCCGGAGCCAGTGGGCACTTTGAATGTTGCCGTGCATAGAGTATGCTCCAATTTAATTGGTTGTGCAATGCGCCACATAAAACCTTTTTTTTTATTTTATTTTTATTTTATTTTTTACTTCTGCTGTTGCACTCTGGGTTGCCGCATGGGCAAACACAGGCTGCCTTGGCTTCCAGAAAGTCTGGGGAGGCTTTCTGCATTTACTACAGGCTTATTCTGGTCCAGGGATGGCCTGAGGGCTTTAGCCGTCCGTTCTGACAAGTTATGACAGTATAGTCTATGTGACCTCATGACACTCGGGTCTTTTGAGCAGACCGCATTTTACTGGCCCCAGCCTGATATGGGCATGCAGCTAGATGAAACATGCCAAATGCTTGTTAGTGGATTAATGTCCAGATTTTATTAAAAAAAATATATATTTTAAAGGAAATCATTTGATGTTATTGTTTGACTATATGTCATTGCTATCATTGTTTTTGTGGCGCAGATTTAAGCTTTTTTTCGCCAAAGGCCAAAAGTGGGGCTGAAGTGCATTTTTTCTCACCGCCGGCATTGGCCTAATAAACTAGGCGGTCTTCTCTCGGACGGAACCCTCTTCATTGGCTTTTCTGCCCTCTCTTTCTTTGTTCCTTTTCTTCCGTTGCTCGGCAGAGGCCCCCGATGCCTGGAGGAGTGCACGTCCATTTTGAAACCCGGTGGTTGGCAAAATGAGCATGCCAACCTGTGGCTTTGAGTTTCCCCCGCTGCCACTTATTCTTTGTCTCCGATCCCGCCTTTCATTCGGTGTTTCCTTAACCTCCTCTCCCTTTCTTCCCCGCAGCGGCACATCCGTCCTCCGCCGCAGAAACTAGGTTGTTGCTTCAAAGGCTCCGAAAGGGTGAATTCAGAGTTGCCTTCCCCATTGTACATTCTCAGTATTTCTTCCCAAGAGATTTTTTTGGTCTCCTATGTAGATGTAGATAAATAACTAAAAAGGATAGATAGCTAAATGCCTGAAACGGTGGCGCGTCTCACAGCGAAATGGCTCACAGATCGATGATGAATTTCCCGAAGCTTCGCAGATAAACACCACCCATCCTTGCCTGATGCTTTTAAAACGGATGGCTTTAATTTGAAAGGGAAGGCAACATATTGCGGGTGTTGTGTGAACAGCAGCTCCGTGGACAAACAGGCACAGAAAACAGGGCCCGGGGCCAGCGCAGGTTAAGCGTGTACATTCATTTCTGTCGATCTCTGCCGCTGGCCCTGCTCGCTTTCCGGACGTGCGCCGGATCCCAATGGGCTTCAGCAAAGTGGCGGATCCCTGCCCTCAGTTCTTTAAAGCGCGCGGCGAGTGGGAGGAAAGTAGTGCAGGAGGGGCTGTGATCAATAGGAGGAGGCGGCAGAAATGAACAGACGAAGAACATAACACGTCATGGTAAATGAATGGCCCGAAATGAGCAGGAGAAATGATGGCGCGGCTGAAAGAGAGCCCTTTAATCGAGCGCCTGTGCAGCGTCTGCAATCATAAATCCCAGCAAATATTAATAATATGTCATTGCCATCAAGTTCTATTCCCATCAGCACAATGAGTAAGCCTCCGCCAATGCTGACTCAAGCATTTGGATGTCGCGGCACGCGTTTATTGCCTTTAGCTGTGCGCTGCGTGAGCAGCCCGTCCGCCCCTCACTGGCTGTTTGCTATTTACCTTTCAAAAGAAAAGCTCTGTCGGTTAATGACGTCGTAGACCGGCCTGGAGCTCCATTAAAGGCGCAGGGCCAGAGGGCACACAGAAAAAGGGCCGCATCGCCGGGGCTGCTTCCCGAAGCCCCCGCCGCTCCTCGAGGCCCCCCGCGCCGCGTTCCGCCTCTCTCAAGTGACTTCAAAGGTCGTGCCGATGTAGGCGTTGACCTTTGACTCAGAGGCTCCCTGCTACCTTGCGAGCTGCGACCACCTAATACAGTTCATGCTTCACGTGGCAGGAAAAGGGGGAACATAGAGGGCTTTGGCTCCTGCTTTTCTTATTTGGAGACCGTGTCCGTGCAATCTACTGCATCAAAGTGGCAGCACTTTTATCGGCAGTTGCTGCTATTAGTTAATATTTAAGTTTCTGTTGATGACTGCAAGTACTGGTGGTCTAAGCTTCATTCTTCATTAGAATTTCTTTAAATATTCTCTTGCCATCAATGCACATCCAGTACAAAAACAAATTGCAATTTTCCACTAGAGTTAGTAAGTTATAATTAGAATTTAAAAGTTAAAATTGAAAACAATTGTGGGTGGCCAGTAAGACACGGTTGTACGTAGGAATTTGTAGATAAGGAAGTAATCCGGGTGCAATTTTTTCACCGAGCTCATGGCCTTGAGATAATCAGATACTGGGCTGGAGATTGACTCAAGGCCCCGTTGCTCCTTGTCTCGCCCAGATAATGCCTGAGTGGACATACAGTTCACTCTCGTTAATTTTCCACCTCATGCCCTGGCTCCCTCTCAGACAGATGAAGAGAGAGATAATTCAGAGTGATAGAGGGATCTGGTGTCTGAAGCAAAACAGCCGAGCTCTTCGGTTTCAATTGCATTTTTTTGATAAGTTTACTGCAAATCAGATTACTGGCTATTTAAGGGACAGCAGGCTTGCAAATAATCATTAAAGCAGTTCATTGATGGACTGGATGTGTGTATGGGGCAGGGTGGATGTATCATCTGTGTGTAGTGTGTGTCAACTTGGACACGTTTTGCCTTATCTTAGGTTGACATGGTAGTTAGAGTAAGAGCTCATTTCTAAATTCAGATTACTGAGTGGACGTTCTGCATGCATTACTTTATATTGTCAATATTGAAGGGCTCTCAACTTGGATTCTGCTCCACTTTGCCTATGCATCACCATAGTACGACGTGAAATGGAATAAAATGGAATAAAAAACAGTGACATTGCTTCCCACACGGCTGTATCAATTATGCATCATGGTTTCCATTCACCTAAAACGCCTTACGTTTTACGTTTAGGATAGTAATTATGATAACATGCATGATGTTTTCCAAATTTAGTATACCACCTCATGGTAACTCATTTTTGTCTACCATACAAACAGCTGAGCATAGCCAGGCTGTTGCAGGTGTCATGCAGCAGCAGAACATTGTGTCTGTCATGTTACGTGTGCACCTAACAAGTTTTTTTCTCCCTAAAAGTAATTCCAATGTTGTAATGCAGGCATGGCGACAGCCTGTCACGAAACCCATTTCCCTGTAGCCCATCAGCTTATCTAATTAAGACAATGTCCGGGACCTATTTTTGCATTCATATGCAATTTCATACTTGTGAGGCACAAATACTGATGATGAATGATCTATGATCTTGTCTTAGTGTAATAATAATAATTGGCACTTAGGCGGGTGCAAATTCTCAAGAGGCTTGCATCTATCTGCACTGAATCACTCCCATGTGACATTGGGTATTGAGGCGCACGTTGCTCCTTCTCACAGGTATGGATATGCAGGCGGCCACTCCCAGGTGCACTGAACAACGTTGTGTCTGAAAAATTAAACTCACATTCGACACTGGCACTGATTAGGGGTGGAAGAAAAAATAGATATTCTGCAATATGATTCAATGACGCGATACAGTGACATTCTTTTACAGCGCTGTATCGATATTTTCATGGTGATTTACATAGCTTTTTAGTTCTTGTTTTTGTGTTGTATTTAAGCCTCCGGCCGCTAGATGGCACTGCAGCAGGCATTCCGCCAATCGACAAAGATCTCGCAGGCGTTGCTAGCATGTAGCATTAGCTGTGGGCGTTCCTGGAACCCTTTTAGCGCACAGTAAAGAGATTCAGTATTCTTTCGGAATACTGCAAGTATCTTTTCTTTCTATATCTCTATAAGTCTTAAATCCTAATTTGAAAAGCACCTCAAATTTTAAGGTTACATCGACAGATGCTAAGTACTTTGTTTAAACTGCACAAAAATACAGTTATGGTACAGGGCCCATGTACAATAGCACTTTTTCATTTCTAAGTCAAGAATTTCTGTGTTCTCAGATTATTTCCGCTACACATCCCTAATACCTGTGTGTGTATCTGAAACGGTTCTTTTTTACAGGATACGGACCTACTGGACATAAGCTACATAAAAGACGCCAGAAATGGGAAGTGTACCAAGACACCAAAGGTAAGCCCAAACTTCACTTGTTGTAGTTGGTTGGCCAGCCATTTTTTACTCTGATGTGAATTTCGAAACTACATTTATTTAGATGCTGTCTATTATTTTTTTATTCTTGCCTGAGCACTAATATGCATTGACTCAAGAACAAGTTCGTTCCTTCTTGTTTGTCCTTTGAAGCTCTGGCAACACAGCGGGCAGCATCATGAAGGGGAGGGGGTATTGTATGTGGTGATGATATGCTTTGTAAGTGTTTATTTTTGCACCGAAATGGAAGGCATGAGTGGGCGTGAGCCCGTCCATGAATCAGACACCGTCCGTATTCATCTTGCCAAGAACTATGTGGTGGGTAGGATGCAAATTGGTTAAGGGGCCTGTAATGACTGACGTTTAACACATTGATTGACATGTGTTTGCGTGCGGATGTGTGTGTGTGTGTGTGTGGGGGGGGGGGGCTTTTGTAACTGTTCACAGTCCATCTGCACATAAAATGCTTACTGAGCGACGTGAAGACAAAAGAGAGGGATTGAGGATCAATTAACACCCAAGACCGACAAATGTGATTTGAACGGAAACCCACACAATGACAGTACATGGATGGCTTCCCAGGAAAATAATAGGGTGGCCAGATTGCAACTTTTCGCAGCTAATTCAAGACGTAACATTTTGACACACTTTTTTTTTTTTTTAATCCTGCACACTAACTGCCAAGGAATTGGCACATCCGATGCAATTACAAAGGCAAATTCATTTCTCGCACTTGACGTTCCACTCACCGAGCCACGATGAGAACAATGACCCGTTCTAGCCCACTTTTTATAATTTTTCTCCACATAATAAGTCAATTTCAAAGAGCTTGTGGACCTAGTCGCTCTTTTGATGTTTTTTACAAAGCCACAGTCATCTTCATCAGTTTGACTTGGTGCAGCATAAGAATGTGAAGGTGTGGGGGGGGTCCCACACTGCTTCACTATCTAGGCAGAGAGCAATGATGGAATGAGTACAATAACACAGAGAGGATTCATGCATTTCTAAACAGCTTTAGAGAGCGATGCTACCCAGGCAGGAGACAAGGCCACGTGACGGTTGAGATGGTCGAAGCATTGGAAATCCATTACGGGGAGATGGAGTGGCGATGCACCCTGGGCATGGTAATGGGAGCACAGTGAGACACAGTGTCTGAGGGGTTGACGAGATGAGGAGAGGAAGCCTGGGAAAGGGGAGGTTGCAGAGCAGGTTGTGGCGAGGAAAGGAGAGAGGGCAGAGAGATGAGACGGGTGGGGAAAAATGCGAGGAGATTTTTTTTCAACAGGCCAATTGCGGAGAAAGGACACAGAGATTATGTGTGGTCAAAGGAAGGGGTAAGGTGACAAGCGCAGATGATACCAGGCGGCAGTGGCTGTAAGTGGGCAACACTTTTCCTGGCTTTCTTCTCAAGCTTCTTTGTGAGTGGTGGAGGTTCGGAAAAGGTCAAGGCATGGCTCACTTCAGCTAGAAAGATGGACAAATGCACGAAAAGCCGAAAGCATCTCTTTCTCGCCAACCTGTGATTTGCGTCGGATAATAACCGCTATCGGCTGTGCAGAATTCTTGAAAACACGCGCTTATGGATTGAAAAAATCACACAACTGTTTGTGGTAGAGCCACATATCCTGTAAGTACGCTGCGCGTGTGCTCAAAACGCACTCCCATGGCAAAGTAGCATTAAAAGCTGCTTGGTTAAATATGATGCCTTCCAACGAAAGTCAATGAAACCAATCAATATTCGGCGTACTGTACTCAGATGCAATTCTGAGTACAGTACGTTGAGTATTGATGATGAGAGGGTAACCTGAGGACTGAGTGGCTCCAGACGTGAATGCATTTTTTGTTCTTGTAAGTAAACACATACCCTGCAAGTCATACGGCTGATTCGATTACCATTTTTCCCCTTTTGACACCGTTGCCTCTGTGGGTCTTGTATCGACACGCGCCTCCCTGGTTAAAGCTTTGTGCCTCTCAAGGCTCTACCCGGACATCGAGCGCTCTCAGCGCTCCCCTAATTCCTCCGGGCAAGTTGCAGGAAAGCGGCACTCTTACTGCGGCGAGACGAGATGCTGAACTCGCCGTGACGCGTCGGCAAAGTGGCCTCCAGAAGTGCTTTCGCTGTGCCGCCCGCATCGGGGGTCGGCGTGTCAGCCGAATAATGTCAGTCTGAGACGCAATCAGTGTGAGCAGGCCGCCTCGAAAGAAGAAATGGGCTCCGGGTGAAATGGCCTGGCTGGCTGTCCTTCTTTTTTAGCCCGTGTTTGCGCTGCAGCTCGAGTTGCCTCGTCCTGTCGTTGGAATTTGGGTTTGGACGTCATCAAGAATGGGAGAGCGCGCGGGCCGCGGGCTCGCAGTGTGTGTGTGTGCGTGTGGGCGATTTGTCTGACCTGTGATGAACTGATGTCACCTTACCCACAGCCTCCAGCTGCACTGTTATGATTCATAATTTTTTTCCAGGGAACACGCAGACACACAGACACACAGACACACAGACACACAGATACACGCACGCACGCACGCACGCACACACACACACACAGCAGTAGTCACTACTATTTGTATATTCTACTTGTACACAGCGCAGCCCTAGAATGACGAGGCCCCTACAAAAGCGGCGCCCTTTGTCCGACACTGCTCAGGCTGCCCATGCTAATTAGCATGTGTCCACCCCATCGTCGGTCAGGCTGATTAGGTCAGCCGCTTGTCAAAATGACAACAGGCAACCCCTCGTGCGACGGGTGGCGCCGAAATAAATCACACTCCTAGGTCTGTCGGGTGAAGCGCGGCACTAATAATCGTCCGCTTCCTATTCTGGCGAATAGCTTGAGCCTTTCCCATATTCTATGCAGAGAACAGGCCACGGAAAGCTGAGAAGGCATGTGGTGTTGTCTCTAAATCTGTATGCTCATTTCTGATTTGGATATCACAGAGTATATATTCAACTGCAGTGGCAGAAGCACCTGAATTGTGTGTATGTAAACAGCATTTAGTAGTCGCTCAAGTCATTAGGAAAGCCCTCTGATAGTTGATTGAAATGTTAGTGGCTCATCAAATGACAACGACATCCCTGTATTTTTAATTACTGTATGACAAAGGTGTAATTAACAAAACTTTACACCTACGGAGCCCGCAGATTCAATTCTGATCCCACATTTGCACTAATGCTTGTGTTTTGGTGTCGTGAAAGAAACAAACTATGGAGCCTATTTTAGATCAGCTAAAGCCTTCACACAGCCTTTGTTTCACACGTGCGAAAAAGCCCCTTGGTTCCTGTTACGGGCCTCGCTGTTCCAAACCGACCATTATTATTGTCTCTTTATTAAATCAGAAGATTAGCTTGTTCCTGCACGGCGTGTTCCCTTATCTCCGCACCCACCGAGGACCTAAAAAAAAAAACAATAACATCTTCCCTTTGCCGTCGAACAAACTACTCCATCACTCTGCACATTTCTCCTCTACATCATTACGCCCCTCTGCACACCGTGAAGGACGTCATTTCAGGCTCTCTCTCCGTTCCTCCCTATTTCTGTCGGGATTTTTTTTTTCTTTGCATGAGGGTCCAAGAGGAGAGTGCAATCAGCATCATCGCGATGCGGCTTCCAGTAGGAAATTGTCTCCGTGAAATGTTCCCGCCTCCACGCAGTGTCCGTGAAGGTCAGGCTGTAATATACATCCGGAATTGGAATAAGACCTGTTGTATCTTCTCCTTCTTCTTCTTCTTTTTTTATATAAAGAAGGATGAGGCATCAAGCACAGCTGCCGGCTACGCTGTAGGAGGGCCGGATGTGCAGAGCGCGGTGCGCTGGTGATTATTTTGTTGCGATTGCGTCACAGAAGAGGAGGAATTCATAGCCGGTCGATGCGGTGCGATGAGTGCGGCAGCTGGCTATAGGGACCCTCGCTTCGAGACACTCGGACTCTGAAAGGGTTTCGGCGGCAGTATTGGTAAATTTCGCACGTGCACCAGAAGGCCTGCTTATTGAGGCTTTCGCCAAAAGGCTCAACAATGACCTGCTGAGTTGGAAACAAACTGATTCTTGGCGTGTTGTCACGGAGGAGAGTTTACGACTGAGGGGAGTCGTCTGAACATGGGCAGCCGCTGTTGCCGACATAGTGACACGTGAATGAGTTTATTCTCATACAACTGGGTGTTTAATTTGTTTGCGCTTTTTTTGATCGCCACGGCTCTCCTTGTTGTTTGGATAGCGGATCGCCCATTGGCAGGTATGCAGAAAGTAGAATTCAGCGCGACAGGTTTGCTGTCCTCCAGAGCTATTTGTTCCTCCGGACGTTTTTGGTTGTGAGGCGAGGGGGCTGCCGCCACCGGCGCTGCCGCGGCTCTGAGCTCGCGGCAGAGAGGGCGGCTGCTAAATACGGAGCGGCTTGTGTGTCCCCCGGCAGTGTAAGAGGATCCGGGAGAGGCCTGCGCACCATTAGCACCGCTGCTCTGTCTGGCCGACTAAGTCGGCTAAGGCTCTAGCCCCCCGCAGCAGTAAGTGCTTAACAGCTCTTCTGAGTGCACAGAAAGCTACCGCAGGGTGTAGGTCTGCCCGCTTTATTTTTCGATGCGTTATCGGAGGGTTTGCGGCTGTGATTACACTGATGGTAATCGCGAAACGCTGCACGCCGTATCCAAACTATAGTAAGCCCAACTTTTGACTTTTTCCTTTGCAGTTTTCGTTTTCCAAACCCTGCCCTGTTTGACCTTGTGACCAAAAAAACGTTTTTTCGCTGCCACATGTCGCGTCACCCTATTTAGAGAGCGGGGCAGTAGCTCCGACACGACCATTAAAATAAGGAAAGAAACACCGGCGTGGCAGCATAATGCCCCGTTTTAAAATGTCTACCAGTGTTTGTTTCCATTATCTTTGCCATCTGGTGTGTATTGATGATGGAGCAGGTCACCGTCAGGGCTCCAGCTGCCGCAACCGCAGCCCTTCAGATCTACTGTAATGTATGGCGAGGCCTCGGTCTGACCCTGGACACAGCCGGCCATACAAGATGAACCGCCGAGGAAGCCTGGGAAAATGAGATAGTATACTTGGTATTCTGTGTGCTACTGCACACGCTGTATACGGACAATACAAGTGTCTGCAGTTGTGCCACAATGACTGACGTCCAGTCGGGATATATGAGCTCCGCTGATGTGTGTTTCTTTTTTCCCGCACAAAGGCTGCCAATGAGTGTTAGCGTCACGGTGACGGGGGGATATTCCCGACAGCAGTAAGAGTTCAAATTTAAGTCACTAAAAATAACCCCCAGGCCCTCTTTGATTCAGATATGTCTGACTGCGTCACCTGCTGTTGACATGTTATACATTGTGATGCTCAGCATTTAGACATTTAGGGCAAGACTGTTTTGTGTCCAGGGGTGTGGGGCAATTTTTAATATATCCAAGAGATTTAATAATGTGTGCATGAGCTCGTGTTGCACACGTAGCACTGTAATATAACAGCAACCCCTCGTCTCACTCACATCCCAGGGAGAGCATTTGTAATCCAAACCCAGGTCTCACCTGCTGCACGCAGTCAGAGTGAAATAACAGTTGATCCCAGCTTACATGGTGACATTCAGGCATCGCTGCTTACCTGTGAAATGCGGTGGGATGAGCGTGGGCAGCACATAGCCGGTAGCCTGTGGATTAGCGTCACATGGCAGTGTGCCGTCATAGTGTACCCGAGACCGTTAAGTGTTTTTTGTGATGAAGTAATGATCAAAGCGATGTGGTTCGCTGAATGTAAAAGGAAACTTTGTGTGTGCGTGCGTGCGTGTGTGTGTGTCTCATTGATTGATCAATACAGCCAAAAATAATCACTCACTGTTTTAAGGATTGGCCACGGCTTTCAGCAGAACAAATGACATCCCCCCCCCCCCCACAAAAAACACCCACCCCCCCCCCCCCCCCCCCTTTTTGCCTTCCCCAGTGGACTCACACTTAGAGACAGTTTAGTGCGTAGATGCCTGAAACGTTGTCAGCGGACAGATCTGGAGAGAGAACTCCCACGCATTTCCATTTCAGACACGACCCAGGCGCACCGCACTCCGACGGTCGTCGTAGAAATAAACAATGCGGTCACAACACACAGACGTGCATCATCTCCCACCATGTCAGACTCTGCCCCTTTCAGGTCTGGAACCCTCCATCGAGTGGTGAACTCGGGTCAGTGCCAATGTGGGATGGAGAGATTGGATACTGTTGCGCCCTCGTATCGTTTTCATCAGCAGGATTGGCCGCCAGGCAAACGGCAGCACGCAGTGAGAGGTGATTAAAAGAAACGCCTATATGATTTTCACACAAGAAACCGTGGTGGCGCCATTTGTCATCAAAGACAAGCAATCGGTCAGTGTCACACATTGATGCAACCTCCAGGCGAGCTGAGGCAGCGGAGGATGAGAACGGGCCAGTGAGGGAAAAAAAAAAAGAGGCAAATAGAAGGGTGGCGTGTTGGGACCTGATGGGTTCGATTCTTCAGTCAATTACGGCACACACAGGAATTCCCCTGGTGCAAAGCGGGCCATTTTGTTACCGCTCACGGGTAAATTGAAGGCGATGCCTGTGCTCACTCTCTCTCGTGCTGTCTCGGAAGCGGCTCCCGTTCCGGGTCAGCGGCACGCCGAGCTACTGCGTCCCGCCTGGATGAGGAAGAAGAATGAATGGGCGGATAAGCAGGTGAAATAGACACTGTACAGTGGCGAACAGAGCGGGCTGTGTTTGCACAGAGAGGGAGAGTTACCCAAATGGACCCAGAGATAACTATCTCGGTGAAAAGGCCAGAAGGAGCACAACGGTGCACCTGTGCAGGTAAAATCCCCGGCCTCCAGTAGAACGCATTGATCTATTTCCAGGAGCCAGATACTCAACTGCAACTGGAACCTATGTCCCGAATTTGCATTTCGGAGAGCACACAAGCAGCTAGGGGAGATGTGACTTTGATTATCTGCGTTACGGATCTGCCAAAGCAAATATCCATCATCCACGCAGCTTCACAGACAAGATGTAACGTCCGATAAATATGGGACATTCTCGGCCTTTGTATTTGTTCCTCAGCTGGGACTGTTACTGAATGAGGTCAACTCAGTGCACTGTGCATAGTCTCGAATAAATTCAAAGACAAGGCGGCTGGTCGGACGCAATCGCAAAGTGTCAGTAAGTCGGGAGGCATTTCAGACATGCAGCAGAGGGGGAAGTAGGCAGCGTAACAACCATCGAATCAACAAAAACAATTGCAAGGGCGTAAATGAAAGCGGACGTATTGCCTGCATTGCATTGGTGGAGGTTCGGTTGGAATTGAGCCGAAGGTCAGAGAGCCCGAGGGCACCGAGACACTATCAGTGTGGCAGCAAATGAATTGCTGCATTGTTGCCGTGCGAGGCCCCCCGTTCCAGAGTCCCTCGGCCGGGACTTGGCACTCGTCTACGAGTCGCACCCAGCGAAATCAGACGCAACGTTGTGTTACGCCGACCAAGGTCCTCCCGCGGGAGCCAGGGCTGATCAAATGCGAAGCGGTCGGGGCGAGAGCTCTCAGACCAGATCACAGGGCCGCTGCCGGCCGAGAGTCGGCTTGTGTTTAGAAGTTGAAGGTGTTCGTTTCCCCACGCAAGGAAAGGTCGGTACCGCACTTTGACTGAAGGTGGATGGTCGAACACACACACACACACACGCTCTCTGAACGGATTTTAAAGTTCATGAATCCAAAAAATTGATTTTGTTGTCATACTTTTTCAATTACTGGTCAATTTAAATTGACCCCCAACCATTTATGCACTGTTATGATATTGCAATGATATTATCTCAGAAAAGGGTCTCTGTGTATTAATACCTGGATCAAATCTAAAAATAATTATGTTATGATCATTAATGCATTATATGGCCCTCACAGAAGCTCTATACAGACGCGTGAACACCCTCATGCTCACTAATATATACTGCCCACGGTGCAGGTGAGTATGAAATATGAGGGTCATGGCTGCTCTGATTGGTTACCATGGAAACTATAAGGAGCAAGAGTTAACAAAGACAGGAAAGGTGCTCTGACACACCGTAACTTTCTGTCAATCACATCAACCACTAATGACTTCTCACTTCTCTTTTATTTTCTAGTCTATTCTATTCTATTCTCTCTTTAACTGCATCCAGATTTTACTCACGTAGTGATTGAGGCACTTCGAAAAGAATCCCTCTTTAAAAAGTTGATGATTTTGGGAGCAAACATCCTAAATGCCTCATAACTTTAATTGAAACCCTAATTTACTTTATTTTTGAATGATCAATGAATGGGCGGTCCGTAAGCAGCACTAAAAAAAGCAATGCTGATGAGCATTGATTTTTTTCCCCCCCAAACTCCAGATATCTCATCTTGAAACCGGGCCCTGCAATTGCATAGTTAAATAAACGTCCAGACGGCCCTGCAGGACGAAACTTAGGGGCCCTCTCTCTCATCCCTAATTTGTTCAGATTTAATTGGGCCGATCAATGTTTCCTTTGGGTTTTCCCCACCTCACTGTTATCATCCATCTGTTCATGAGAGATATGTGGTGAACACCTTGCGCGGGCTGAATTACATGAGAAAGTGCAGCTCTTGGGAATTGCGTTAATTGCTACCTCGGTCACACTAATCAGCTCCTAACACTATTAATCACCTAGGTGAGGCTGGTGGACACACTGCACATGGGCAGGGGAGTGTGACTGTTTCCGTGGCTCTGGTTTGCGATGATGGTTTTTTACTGTGTGTGTGTGCCGGTGTGTGTGTGTGAGTGTGTGTGTGCGCATGCGTGTGTGTGCCGGTGTGTCTTTTAGGGACCTTCTCCAAACGGCAAGATCCAAAGAGACAGGTGACCTTTCTCACTCCCCGCAACGATCCCTCCCGAGCACACAGGCCCGCCAAAGACTTAATTGGTTTTCGATAGTAAATCTCCGAAGGCTTGGTAAAGAAATGTCTGACTCCTAATGCTGCAGCTCTGGAAACCACAGAGCTCTCTCTCGAGCTATTTAATGTCGAAAAGCTCAGTGTAAGTGGATGTGGCGTATTCATTTTTTTGTCTCCCCCACTTGTTTTTCTCCTCTGAATGATGTCGGGATACACTTTAAAGCTTGAAAGCTTTGACCTCAAAAACCTCCATGCTCTTTCTTCCTGAATGGTTTTTACTTTCTGGACTTTTCTAAATGGAGCATTTTCTTGGCCTAAATAAGCCCACGTTCATTGTTTGGTAGCTCATGGACTGCAGGTGTTTTGTTTTTTTGTTATAAAGGGAATAAAACTGATGCCGTGGAAAAAAAATATGCCCACTTTACAAGAAGTGTTGTCTTGTGCATTCCATGCTGCTCAGTGGAACTATTGTGACATACTGTACTTTACGATGCATTAGGTAGTACAGTGTGCAACTTGCAGAGCATTAAGCTTGATCTCTGCCGGTAAATGTCATCGGATCCCAGCGCCCATTGGTTCAGATCATATCGGTGGTATTCATCTGCGAAGCTGCGGTAATTATTTCCACCACACTTGATGGCAGCTCTTATACAGTCTAGTCTACTTGGGGATGCAAAACAGCTTGCGAGGTTGAATAACTGGTTGGATTTGGCTGAAATTGTTTAACTTGGCATAGTAGACTGACATTGCTGGAGCTCGAGCAGGCAACATGATTATGTTTGGGCCCCCTTTGTTGCGCAAGCATCTTTTGGGACAATAAATAGTTATTATTTGGGCTTTTTTTTTCGCATCGAGATGGGTCCACAGTCTTGTTGCATGATCTTGTGCTTATTTGCCTAGCATCTTCTGTTTCCTTTTCTTTCCCCGAAAGAAAGCGGCAGCGACTTTGTGAAAGTGGAGTTTTTTTTTACCGTTGCTTTCTCTTTGGCTCAGGAGAAGAAAAGCCATTTGCACTTTGCAATGTCCGCAAGTAACTGCAAGTCAGAGGTTCCTCTGTTAATCAGCTGTTTTAGATTGTCTCTCTTGTTAACGGGCGATAGGCTTAGACATCCTGGTCGGCCATCCAGTGAGGGTAATTAAGCTGAGTGTCCGTTGCCTGTGACAGAACAAACGTAGGATGATAATCATCTCTTACGAGTGACGGGTCAGAGGCTCAAAGCCCATCAGATACGGAGGCCGGTTCTGCATTGAGCGCTGTTTTCTCTCGCGTCTGTCATGAAGACCGTGGCATGTGGAAACGGGCTGTCCCCAGACAACTACCAGCCCAGACATCAACTATGTGACTATAGGAGTAGATGGCCATTTGGATAATGGGAAATAATCGGAGGACTTGATTGAACATTCAGTCATCCTCTGGTGGCAGATCACAGGAACACACAGATGCTGTACCGAACGGGGCGTGATGCGAGGGTAGTGGGCGGCTGGTTGGTGGGTGACTGGCATGGTCTGACCCGGCAGATGGTCTGCTGGTGTCGAGACAGCAGGCTTGTCTGTGTCACGGCGAAGCTAATGATGGCAAAAAAAGGCAAAAGGAGGACTACAGACGGAGCACAAATCACAATTATCACTGCACGGTGCCTAACAAGGGTTCTAAAATGTGTGCAGAGGGATTCGGAAGAGCCAATAAGGCCTGTTTATGCACAAACATGATGTCACCGAGTAACATTTTTATTTGTTGTACGTGAAACAGTAGTGTGTGAGCTGCCAGCACTGTGCTGGCGGCTTCCTCTTACTTTTCTTGAGTGCCTGAATGACCTAGCTTTAAATGCTGCCTGAAACACATTGCCCCCGAATGCCTCGCTGGGAAAATATTCCCAAGAAATAGCTTAGCACTTACCTAAATGGCATGCACGGATGCTTCGACAGGGTGACATTGATTTTCTTGGAGACTTGGTTCAAGCCTGAGCACGGATGAAGCACTATTGAAAATGACGTTTTAGGTCAAATTCCCTCTTGTCCTCGTCAAATGTTAAACCATCTTTGAACTTCAGGATGTTGCACATGTGCCTTTGAATTGCTTTTGAATGTTTAGATCATCTTCCAACAAGAACCGCCTATGATGCACGTGTGCCTACATTTCCGCACTCCCTCATTTCGGAGGGCACTCTTCCTGAGACGTGTGGGCCATGTGTTATTTTATTGCGTAACTCCTGTGCGCCATTCACAATACCTGTACATATCAGGACAGAGCCGTGTCCCTGGGATGAATGAAGCCAGGCCTCTAATGTTTGTGTCACTATAACTTTACACAGCACCTCGACTACTTCTGATGCTGCGCAGTCCTCCTCCTCAGTCCCCCGGTAAACCCGTGGCTGGTTCTGACCGGAATTATTGAAGATGTCGCCGGGGTTTGCAATCTGAGTGGTTTGGAAGAAACGACAGGGTCGCATGTAAAAGATGGCGAGAATGGAAACAGCCTGGGGGCGGGGGGGACATATGCGCAGCCCCAAAGCGGTAGCAGCGACAGAGCGGCTACAGCCCACGGTATCGTGCCAACAGGGACTCGTATAAATGATTTACTCGTGGACCCCGTTGTGGACTTTTCCCCTGCAGGGGCCTCCCTCTCCGCGGGGGCTCCTGGCTCTCGGAGGGGGCCCACGCAGGGTGCCAGAAGGAGGGCCGAGGGCTGAAAGTGGCCTCCTTTCCAAACAGCCTGGTGTGCTGTGAGTCTGCAGGTCGGTTGTGAGCAGACAGAGCCATTGATCCAGGTTCATCTCAGAAACAGCGGGGAAGAGCGCACTCAATGAAAAGCTTGCTGGTCCCGCGTTGTTTTTGGTTTTTGTTTTTTTTTTCCCGGTGGATTTGGTATAAATGATTCCTTTACTTTGGAAAGTAGCATCATATTTTTGACAATAGCCGGCAATCTTCTTTATTTTTGCAGCTGTTTGATACAGATACATCTCTTTCCAAAGGGGAGTGGACGATGTGTCTTCTGTCTCACGGTTTCACTAATATTAGTGAACACTAAATGCTTCATTAAACCTGCTTTGATTTTTCACTCCACGGGGAGTTAAGAGTTCTGGTTTATTTACAGAATTCAGCAGGCGCAAACTCAGTGTCTAGCCCCATGGACTCATCAAATTTGGATGCATGTTCTTGATTGCTCCTCCTCCTTGTCTATTTTTGCACCGAGTCTCCTCGTTGGTCCTCGTGTGGGTTGCACGCGCACCCGTGCCTTCTGGGATGCGAGGTGCACAGGGATGCGTCGCTTCCCATTTGCGGACGCACTGCATGTGCTGCTTGCTGTTAGGGCTGTGGGCATTTTGTACTCTTGCATTTCTGTCCGCGCTCAATGGGAGGCTGTTCTGTTATGTGACTGCCGGATAATTACCGTCGTTATGTACCTGCCATTCTCCGGTGCCCAGGAGCTGTTTTTAGTGCCCCCCTCTTGAAAAATTGCCACTTGATTGACAACTTGAACAGAATGAGGTTCATCCACCTCACAAATGTATGCAAATGTGTCTCGAGTAGAGTGCGTGGGAGTAATGACCAGCGTACCTGGGGCACGCTGAGATGGAAAAGTACTTTTATGTTGCACACAGGCAAGGCGGGAAAAAGCAAGCAAGCGGAACCAAACTGTTCTTTCTGGAGTGTTTAAGATTTTCCTAAAAGCTTTTATTTTTGGTTGTGTTCCCTTTTACACCACACACTTGAGCTGCATGTTGGATTTGTTCTCGCGGCCATTTCACTTGTGTGCGGCCGCGTCCCCAGCTTGGTCCGGGTGCGCGCTCTAATGAGAAGCGCTGAGCTGGTGAGTCACGGCGCTGGATTATTTTTCTCCGGCTGAAGTGCACCTGAGGTCAGCCCCCCGCCGTCTGTGTCCCGGCCAGAGGAACACTTCACGCCGGGTGGGCCGCTTCCACGCCGCCAAACCTGCCCCCCTTGCCCGTTCTGCCGCTTTTCCTTCACTGTGATTGACGCACGGACTGCACCTCTCCCTTAGACACGGCACACGTGCGCACACACTCGATGAACGCATGCCAAGTGCACGACTTTAGCTGCATTTCACGGAACGTGTGACCTCGTGAGAGAATATTATGCGGGTTAGACGACCAGAAATTGGGCTGCGAAGGGACTCTGACATACAGTAGATGCGGTTGGTCTCCTCTGTATAATTATCCTCGTGTCCTGCCCTCCAAGCTTTCATGTTCCCTTTTAATCCATGCTGGCAGTCTGCTTGCTACCACCTTTCCTCTCGCCCCTGTTATAGAGGCATCTGCTGCGAGCAGAATATGTGCAGTATAGTCTGATATTCTCTGATGGCATGTCCAGGTGTTCCGTGAGTGGCGATCGGGTTTGCGAGAGCATTGACGATAAGATTCAATTTAATAACCTTTTTCAAAGTGAAGTCATTCTTTACATGATTGCTCATATCAACACTGAATTGAAGTGCAAAGTGTCCAATTATTGGGAGTGTGTAACCACTGAGCACTCAGAAGTAAATAACTCAAAATGTAAATTCAACCAAATCAAAACACAGGACTGAAACCTGCCAAATTGTCAAATAAGCACCAATGTTTTTTGATCAGGATCCGTTGGGAATTATTCAAGTACCGATTACTCATATATCAGAAGAACCCGTACCAGAATACCGTTGACTGATAGAAAGATGCGAAAGGCGGATTTTAAAGCGTTGTAAGATCTGAATCATTGGCAGTTTCAAATTATCACTGTTATTGCTCGGCGGGCCAGCTCAAACTGCACAGCGGGCCGTAGTTTGGACACCCCTGCACGAGCGCTTCTGTATTGTTGTGATCATTTATTTGAGATGTGGATGTTTTTTTTCCATGGGGGTTGGCTCGCACAAAAAAACACACGCTCACACTTGTTCCAACTCAGGAGATGAGTTGTTTTTTTTTAACTGCGGCAAAGGAAACTTCTGAAGTGGTGACAACTCCTGGCTGGATGATGCGTTGTGTCACTTGAATCAGATGACTTGGCAACCAAGTGTGGGGGGGGGGTCAAACTCTGTCAGACATTCCTCATATTTAATAATGAATGCGTTCCCCCTTAATGACACAGCAGACTGGAGGAGATGTCAAGAGAGCATTCAACATGGCAGACTAAATTGGGCTTTCTTTTCTTTTTTTTTTTACATTTTCTGGCCCACGCTGCTCGGGCAGCTGTCAACAGCTGTCGGACGACAGTTTCGCCGTGATCACGGGAAGGTGACCTTGGTCAACATTTCACCTTCGTCATCATGTTTCAGGGTCCAGAGTCCTTATTTCCAGACCCATTCATATCTCTCATATTCAGGAAAAAAAAAAGAAAAAAGGTGGCTAGTGCTACACACAGGATAACGTAGTGGAAGAAATCGCTCGAAAAAATCGTAACAGTTTCCGCAGTAATACATCAAGCGCCTTTCGTGAATTATTTCCCCCGAGTGTGGACTCCTGCTACCCTGCAGGCAAAATTAACGGTTGGCAGAAGCTTAGTCATGCGGTACAAAGTACGTGTGATCAGTAAGAATAATTTTCTTTAATGGGTTTTCGCAGTTTATGGTGATGGTCACAATGAAATGGGGAAATGCAAAATGGATAAATGTCACTTTCCACTCGTAGGCTGCGATACTCACTTCTTCTATTCGTTGTGAGTTTATCGGGAATAGGTGTGAATGTTAAGGTTTGGGACTGAAGGCCTGTCAGCGCGAGTTACTGCTGAAGCGCTGGCATTTTTCGAAATGGCGCGATATGTGACCCCCCCCCCCCCACCTGCCCATCCCTCCGTCCCTCATTTAATGTCTCACTGCTTCGGGGGTGGGGTGGGGTGGTGGGTTCATGAAATGCCCCTGTTGAGGAGCTGGAATGAAGGATCGTTAAGTCCATATGAGCTTTCAACCTCCACCCACACATTTTCGAGACCTGTGCCGTGATGCATGAGCGCCGACGACACACCGCCACTGGCAAGCGTGTTCCAGTGGAGAGCTAATGATGAGTTGAAGCTTTGCGATCCTTCCCCTGGCCCGGATGTTATTTCTACTGTAATTCCCTCTACCGTCCCATCAAACACATGCACAGCAACGACAAAGTATTAGGCCTAAGAGGTTTAACACAACATTAAAATAACTAACTACTTTTTATTTCTATGAAGAAAAAATATATATATTGTCATTGTGTTTCCAGTCTTTTACACTTCTTGAAGTCACACAGTTGTGCTTACTGATGCTTGCCAGCTGCCAGAATCACAGGCGTGAATTATAAGGATGCATTGCATTACAGGCAAGAGAGCCATATGGCTTGGAAATAAAGAGATGTCATTTTTAGTAAAAGCGCCAGTTGGCACTTTGAACGAGCAGCAAAGTCATGCGCGCGCGCACACACACACAAAGCCAAATGTGCACACTTGGTTCCATGCTGCGGTCGGTGATGCGTCACCTGACAGCTGACTGATGAAGCGCTGACCTTTTACTCCCGGCCTTGTGGGCAATTCTTCGCTTCATGAAACTGTGGCGGTCCGCATCCACTGACACTCGAATGCCGGAACGAATTATGGCCGTGTGGCAGGATGATAAAAAAAAAAAAAAAAAAGCGAAGCGGAGACGGTGAGCCCCGGAGACCAGGGGGGATGAGGACGGGATGCAGATAGAGGCGGAAAGAGGCAGACTGATGTCCAAGAATCAAAGACTCTCTCCTGATCCCTCTCTGAATTCCCCTCTCAAGTTTCCGTCTTATCCCCACCTGCTCCCATCCGCGTTCTTTGTTTGTGTTTACAATGCAGCCGTTTGTGTGTTTTTGTGTGTGTGTGTGTGTGTGTGTGTTGGGGGGGCGTTATCTCTGGCTTATTCTAGCTGAGGTTCACTGCGAGGTGGCAAAACGAGCAAAGGCGTTTTTTCAAGCGGAGGATGTTTAAAATATGAAGGTGCACAGCTGTAAGGGGAGCAGACGGCTCTCCCATGGCCGCATGAAAGTCTGCTGCCGCTGAGGATGAATCGAACGAGCTGTTTGATCAGCAGAAAAGCTTTAATGCTGAACTACGCGGTGTGTCCCCCGTAGCTGAAAGGCTCCATCCTGTAGTTCCCCCACTGTGAGGGTGTGACGCACAACTTTTTTTCCTAAAGAACTAAAGGTGTCTTTGACTGTATGTGTGTGTGGGTGTGTCTTTCTAGGGTTAAAAAAAAACAAACAACCATCACTGCTAATGTATGCTTTTTAAATGAATCGACACAAAAACAGCGTGTGGGTGTCTTGTGTGTGTTTGTGTGTATGCATGTGTGCATCCGTGATGTTTAGTATGTTGGAAGATCACACTGTATCTCTGCGCTGTATAACTAACGTTTTAGTAATATCTTTTTTTCTTTTTTACAGCCGTCGTCTTAGTCACATCCTGGGAATACATATTGTTATTCAAACCCAGGTCTCACCTGCTACACACTGTGTCTGCAACAGTCAAAGAGAAATAATATGATTTTTATGATTGGATTTTTGATTTGCTGACAGGCTGACATTTGAAATGCAGCTTCTTGAATGCATTAAAGCTTTAGGGCTATTTAACAAGAAGTTTAACAGTGAAAATGTGTATCTGCTCCGGAGAATTTCTTTTTCTTTTTCTTTTTTCTCTGCTCATTCACTATTCTGCAGAAAGAACGCTGTTAAAAAGATGTAGTGGTGATGCAACATGTGGTCACACTGCACTCTGAGATCTTATAATATTCTACACGTTGCTGCAAAGGCCCCTGCAGCATTCATGGCATTTGATTACATTGACAAAGGATCTCATATCTTTAATCGTTAAGAATGAACTATTAACCATTAAAATAAACCCCCCGTTTCGATGTGTCTGTGTGCCCACTTGCGTGTGCAGACTTGTGGTTTCTTGTATGCTTGCAGAATGTGAAGTTTTCACTTTTGTGACGGGGCTGTACGCGTGTGTGTCAGCGTGTGCGCATGCATGTTGGGGCGATTAGGGAGGCCATTTGCAGGAAGCGGCTTCAGCTTGGCGATAAAGACGGGGCTCCTTTTTCCTCTAATGGGATCAGTGTCTCAGTGCTTTCTGTCCGTGTAAGTCGTGATGTGGCTAATGTTTAAAACATGCTCTGCAGAGGTAGCGTGATCCCCTTAAATAAATGGCCGCGTCGCCATGGGAGAAGGAGCCGTCTCAGGATTAGCTTTGCCCCGGGGGCGAAACGCTACTCTCCCCGTGACTCATGCCGGGCCGACACGCGGTGGGGGGAGGCACGCGTGACGACAATGGGCGTCCGTGCGCACGCGCGCAAGCAAGGCCTTCGAGAATCAATAACTTGCTATCAAGGTAATTGAGTCAAAGCGGACCATCGTCCGGGCCGCAATTATCCGGCGTATTCCCTCCGCATACTCCCGGGTGCATGACGACGTGTCGCCCCGAGGGCTTTTTCGCCGGCCCACCAGCAGCATCTCAATGCTCTGTCAATTAACGAGGCTAGCCGGCAGCGGGGCGGCCCTGCCGGGGCACAGCTGCTCGCGCTGAGACGTTCCTCTGTCCTCCGCGTCCCGCTGCAAAAGTTGAATTGATAACCTTTGAGGTGCTCTGTCCCGTGCGAGGTCGCGGGTACGTTTACCTTTTATCTCTCTGGACGGGTGATGTCCGGATGGGGGCTTATAATACACCGTAGATGAATGATTTACTAACGACAGTATACCTATGCCCCTGCACGTATTTAAACCATTTCCCAAGCCGCTTGGTGTTTTTGAACGCATCCCCTCTTTTGAGATCGGCGGCTGTTTCGAAAAATATGCAGCGTGAGCTGTACAAGCGACACAATCTGACAGGGTCAACGCGAGTGTAACCGACCTCCACAGACATACCCAAACGTCTGAAAATGTTTTGACCCTGCGGATGGTAAAGTCACGTCCGTATCGACACACGTCTGAAGAAACTGTAACGTCAATTTGTAACCCCGCCGCGTCCCCTTTGAACGAGGCACGGGGTTGCTTATTAAAGCGGCCGTCCTTGACAACTAATCAATTATTTCAAGCGCCCCTGCGAATTTTTTTTTATTTATTTTTTTTTTCCAGCGGAGCATTTAGTAAAATATTTCCACTACTTCAGTGTGCAAATTTCAACGCTACTGCTGCGGGCAGAGGAGGGGGGGGGGGGGGGGGGGGTCCATTGATTAACAGCACCTATAGCTGAGCGTGCATTGATTACAGTTTTAGATGCACTCCGTCACAGTTACAAATCTGTCGTGCGGTATAGTCAACGTTTATCGGCATCCGTGTAGGTGGTCGGGTCATCATCAAACATTCATACCGACATTTCCCTTGATCTGGTGTCCCCTGTGTTTATTTATGCACACCCACACACAGTCACATGGAGACTGTGTGTACATGCGTGTGTGTGTGTGTGTGCTTTCTTGAATACAGTTTTATTCGTACTTACTCTCGTGGGGATGTGTGTGCGTTTAGGACTGTGTGCGTCCGGGGTCTGAGGTGTGAGTGTTGGTGTGTGCGCGTGTGAGTGTGAGTAAAGGCAGGTGCCCCCCTGCAGGTTTAGAGACCCGATGCGTGCTTGACCGGCCTTTGCCAATCTGAATCATTTCCCTTGTGCCCAGTGGAGTGTGACACACTCTTGAGACAGTTACAGCCTTCTGACAAACTGCAGGGCAGGAAGAGGAAGTCCATGTTATTACCTCAGGCTGCAGCTCCACCTGAACGCTAAGTGACTGAGAAGACTCCCAGCACTCACACTAACACTGCAACTAGTAGATGCTTGTATACACACACTCACACACAGGTTCGCATACAGCCACGGTGGAAATGGTTGTCATTCACCTCAGTGGTCGTCGGCTGCGTTATGCAGAGGCTAGGCTCATGTGGAGAAATATTTTGTGAGCGGCAGTTATTGGCTAATATAAAACATAAAAATGACATATTTTTTTCGACAACCAGTTTTTTTCCCAGTGAAAAACAAGACCAAAACTAAATGTAAACATGAAGTAACCATGAAAAGTGACGCAAGAGGCGGCAATGAAAGCATTTACCAAAAGGCATGCGAACGACACAGCAAGAAGCTGCACAACCTTAGCATTACTTCAGTGTTGCTCTCGGGAGACGCGACTACGTTTGAGGATGTATATCTGTTTAAATTCTCCTTCGCGATTTTTCCTAAATAAAATGTTAATATTTTGCTAATATAATTGAGATGATGTAGCGTCTCTTCTCGAACCAAAGCCGGGCAGTTAACAGTGTTTCAGAGAACGGGTGAGTGAATCACAGCCTCTCAATGACTCACAGGTAGCCGCCGCAATGCTAGGTTAGCAGCAGATGTACTAAATTAGATTAGCGGGAGCAGTTCTGCTCCAACAGGCAGTTGGGAAGTGCTAACCCGATTTATTGCGGCGATTCGCTCTGCGCCACAGTCTGTAGGACACCTTGCGAGAGACACCTGAAACCATGGTAACCTTAAACAAAGATGGAGGCAGCTCTAACCTCAAAAGACCTACATTCCAGTCTTGTTTGGCCCTAAATCTCCCATGTTGGTACTCACAGGGGCCTCGGGCATGCCTCCAACAGCTCCCACAATGCACCGGCTCAAATGACATCTCACTCACATGGCTCGTCTGTGTTCTGCACTCTTTGTGGCTCTTACTTCCTCCTCCTCCTCCTCCTCCTCCTCCTCCCCCTTCTTTGACATCAGTTCCTTTCTCTCTGTCCCACTTTGACATAACGGCTGATGTTTCCCCAGTTGACCCGACGTGAGTGCCTGCAGCTCCCTCCTGGTGCCGCCCCGCAATGACTGCTTACAAGGGGCTAAGCTGTGTGTTCAGCTAATGGCCACAACCGGCATCGGAACTGTATTAAATTGTACTGACGTTGGAGGAGTGTAATAGATGAAATATGCATCTTACTGTCATCTCGTCTTCTCTCAGAAGCCTTTCATCTTCGGCACGCTGCCAAAGCATCCCTCGAAGGGCACTTTCGCATTGTGTGTTCGCAAATTGAAAGTGGCTTCTTATGCTGCGATTGATGCAGCTGGTGGCATTCTGAATGCATAAGTGGACAGGGATGGATTCCCATAAATGTGCACTTTGTGGCCAAACCATTGGGGGTCGAGCCCGGTCTCAAAAACCCCAAATTTCTGGGTGAGAATAATGTCGAAATCCTTTAAATTTTGCATTGTGCAGTTATCTATCCTTTATAGAAATAATAGCAAGGTGTTTTTTTTTCCCAAAAAGGTTCATCTCCACCCTTGCACATGGAATTCTGAATGCTCACATTAAAGGCAGTCAGCAGTACAGGCGCTCAGAAAGAGGAGACTCTTCAATAGCTAATAATCGGGAAAATGTATGGCATCGGAAAAGTTCAGCATGGTAATAACGGGCACCACTAAGCTGCCCAATTTGATGGGGGGGGCATGAGGGACGTGTAGAGGACATTTATCCGCATGACACAGGACACAATGCTCTTTGTTGGAGTGCTGAAATTAGAGGGAGCCCATTTGCTTTCACTGCAAAATCCGTCACAGGGCTTTTTTTGTTGTGTTAATTACGGCAGAGAAACCATTTTGTATGCTTCTGGCGCACTTGGCCGCCAAGGAGGGCAAAAAGATCATTGTTATTCCTCTCGTGCACCTCGGAGGCATGTGCAGTTTGTTTTCATGTGTTTCTTTCCAAAGATGAGCTGCTTAAATGTATCTTTGCAAAAAAATGAGTTTGGGTTTAGTTCTCCTCAGACGACGGCCTTCTCTGAATACAAATTGTTCCGAGCTTTCCTCTGTGTGGACCGGACAACCGACACAACGGAGCCCTTACGGCGCACTCTTTTGTTCTGCTGAATCTGCCGTATTGGGAGAGATGGCAGGGAATTAGAGTAAAATCGGAAAAATGCCTCGCTCAAGATAGAAATGAGTTCTCCACATGAATTTTAGGCACCAGTGAAATCTTTTACTTTTTACTGAGCGTGAATGGTATCTTGGTGTGATTTATTTCAGCAAAGTGCATCCACTGAGGATTTTTTAATAAATCATTTGGTATCGCAATGTTATGCCTTGAATCATGGTTATTCTGTGTATCAGCTGCTCTTTCTTTTCCCATCTTTCAAAGTTTAAGACACAAATGGTACCAGTTGGGAGGATTTTCTCTTAACCAGAAAAAGAGCTTATTGAAAATCCTGCATGTGTCATCCTTCCAAATTCAGTTCCATACCCTGTTGTCAAAGTGCTTCTCCCACCTTGTTTCCTGCTCTGATACGGCACTTGCAAGGGACACTAAGATCCTCTGGGAATGCAGCCTCTCACCTCGGTCCTCACAGCGTCTGCTCGAGACGACTGACCTCGCATTCATCAAACAAATTAGGCTTCTAAGGTGGTGTGAAGTCCAAAATACTGTTTTGTTCCAGTTCGGGGATTTTTGTTAAATCCATTAAACAGAAATGCCTTGACACAAAGCAGTACCGTCTCTGACTTCCTTTAAAAAAAAAAAAAGAAAAGCCAAGCGTGTCTTTTTTCCTTGGTCTGTTTTATGACATTTGCCTTTTCACAGATTAAGCTGTGTTTGTTCCTATAGGATTTGGAAGCATGTGTAAAAAGGTGCGGCGGTTTATAGACGGGCATGCAGCTGTGATCGTCAGCCAAGATTGTTGTTGATCAGTTTGATGAGTCTGGTTATGACGTCTGTGTGTGTGTTGTGCGTTTGTTTGTTGTCATCGCTAAGGAAGCCAAGCTGCGTGAGCTCCTGGATGTCAGCACCCAGGGGGGGAAGCTGGAGAACAGGATGCTGACGGTGGTGAGCGGCCCTGACATGGTCAACATCACCTACCTGAACTTCATGGCTTTCCAAGAGGAGACAGCAAAGGTAAAAACAATAAAAATTAAAAGGGTCCAAAAGCAAATCAACTAAACTATTAAACTTTGATATGTTTGCTTAATAATGTCAATGGGTGAAAACCTTGTTAGCATTTCATCATCGTCAGTCATTTAATTGGAGTTGGACCAGTGTCTATGTAACATTTCCCCTAAATGACTTTTGGAAAGGCTTCAACTAAATAAAAAATAACGATACGCTATTGCTCATATTGCTGAAATTATATCTTGGAATGACACAAAAGTTAATTAAAATGTAAAAAAAAAAAAAAGAGGCTTGGATGAGTTCCTATTTATTTTTGGTTCTTCTGTAATTACTTGTTGCTTGTTGCAGGTGAACATATTTTCAGCCCTCTCAAATCGCACTAAGACTGAGCGCAGACTGTGTGTCTGTGTGTTTGGTGTGTGTGTGTGTGTGTTTTATTTACTGCAGGAATGGGCAGAGGAGCTGTTCAACCTGGCATCCAACCTCTTGGTACAGAACATGTCCAGAGAGGACTGCCTCGAGAAAACGTAAGTCATCTGAACACGCTCACACGCATGCACATAAATAAAAATATAAATAAAATACCAGCTTCACATCAAGCATTTATTATAATTCACATAAATGGAAACAGTAGAAAAAAAACAAGCAGACATGTGTGAGAGACGTACGACTCGATGCAAAGCCGGAGAGCGGGCCTTAGACCATGCTACAAAATATTGCAAACCACTACCACATGCACAAAAACACCTTTACATCTTACACCTAAGTAAATTGCTGCACACACACGCAGGGAGGGAGGAAGTTATCTTTCACACCTCCTTGGGGCCGCAAGAGGCTTTGAGTTTATAAAGGTCACTTCACCTCACGTCGCTGGAGAGAATAAATAGCGTAGACGTGAGGTTTTTCCAGCATGTGCGAAAATGGGCGCTTGCTACGAGAGCCGAGGACGCTCCGTGGATTCCGTCGCCTGGAGCGTCGGCGATTGGATCGAGAGTTACACGAGATGCGTGCCAGGAAGCGGCTCGATTGTTATGTGTACCATGCAAGGAAAGGCGTTGAGAGAAGTCTCTTTATTTTTGAGGAGAAATGGAAACAGATTTTCTCGGCAAGAATTAGACAGAAAGAGAGAGAGAGGGAGAGTAGAGAAGAAGACGGGAGAAAGCTGTGTGATAAGCATGAAAGGAGACTGATGCAAGTATTCTGTTTCCCCCCCCAGAAATCTTAATAAATAATACAGGCATCAAGAAAACACCTTCCCGTTCCCTCCTTTCTTTCCTCCCATGCTCCGCCTGCTTCTTCGCCTCGCTTTCATCCTCGAGTCCAACTTTTTTTTTTTTTTTTTTTTCTAAAGTCGCCCACATGGGGCTTTGAAGATGTCACCGACCTCACCTGTCTCTCTTTCCGTTTTCTCGGTTGGCGAAAAGACAGGAGCCAAGCCTGGGCCCCTTTAACCGTTGCAGTCCCCGGTGACTTTGCCCGCGGCCTACCAGGTGGACACTGGAACGGGTATTAATTATTAGCCAGCAGCCACTTTAAATCCCAGCCTGACGGCTCCTGTTGCAGCCGAGCTATTTATAGCCCGGGCCCTGCGCTGCCCCGCGGCCCCGCCGCCGCGTGGTTCTGTGCCGCTAATGCAAAACTTCCCGGGATTAGCCGCCATTCTGACCTGGGCCGCGTTCCCACGTTCAAATAACCACGGTACGCACGGAGAACCCCGCACGTGCAGCGGGGATGAACGGATGCAGGCGTGTGCGTGCGTCACCACGCTGCCAGGCGGACATGACAAATGGCTATGTGCATCAGTCACGCATGCAATCACACACGGACATTCCTGCTGATGTTGTATGAGGCGTGTGCTCTGTCCAACGCAGATACACCCGGCTGAAGCTGCAGCTCAACCCCGAGGGGCGAATCCCCATCAAGAAGTAAGTCTCCGATTTATCCTTCTCTCCCGTGCCTCCCCTCGGCTCTTTTGATCAACGAATAGCTCCTTTGGTTTTCTTTCTCATTACTCTCAGCGTACATGCACTTTGTGCGCATACGTGACCTTTGTATGCGTGTGCATTTATTCCAAAACATGTTATGCTTCTAATGTCCCTCTGCCATCTTTTCCACGGCCCCTCAAACAGCAGCAAAATATGTGTCGGCGCGTTTGTGAGATATGTGTCCGGATGTGGGGCGTCAAATCTGTTTACACAAAGTCAAAAGTCCCCATGAAGTTGTGTGTGTGTGCACGTGTGTTTGACTGCCATCAGTTGCTGGTTGTTTCACAGATGATGTTTCCCTCTTTCCCCATCTAACATCCACATGCTCTTCCCACAGTTCCCAAATGCAGGCAACCGCCATCCTCAGCTCTGCTGTGTTAGAGTTTCCTTTTTTTCAATTCCGTGCACGCTTGGCTCCCGTTTCGGAGAGCGTGTCCTCGGCACGCCGGGAACCCGGCTCTCTCCGTCTCCATTAGTGGGGTCGAATCTTCAGGCAGGCAACGGTGGACTTGCGCAATAACCTCCCTGAGAGTCGCAGAGGAAGCAGTGGGTGTCAGCACGGAGAGGCCGGGAGACTCTCCTCGCCGTTTAGGGAATTAACCTCCTAGCTGGGAGGACATGTCAGCGAGACTAATGTCAGCTTGACTCTGGCTCTCCCACTGAGTATACAGTATGGGCTCATGGATACCTCGGCATGTAATTAAAGCGGCCAACGGAAACAGACCTAAACAGCGAGCCAACGCTGGAGTAAATCACATTTATTTTCCATATACACTGGAATAAAACAGCCGCCCAACCACACAGAAGCACTGTTTACCCCTACACTCAACATGACAGATGAGGCAGGACGGCGTATTTTTCACCATCTAGTGAAAACCATGTATCTCCAAAACCCAAATAAATCATTCAGGAACCCTCAAGGATTCAATATGAAAAATAGACTGTCAAAACACCCCCCCAAAACAGGAGCGTTTTTTCTCGCCGCGTGAAAAAGTGACACGCTGGAGATGCATGCAGAGAGAAGATCATGCGACAGCCGCGTTGCATAAATAATGAGATTTGAAATATCTGCCCATCAATCGCGTTAATCTACGAAAGGGTGAACGCCATTTTTTTGCAAAATTGGTAATAATCGTGGAATTTACGAAGTTATGTGATCTTATCTCTCCAATGATAACGATAACAGGAAATGAGAAAATTATGGATGCAACCTATCATGCTCATCTTGATGAGCTGCGTGGGGTTACATTGCGCAGACAATGTATATATATATATACCGACCACACACATATATATATATATACATTGTCTATAAGAAGAATTGCAATCATACATTTTATGCCGTCTGGAATTGCAAGGTGTGCCAACATCCGTAATAAATTGTGCTGATTGTGTTGCACCAACCTTTCCTATTTGGCAATTAACAGTTTGCGCAGAGATTATTTCCTGCAGTGCATCAGTGCACGACTTAACCTTTGCAGAGACGCACTTATTTTTTCTCATTAACCTAGTGTATGTGTACACAATATTAGAAGCACCTCTTAGAATAACACGGTACAACGCGGTGGCATCCGAAGCTGTACGCCTCAAAGTGCACAAAAATCACACCGAAAACACATTTCTACAGTAACGTCTCAGGGGAACCCTTACCGAATAATTTTATAATAAAATAAATAAAATATAGAAATCATTAAACGACTGTTATGATGTGTGTCTCCTGTACCCAACCTCATTTCAATTTTCACATATACACAGGCCGTCATATTTTTGAGGGCTTTTTTTTCTGTAATTTATCTGTGGAGCTTCTGGTTGCATCTTTTCATTTTCTGTTTTTTTTTTCTTCCATCCCTTTCTTTCACTGTTCGGTGAGCCCACGGTATTTTCTCAAAGGACGCCTCTAATAAGTGTCAATTAAAGGCTGTGGTAAATGCCACAGTTTAACACGGAAGATCAGAGTCAAAACTCCCCTGTCTGTGCGGTATTTTCTGCAATTAGTCATCCGGGTGTGTGTTCTTTTTTTGTGTCCCCGCAGTATCTTCAGGATGTTCTCGGCAGACAGGAAGCGAGTGGAGACAGCCCTGGAAAACTGTAACCTCCCATCTGGCAGAGTGAGACACCAAAATACTCAAGCTCCCCCTTTATCTCAGTGTTTGCTATCTCCTTGTGTTTGTGCGGCCTCTGAATCCGCTTCCGTGTGTGTCTCTCCTCTCTTATCTGCAGCGTCTTTCATCTTCTCCATCCGTCCATCCGTCAGTCCGTCGCGTCCCCATTCAGCTCATTCTCTATTCTCCTGACACGGCAGCTGATTGCTGCTTCGCTCGTTTGTTGGTAGCCTGCGTCACCTCCCACTCAGAACTGATTTCGCTTTCGGTTGAGAGGAAACAAATAGATCCGGTGGGAGCGGTCGAGATGACAAAAGCCGCTTTATCTTTGCATCTCTGAGATAGCACGAGAGAGAGAGCAATCCCTGCATACCAGTGGCGGTGAGCAATTGACGAGTTTAAAAGTGCGTAAAAGGCAGTTTATGTTCAGTTTTGAACTCGCGCAGAGACGGCAGTCTGGCCGAACGGCTCCTCCACGCAAGCAGAAAGAACACATAGGGCTATTCCAGCACATGCGCGTGTGCACACACTCACTCTCACACATGAATAAGCGGGACATAATTGGCACAAAGAGCAGGATTTAAAAACATGTGGCCCTATGGAGGCCTGGTGGGATTTGCTGTTGTAGCAACGTGCAAGTAATTACAGCTAAACGGCAGGGCTGTTAATCCCTCGCACACACACCCACGCACACACTGTCCCTGGCACAAGTGCATAGACGAGGTGGCGCGCACCACCCCCTGGCGCATCTCCTTTCCTCAGGGTGAAGGGTCGTGCTTTGTTGGCTCGGACGGCTCGACCAGGAGACCTGGTGGCAATGGCGCGCTCGCTTAGGTCCAAATTCAAATTGGAGGCTGCTGTACGTATAGTGTAAGACGGGAAACGGGAGCTGAGTCCATTGGAGCGGTTTGCAGGTCGAACAGAGTTCAGAAGGACGAGCGGTCGCGGAGCATCTCTTATGCAGGTGCAGACGGTTGACCTTAACAGCAGACATGGGACCGATTCTGCCGTTCACACATTAAGCAGCAGACGTGTCTCACAGTTGATCAAAAATAACTAGGGCATGTAGGACACTTGTCAAAATGTCCGTCACAGTTGTTTCTCTATGCAAGCGAGTCTTCCACATGTTCCACGTGCTCAGCCCAATGTTGTCGTTTGAAATGTTTAGAACCAGCAGTATTAGCGCTGCAGGACGTGCCATTACATGACAGTTCATCCGCGGTGTACACTGTGCCCGCTGGGCCACCTGCCGCCCTTTGCAGTTTTTGTATTTATTTATTTATTTATTTTTTATTTTTTATTTTTTTTTGCCTCGGCAGTTTGTCTGACTGTGTTGCTGTTGTCGTCCGCAGAGTGACTCCATCCCCCAGGAAGACTTCACCCCAGAGGTGTACAACATGTTCCTGGGCAACATCTGCTCCCGACTCGAGCTGGACCACATCTTCTCTGACGTGTAAGAAGAACCCTGTCAGCGCTTGTACTTTTCAGGAATCTCCCAAAGGTTGTCGTCACCTTTGCCCTTTCCAAAGGACGTCGAGGAATATATTAGAAAATAGAATTATTTTCTCCATATTAGAAATATTATATACTGTATAATATATATATATATATATATATATATATATATAGACCGTCACCCCCGAGCTGGCATGCCAGCACAACTCTGACCACTCCCAAGTCATCAATCTAGATTTTAATCACGTTTAAGAGCGACTGCATGCGTGCCAGGAGGATATGGAGATCGTTTTGTAGATTAGGCACAGATATTAAATCAAATCCAATAATTTTGACCAACTCAGCATTTTATCCTGCCACGCCCCTTTGAATTTCCGTCGCTCTCCCTCTCCACATCTCTCTTCCTTTTTCATCGCCGCTCCTCCCCTCCCTTGTCCTTAATGGTGCAAACATTTCCAATTTTTTATTCTGTTCCCGTCTCACCCCTCCACTCGTTTTTTTTTTTTTTTCTCCACTTGCCTTTCATTGCATTTCCCACCCGCGCTCATCCCTTTCCTCCTCTCATCAGGGGGGCTAAGAGTCGCCCGTACCTCACCGTGGGGCAAATGACGGAGTTCATCAACGTCAGACAGCGAGACCCTCGTCTGAACGAGATCCTCTACCCCCCGCTCAAACCCGAGCAGGTCCAGCTGCTGGTGGACAAATACGAGCCGAACGCCGCGCTCGCCGAGAAAGGTCAGTGGCCCAAAGAAACACAGACACGGAGTTAATATGTACACATTACTTCATCGCTTCGTAGTAAAAAAAACAAACAAAAAAGAGGTTTAATCGTAAGAAAATTATTTTAAAGGGGCAGACCATATAGAAAGGGGACACCTGTACTGCAGCAGTAACCGTATGCAGCCCTGTTGAAGTCAATTTTACATTCACGTATACATTCAGTGTAAATTCATATCTTCTTTATATCTTTAAATCTATTTATCTAATGCAAGGCATTAGCAGCTGGTTAACAGAAAGCAAACTGGAAACATGGGGAAAACACCTGGGCTGCCTCTGCCCCCCCAAAAAAACAAAAAAACATTTGGCTGTCAGCTTCCCTACACTTCACTAATTCACATCACATATCATTGTCGTTCGAAACAAAAAACAACGAGCGAGTTGCTTCACAGGTGTTCGTGCCAGACTATTTCTCGGCGGGGGGGAACAGTTGCCGGGCAACTAGTCGTAGTTTGGCAACGCAAGGTATTCCCGTGGTCGCTGTCACGGTTTCACGAACGCCGTCTGTAGCCTGCGTACTCGCTGTTGTGGTTTTTAAAGCAAGTAAACGAGCAGTGTGGAGGGCGCCAACCGCGTGGCGCACCAAAATCTTTTGGTGCCAGAAGTGGCCGTGTCTGCGGAAACTCGCTCACTATCACGCCAGGCGCATTGGCACATTTTATTACTGATGGTGCGCTGTGGCAAAAAAAAAAAGACAGATTCGAGGAGATCTCGAGTGCCGCTTTAATAATCTCCTCTCAGTTAAGTACCTCTTTTTTTTTTATCAGAAAAATGGATCACAGGCCGCCGCAAGGTAGTTGAAATCATCATTCTTAAAAAAAAAAAAAAAACTCCGTTGCACTGCCCCGCTTACGACTCGGATCACAGCGACGCCTCTCGGTGCTGGTGACGCCGCCGCGTGCACGTCCCGTCCCGGGCTCTCTGGAAGCCAGCCCTTCTGCGTCCCCGTGACAGATTTGCCCGTGCGAAGTATTTATCTAGCCGGAGGAAGTGCTGCCATCTGCTCTGCGGAGGGGTCCAGAGCTCCACATGCCACCCTCATGCACTCGTTCAGATGCACATGCACACATTTTTATTTATTTTGTTTACCACTCCTCAAGGATGCTCATCGTGTATATACATTCATTTATGCGCGTATAGCTATGTGCATCGTAAATATATCATTTTTCACATGTTTTATTATTGCAGAAAGGGGAAATCCTCGGGTCTTCCCGGAAACAGACAAACGAGAAGAGAAACCAGCGAATTTTTTCTCCTGCTCGCCCTCGGTGCCAACGCTCCTTTTTTTCTTTGCTTCGCTTCCAGCTGATGAATATCTGTCATTAATCTCTTCGGTGCTCCGTCGATGTCTCGGGCTCCTTCAGTCAACGCTCGCTCAGGCATTCTGTCAACGTTTGAAGGTGGATGAACAGAAATGCAAAATGAAGGGAGCTCTGCTTTCTGGAGCGCAGAGCCTCCGTATTGTCGCCAGAGGCCAAGCGTTCTTTAGATGACTCGAATGTGGCCTTTTCATTTCCTGTCCCTTTCAGATTCGACTTCATGCTTTTTCCTTTTTTTTTCTTTTTTTTGTAATCTCACCTTCAGAACAAACACTTGAAGGTCCACACTCACACGCAGCCAGCTCCCAGGCGTGTGAACACACCCTTTTTCGCCGTTTGACCCCGAGAGCGTCTTGGGAACAGGGGGTGTGTGTGCGCCTCTGTGAGAGTGTGTTTTGCAGAGGTTGAGCCCCAGCCTGGCAAACGGAGGTCGTGGTAATCAGCGGGGTGTGAGACGCCGAGCGCGCGCACGCCACAGACAGCAGCCGACGTTAATTAGTCCGATAACTGCAGAGGGCGGCGCCGCATTAATTAGCATAATGTGGCCGGAGGGACCTGCTCCGCCCGCCAAGCTCGCATATTAAGCACAGCGAGCGTGCGGGGGGGAGGCTGCCGGTGTTTTGGTTTATCGCTTTGGGGACCTGCCGTGTGGCGTGCTAGATTTCATCCGTCCAGGTGCGGCGGCGGGGGCTTGCGTTAAGGCCTGTTTACCTCCCGCCTGAGCGGTTGGGAATATGAGATTGTCTTCTGCGGCTTATTGCTTATTTATTCAGCTCCATTCCGCCTTTCAAGAGCACAGGAGATTAGCACAGCGACGGCGGCAAAATGGCAAAGCTTAAAACGCGAGTGACCTCGACAAACAATCAAAGAACACCGTCAAGGGCGGTTCAGCTTTTTTCCCGTCCCCGCCCTGTGTCATTATATGAACATCGGCCATGTCAGGGGAGGCGAGTGAAGCCTGAAAGGTAGAGCGATGGAAGCCGCCTGCTTCATGCATTTATCCATTTGAATTTTTTTTTAATGAAGGCTAAATACTTGGTCAACAACTCCGAGGCGCAGGCTTTATGGATTACCCATTTGCTTTGTTGCTAAATTAAACCACTAGTGTAACCGCAGTGTGGCTATAATTAGCAATTCTAAATGCTTTTGTAACCTAACCTTTGGAACATTTTGAACACGGCCTTCTGGCTGCTCCTCCTGAATCCACCTGCAGTAGATGTACGCGCAAGTTTTTCCACGTAACATATTTCACAGATTATTACACAGTGCAATTGTGAGTATTTACAGGATACATGTGGGCTCAAACTTAATATAAACACAACAATTAACAGTGTCCATTTTCATTGGGAACCTCCGTGTGGCAGTGGACATTAATAATTGTTTTTTATCTTTTTTTTTGGCGCGAAAATGTAAAGCGTCGCTCGCTTCATCCTTGAAGTCCACACCTACACTAAGCTGGCGTGTCGTATTGTGTAATCGATTGCGGTGCTGTGTTGGGTCCATGCAGGTCACATCTCGCTGGAAGGCTTTGCCGGGTATCTGAACGGGGACGAGAACTGCATCATCCCGCCTGAGAAGCTGGACCAGAGTGAAGACATGACCCTTCCCCTCTCCCACTATTTCATCAACTCTTCCCACAACACCTACCTCACAGGTACACGCACAACCGCGCACGTGCTAGAAAACCCGTAAGCCGCTCGGTCTGATTTGCGTTGACGTGCTCACACTCAACATCGAGTTTGCCTGACTCAATGCACACGCGCGTCCTTTGTTCGTCGACACATCGACGGATCACCTGCTCATTTGAAAGCACAATTATGGTCGCCCAAGTGAATACACGCCGCGTAAAAACCTTGCAACGCCAGTCAATCATACATACCCCCCCCCCCCACGCCACTTTCCTTCAATATCTGAATCTGAAGAGGTTATACAATCAAGTCATGTCACGAGACTCAATTAATTAATATTCATGAGTTAAATATTTCTTTAGACTGGTAGTCACAGTAACTGGCTCCTGGCAGGGCACACGCATGACAGGCACAACACAGAGACCATTTTTCCTTCAATGGTTATTAGAATTCATCTATTCAAATCTATTCCGGGGGGGGGTGGGGGGCGGGGGGGCCTGGCAAGCATTGAATCCTTGAAGTGGATCAAATTTCTCCAGCAATAAAAAAATATAAAATTCTTTAATAGCGCAGCCTCGTAGCCTGTGAAATGAAGAAATCAGAGAGAGAGAGAAAAAATAAATAAATACGGTTCTCTCTTTGCAAACACTGCTTTTTCTGGGGTATTTTTGACAGTGCAGAATATGTCTTTCTCGGCAGTTTTTCTATTGAGCAAGAATGAACAGAAAGATCCTGAGGCTTATGTCGCAATGTTCATTTGTGCTGGTGCATTTCCATCCTATGGATCCGAGGCAGCGTTTCGTGCATTGCGCGGGGGGGAATTATCCCACCTGAAGTGACAACACGGCTCTGCGTCCCACGCTGACGGGGTTGCGGGAACGCACGCTGCTAATGTGAAGACATAATTGCTTCCCTAATGGTGACAGGGTGATGAGATTTGCCTGCCTCAGATAACGCCGGCTGTATTGTTTTTCACTGCATCGTGGGAACTGATGGCGTTAATGAGCTCTTGAAAAGCTACGGGCGACCTGCTTTTGTAGGCGCCCTTTTACTTTTGTTATCAATGCAACAGTCACCTGAAGGGGTGTTTGCGTGTCTGTTTTTTTCTGTGCGCGTGCGTGTGTGTGTGTGTGTGTGGGGGGGGGGGGGCGTGTGGCAGCCGGCCAGCTTGCAGGTAGCTCTTCCGTCGAGATGTACAAGCAGGTGCTCCTGTCGGGGTGCCGCTGCATCGAGCTGGACTGCTGGAAGGGTCGCACCACCGAAGAAGAGCCCGTGATCACCCACGGCTTCACCATGACAACGGAGATCTCCTTCAAGGTAACACAAGGGCAGCGGAGTAACAGCGGCGTGGGGTGAGGCGGGGAGCAGAGAAAGAGCGAGGCCAGGCGGAAGCTTAACCCTCTCTGACGATTCGTTTCGCACACAGAGGGAGGGGGTTGTGGGTAAACGGACTTCACAGACAGATGATGTTGTAGTGCACGTGCTGTGCCCGGGACCCACTCAGTGCGTCCAAACACTCATTGGTTGATGCGTCGAGCAAACTGCCACGTTTGCCGAGTCTTCGTTACTCTGGTTTTTAGGTATTTTTCGGTGGATAATCCTTTTCCTTCTAATCGAATCATTTTCCGGTGCATTCTGTTTGTTCAACAGCGCCTTTTGCGTCTTGCGTGCACACTATTTTGGGCAAGTGTCTCGGCAGCCACCAATCTGAACAATCTAACAGGCTAAACAAGGAAAGCACATCGAACGCCTTACAGATTCATCTCATAGAGTATAAGTGTTTTATTTTTCTGCCAGGATTGGCTTAAAACAAGCTCTCCTCTGTCATTGGCTCTCCCTCAAACAGGGACTGTAACGATCATAGAAATTGCACCGTATATACTCTCTCTCCGTCTCTATATTTAACTCCAAATATCATTGTTGTTGATATCCTGATGACAGCATTTGAAAACATTTGGCAGTTTTTCTTCATATCGTACAGGAAGGCGGTCGAAATCCGAGGGGCGGAAGAAGGCGTCTGGAGAGAAATGAGAAAGAGTTGGGTGGATTGATTGGAAGAGGAAATTTAAGCCCTAATTAGGGGAAACCGAAGAAGTAGAATAAGCTCAATTGAATTTGTCCAGCGTGAGACGATGATGGAAGAAAGCATCAGATGGAGAGGGTTGAGATGGAGACAAAGATGTTTTTTTATTGGATGGAGCAGAAGGAAACGAAAGCATTAACTGAGCTGACATCACCGCTAACGATGGCGTAATTGGCCCAGACGAGCAGCGGCTCGGAAACGTGATATCAGACACCACCTCAGGGCTCGAAGAAAACGGAAAGTTGATGATGTTTAGGGTGACGTTCATCCAGAGAATGGACCAAAAGTCCAACGGCCCTGGTCTAGCAGCGACTGACCACAATGCCGCGCGAGTCAGACGTTTGGATTTTGGAATTCTCATCATCATCATATTGCCTTCTCCAGCGGTTATGGATTTTTCACCAGAATGGTGACTCCTAATGTTAAAGATGGATATCATTCTGGCTGGTATGAGTGATGTTTTGTCTTTGCGCTTACCTTTGCAGGAGGTGATCGAGGCGATTGCAGAGTGTGCCTTCAAGACCTCGCCCTTCCCTATCATCCTGTCTTTCGAGAACCACGTGGACTCGTAAGGCTGCCAATCATTTCAATTCACGCCACTGGTGCGAAGGCTACAGTATGACTGTGGACCTTATTGATGAGGATTGATTATCAGTGGACGGCCTGAGAGCCGGAGAGCCCGAGCGGCTCTTTAGTTCGTCTCGTCCGGCCGTAGACACCTGGCTCCTAAGCGCAACCTGCGTATTTAATGCACGCCGCTCTTTAGGAGACAAATTGTGTAACGGTGTGTCTGTGTGCCTTTGTGCGTGCGTGTTCCCGTGATGGCTCCCAGACCGAAGCAACAGGCCAAGATGGCGGAGTACTGTCGCTCGATATTTGGAGAAGCGCTTCTGACGGAACCTCTGGAAAAGTATCTCGTGAGTACGCGGCTGAAATACACATTCACGATTGCACGCTCTGCTTTCGCTGTGTATTCATCATTCAACCACACGCACACACACGAACAAGCAACATGGCCCCGGCAGCCCGAGGGTCGCCGGGGATTATCGCACAGATGAGTGCACCCAAGAAATGCCCTTGAACCCGGCCGCCCCAGCGCGCCCCGCATGCTACCCTCGTCCACATACATGATTAATTGGATGTTTACCCATGTACGCACGAATAGAAACCATGCAGTCTTTCTCTGTTTAGATGTCCATTTTCCTCATTCCGTTCCTCGTTCTCATCTCCAGCGACACATCGACATGCCTTCTGGCACTTGGCAAAATGCGTCGTCCCTGTTTTTCCTCTCCCTGTCACTGCAGGCATGCTACTAAATGGCCTCCTTCCCTTTATCTGCCGCCCCCCCCTTCTCTGTTGTTTTCATTCTCGTTCTTCAATCACAGACGCAGCCCCTCAAACCTGCGGCGATCGGGGCCAACTTTGAGCGATTCAGCCCGCAATCATTTTTATTTTGTTATCTCGGCAGAGCCAACAAATGACAGCCGTGTAAGATTAAATGGAAATGCCTTACGCCGTGATTTAAACGTGCCTTTATCTTGGGCAGCCCTTTATCGCTCTTCTGTTGCCATGGCTACCAGTCAAAAGCTTGCTTTGTCCCCTTCTTGCCAAACTCTTTTCTTTTTACCGCCTCCGCCCCCCCCTCCAAAAAAAACGAGTCTTTGTGCGTAATGACGCAGGCACTTATTTGAGGGCAACTGTGGACACTTGTCGCCAAAAAACTCTCTCCCCCCCAGTTCAATCTTGCACATACACACACGCACCTGAACGCACCAGTCACTCCTCCTCTGTTGTTGTCGTCCATGTCCGCCGTGCCTGTTGGTGTGACACTGAGAAGAGCAGCCGGAGTTCCCCGGCGGTCAGATTGCAGCATTATCTCACACACGCAAGGAGGCCACTCCGGCGCAGCTGCCAGCCCCAGACACACACTGAGACGCTGAGAATTACAGCCTCCCGACTGGGTCTGACATTGAAGCATTATCAGGGAGAAGCCTTTCGAAACGCAGTGGCCCGGGGATGGGGATGGAGAAGGAGAAGGAGAGAGATACCAGGAGGCAGACGCCGGGGGAGAAGTTAGAGAGAGTGAAAAGTGAGAGAGAAAGTGCAAGTGAGGAATCTACCGCCGAGCGTGTAATGACGGGGGAAAGGTGAACGCAATGACAGCCGCCGCCCTCTGGCATTCGTACAGCTGTGTCTACAGCGTGGCGAAACCGCACGTCAGCTCCGTGGGTCCGTCGGGGTCAGGGGCAGATAAGGTAATATGGCTGGATGGATTCCAGCTGAGCCTCGGGGCGAGAACAAAGGGGATTATAGTTTTCTTTGATGAAGGTACTGCCTGCCGTAGCTCCTCTCCGCCAAGCTGTCATCGATGTTGAAAAGGAGAGAGGGGTGACAGTGTTTTTCAGTTATTTATTTATTTTTTATACGCCTCTATCACGAAAAGCATTATTCAAAGGCAAGGTTGCGTTTCCAAATCTTCTCCCCGTAACTGCTGACAAAACTTGAAATAGGCTGGGAAATATATCTATCTATAAACACATATATATATATATATATATATATTTCTTTGAAATCTTGTTGAGGCGGAGGTTTTAAGATGCCGACGGACCAGAATTGGCAAAGTGAAATATACGCGGATGAAAGACAGGTTTGGATTGGGAGTGCAGTGGACCGTAGAGTAGAAAGCATAAAGCGTCGGCGGAAGCGGAATAGACTTACGACATTCTGGTTATTCCTTTTGAAAGTCATTGTCCCCGCATTTTGCCAACCTTGCAGCATCCTTTTCTGCGCTGCTGCTGCTGCTGCATTATTTCTGCCTGTTGTGGAAACAAGAACATACACACACAATACTTGCTGAAGGAAAGGTCTACCCCTCCTCTTTCGAAAATAGGTTTGACAAATCTCGAGTGGAGTGAATCTACCACAGATGTAGTGGGGTTTATAGTTCTCTTATGAAAAAAAACGGCAAATGAATTATTATTGTGATGAGATTACTGTCTTTTTTTAGTCAGAATTAATTATGACTTATGCATTAACGTCCAAGCAGCATTTTACTCTTCTAGTGTGCACCGTGTTAATCCAAAGTGCATTATTTCAAAATGACAGTCTATTATCTAAGCCTGTGGAATAAATGTGGTTTATTGAACTACCAATCCGCCACAGGGCGAGCGCCAGCTCCTGAAAGTAATTGAAATATCCGAAATATTTCTTGAAAACGCGTTTTCCACCTTGAACGATCTCCTCATTTCCCCTTTATTATCCCAAAGGATCAAACTAAGGTTTAGGGGATTTAGGGAGAGTTGAGTCAATCAAAGCAAATTGTAGCTTAATCAAACAGGTTTAATGCCGTGCATCTGAGCGGAGTTCTCAAGATGACACGCCGCATCCCGTGCTGGACGTGTTCCATTCAAGTGGAAAACGTTTGAGTGAAGCCAAAGCAGAACGGCACCTCAAATCTGAAAGGCGTAGATGGATGCGTGTGGAGGCTGGGGAAAAGAAGGCGTTGAAAGGAGAGAAGGAAAAAAGAGCTCAACTCAGAGTCTTGCCCTTGAAGGAAGTGGAACAAGTAGGAAGTAAAAGTCAGAAACATTTCAGGTTTGGCTGTGCGTCTTGCGGAAGAGTCGTTGTGACCCCGGGTGTGTGTATATTCCGCATCGCTGCTGACTTTCGGGATAATACATTATTAATCTCCCTAAACACTGCGATCCCAAAGTAGTGTACCCCATGAATAAATCAGAGATCTGCCTTCTTCTACCCAGCTCCCCCGACGCAAGTGTGTATTTGTGTTTAATGCTCACTCTCCCCCCGGGAAGCTGGTTTTTGGGCTTGAAAGTGTAAAGCCGCGAGCCGCTACATCAACAGACTTTGCGTTGCTCAGCGTCGACCCCCGCAGTCGCTGCTCATCATTCACCGTGAATTGTCTTTGTTTTTCTTCCATTTGCATGTTAAATGACGCACTCCGGGGGGGGGGGGGGGGGGGGGGGCGGCTTCTGCTAATTCGTCGTCCCAAAGATTGCTGCACCAGTATTCTTTTCTTTTTTTTTCATATTTCTCTTCCGTTTGAAACAGTTTCTTGTCACAAAACGCACTCCACATCCTTCCATCTTCAGAAATACAGGCCCACGACCTCGTTCCCACTTCGTTCCGTGCCTGCGTCTTTTTATGGATCGATGGGACCTTTTTGTGATTTTCCCCTGACTCCCTCTCACTCTGTCTCCCATCTCTTTTTCCACATCCTGTCCAGCTGGAGTCGGGTGTGCCGCTGCCCAGCCCGATGGAGCTGATGGGGAAAATCTTGGTGAAGAACAAGAAGAAACACCACAAGACGAGCGGCAGCACCAAGAAGAAATTGTCCGAGCAGGTCTCCAACACCTGCAGTGATTCCTCCAGCGTGTGCGAGCCCTCTTCCCCCAGCGCAGGTACGGCACTCCCTTAAACACACACACACACACACCCGCAGGCACACGCGCGCGCGCACACACACGCACTACAAACAGAGCCATCAAGTCACGCTGGGACAGTTGAGCTATGTTTCAGAAGTTCAATGTAGCCCCAGCGTCTGGGTCCATCTGCGCCACGGAGCGACACCTCTGAGCTGCCATTAAATGGAACCACTGGAGCCGGACAGTGCTATTGTTTGTCATTTGTCATTTTCATGGCCCTCTCCGTCAGCTGGCGATATTATTGGCTGGTGCGTGCACTCGCTGTCAGGCACACCCACTGCCAGTCACTAGGGCGTCCTAAACGCCGGGCAGCAGTGGCCTTCAGTGTGTCAGTGTGTGTCCGTGCAGCTGTGTGCACATCAGACTATATCACTGTGGTGAAATGCTACACTTGTCAATGTATGGATTTTTATACTTTCACGGCCGTTCTCTGTTTGATTGTTTGTTTACAAAATCGTTCAAATTCACAAGTTGACCTGCATTCCATATGTGTCATTGTTGAGTGGTTGTGTATTTGTGCTCGTGAATGAATGCACGTGAGTGGTTCAGTGTTTGTTCTCTTTTTTTCTGCCATAAATCATCCTACACCCAGTCACCTTGACTTTTCTCAATTTCTGACCTGCTGTGTTGCTCCTTTTACAAACGTACACTGCCCCCTGGTGTCAAAAGAATGTAAGTCTTCAGACTTCAGGTTTCCTGGTGTACACAAATCATTTGTCTGTGCTGACACAGGTTTGATTTAATTATTTTCCAAGGCAATGTGAACTTATGATTCTTCAAACACACCTACATGCGGTCACATGAACGTAGCAAATAACATGCTTTCTCTGTCGTTACTGACGTAAACACTATACAATATATCTATTTTCATTGATTAAAAAGCTGGCGGCATGCTGCAATCACATCTCAAACCACAAATCAAGCAAATGAAAACTATTCTAATGTAATTGCCCCTTCTCATAATACCTCATTCAAATAAAATGGCATTTTAGGCATTTCAGCCCCTCGGTGGTGTAGAAAGTACTATCTGGCGAGGCTACAGCAAGGTCCCAGTATAAATATATCAAACTGAAACTATAGATGCGGGTAAGACAAAAATTGCTATTTGAAATGTGAGGTGCATATACACCCCCTGCCGCTAGTAGAAATTGCACCCTTGGATCATAGTGGCTGCACAAACCTGTCATTTATTGCCTGATATTATCTTGGCCAGAAGCACGTTGTGCAATTTAAAAGTGGTGCGCAAGTGCTAGAAAAGCAGCTAATGATACGGTGCACCGTCGTAATAACAGAAGCAGCCCTATTATCACCCCGTCGTATGACGATTTACTGTGTTTGTACAGTAGTTTGTGTTGTTGGGACGGAGGGGGGCGGTGGTTTTGTTGCTGACGAGTGAGTTTTTTTTTTTCCCCCCCTCAAAGGTTCGACCAAGGAGGAGATGGCAGATTCTTCCCAGACCTCTGAGGGTGCCGAGCTCAGCCTGAGGCCGCAGGGCAGGAAGTCTATCGGTGAGTCGCACCGAGAAGGTGACCTCGGACTCGGGCAGGGGGGGGGCTTTAACGGAGCCCTCATTAGGAGCTGTAGGTCGGCTCGACCGTAAGAATGATAAAATGAATTTCCCCAGTGGCCGTGACCTCCGATTCGGCGGAAAAGCTTTCGCAGATCTCTCAGTCTCAGGCTGCGTTGTAATTACTTCCCTCCGCGCATGAGGCGTGCGCGCTCAACTGTCAACGTTACCCTTGTTTATGTCGTTGCTCCAAATATAATTAACTGATCATAAAGACGTGCTTAAAGGCCATCGGCTTTCAAAAGGGATCTGATCAACCTCTTTGCACTGAGTGTGTGTTACATTTCCCCACATCCGACTTTACGTGGCTCGTTAAGCTTTATTTTTTTAATGCGGGGATTATCTGAGACCTCATCTGTGACTCTTCAGGTGAGGTGGAGGCAGAGAGCGAAGATGAAGACGACGACGATGACGACTGTAAAAAGGGCTCCATGGATGAGGTGCGTATCTCAAGCCGATTCCGATCCGAGTAAGGCTGTAGATTTACAGCTCTGCATCCGCTGCGCGTGTCAGGAACTCAGGCTGCCTTCTGGTGTACATTTTTGATAATGCATTCTATTCCTACTGATACGTCCTCAAAGCTCTTCTTGTTATAATATGAAACTTTGTGTTGCATTGCATTTAGAGGTGTGTGCGCGTGTGTGTGTGTGTGAATTTCATGTGCAGGGCACAGCAGGAAGTGAGGCCTTTGCCACTGAAGAAATGTCCAACCTGGTCATCTACATCCAACCCGTCAAGTTTAACAGCTTCGAAGCTTCCAAAAGTATGAACATCCGATCAAACTGGGACTGTTTTGTCTTGGCAGGAAGCTTGGCATATTAGCTCTTAAGAAAAGGCTCAGTAAAACATCAATTCTTTCACTGAGCCTTTAATTAAGAGCTAACATCATTGGCCTTGATGTTTTTTCTAATCTGTCGTTCTTCATTCTGACCACCGTGTCCCCACTGCTGCCCACAGAGATCAATCGCAGCTACCAGATGTCGTCCTTCGTAGAGACAAAAGCGCTGGAGCAACTGACCAAATGTCCCGTGGAGTTTGTCGAGTATCCTTTCTCGGATTTAGTGAAGCGGCGCTTTGCACCTGAAATAACGCGCAGTCAGTTAATCCACTTAAACCTGCAGCGGGGAGGTAACCAAAAGTACGAGCAGAAATGGCTGTTTGTGCGGCTTCGTCCTTAACGCCGCATTGTGTAGATACAACAAGCTGCAGCTGAGCAGGATCTACCCCAAGGGCACTCGGGTGGATTCATCCAACTACAACCCTCAGCTCTTCTGGAACGCCGGCTGTCAGCTGGTGGCTCTCAATTTCCAAACCATCGGTGAGTCGTTTGCTTTATCATGCGGGGAGAGAAACGCGTGTTGGCACGTGGGATTTTCATTTTGTGTCGCTGGCCGATTGGAAATAAAAGCGCGGCCATTCTGTCCCCGCTCCGCAGATTTGTCCATGCAGCTGAACCTGGGCATGTACGAGTACAATGGCAAATGTGGCTACAGGCTCAAACCGGAGTTTATGAGACGACCGGACAAACACTTTGACCCTTTCACCGAGAGCACGGTGGACGGCATCGTGGCCAACACGCTGTCTGTCAAGGTGTGTGTCAGTTTGTTTGTTTGTTTTTTTTTTGCTCTGTATGGGCCTATGTGTATTTGACTATGATATGGTTCTCTCTCTTTCTTGCCCTCTTGTTTTTTCCTGCTCTTCCATCCAGATCATCTCCGGCCAGTTCCTGTCAGATAAGAAAGTAGGCACGTACGTGGAGATCGACATGTTCGGCCTCCCGGTGGACACCAAGAGGAAAGCTTTCAAGACCAAGACGTCTCAGAACAACGCCATCAACCCTGTCTGGGAGGAGGAGGCCATCGTCTTCAAGAAGGTGAGACAAAAAAAAACATTTTAATAAAAAAAATATACAAATGCTGTGCGAGTAAATTGTCTCCTGTTCTCAGTAGTTTTCAGCGAAGTTGTATACAGCAAGAGGTACAATAGGAGAAACCTCTCGGAGTTAAATGTCATTCTGATAATAATTTGTCCAAAACCAGCATTTGCACATGCTATTCATTTTAAGTGGAACATTTGCTGTTGTCTCGCTGGTGCAAGTTGTGCGTCTTAGTGCTGTTTGTTGCCCCTTGTTCTCGGAAAGAGTTAGTGACATTCACGCATTTACAACCCGTCCTCAGGTCGTCCTCCCCACGCTCGCTTCAATAAGGTTAGCTGTGTTTGAAGAAGGAGGGAAGTTCATCGGCCACCGCATCATTCCAGTATCAGCCATCCGTCCAGGTGAGTTATGTCCAAGCACTCTGCCCCTCTGTGTTCACCTCATCATTCTAAATCATTCTTTTACGGAATGCAAAGGCAGTGTGGAAAGGGTATAGGTGTAGGTGAAATGTGAAGCATTCTTTATAATGCGAAAAATGTCGCGTGAATTATTAAGGATGAAAGGTGTACAGCTTTAAGTGTGCCCTTAAATGTGTGAACTCCCAAATCCTTCAGGCTACCACTACATCAGCCTGAGGAATGAGAAGAACCAGTCCCTGACGCTACCGGCGTTGTTTGTGTACGTTGAAGTCAAGGACTATGTTCCAGACACATTTGCAGGCAAGTCATGTGATTCTCTTTTAGACCTACACCTAAAAGGCATTGCAGGTTCAGTTTTGGCCATGTTAAGTGTCACAAAAAGGGCTTTCGCCGTTTTCTCTTCGTCCCCAGATGTCATCGAAGCCTTGTCCAATCCCATCCGCTATGTGAACCTGATGGAGCAGAGAGCCAATCAGCTGGCTGCCCTCACTTTAGAGGAAGGGGGAGAAGAAGAAGGTGACAAAGAGGTGTGTGTTACTACTCCCATCACACATGTCGGCACGTGCGTTTGACGTATTTGTCTTAAATGTATGGAAAGCAATGCCTTCGGTAAACTGAGGAGGTGCAGAAAAAAGACTCAATATCAAGAGTTTTTTTACTAAAACCACAAAGTACAAAAAAACCCACACCCAGCACCGTCGCAGCAGAAGATGGATTATCACGAACCACTGCTTGTTTTCCGCACAGATCCCCACAGGTATTGGTCAAAACGCTTTGTTTGGGCCATTTTTCACTCCTGGCTCCTCTATGATAAAGTGTACAGCAGCAACAGCCGTCGCAGAATTGTTGTGTTATTTCATCAAGTCTCCTTCCCCTGCGGGCCCGGATACTGGGGCTACTTTCTTTGCGGTGCCTGTTCTTTGTACTTTTTACTTTTGCACTTTTGGGTACATGTACTCGTAGCAACTGTGCATGCTAGCATTTAAGGAAACGGCTGATGACAAACAAATACAGTTTTTCTTAGTTCGACAGGGCATTCAAACGTATCCCAGTTTATAATTTTGCTTTAAGACAATCAACTAATATATATATATATATATATATAAAAAAATAGGCAACCCCTTATGGAAACATTAACAATATCTATCTACGTCAACACATCCTTGTTGTGGTTCCAGGTTGTTGTTGTGATGTGCCCCAAAATTGTCAAGCCATTAATGCCGGTTTAGGTCAGCGTCTGCCACTAAGGATTCACAAAGTACCTTTCGCTCCAGAATCATGTCGTGTAATTACTAACCACTGGACTTACACGATCCACTGGAAATGTGTCTACATTTAACTACAGTATGGCAATCTTCAGTTGACGGTGACCTTTAACTCGGTATGAGCAGGGTCTAAATATCAAGCAGCTCAGACTTTTAACAAAGCGTAGCTGAGTCTAGAAGAACCGTGACCTTCTGCTGACGGTCATGTTGGTCATAATAGCGGAGGAAAGGATTTTACTGCATACATTAACATGTATAAAAGGGCTTTCGGCCCGAGTAGCAGCAGTGTTGATAAATGGTGTAAGTCACTTTCAGTGGAAGTGAGAGAGGTTGCACAAAGCCAAGGACTAATGTGGTATCGGAGGAAGGATGATATCTAAGGAGGGATATGAACTATTTCTAAGTTTGGATCCATTTCGGGGCGAGAGGCGAGCCAGGACACGGGGTTATCTGAGGTTATTGGAGAGAGAGAGAGGGGGGGGGTGTTCCCGAGGGGGAGCGTCTTTCGTCTGATTTGTCAGCTGATAAGATTTCCCCCAAGGATGGCTGACAGAGGGCGGTTTCCCGTGACCATGGCAACAGTCGCCAAAAGAGGTAGAGCCCTGAAAGGCGGAGCGCCGTGCGCGCAGATGAATGTAGAGCGAGCGGGGGGGTGGGGGAGGTCTAGCTAGCGTGACTGGAACAGAGATTATTTAAAATTGCATTAACCTTTCGGAGATAAGAGCGCATTGTTCAAGATTCAGCCGAGCCTGGGGGAAATTAAGATCTGCTGAGCTTCACAACAGGAAGCGATGCTGAGAGTGGGTTACCACAGCTATGTCTACAGGCTGTCCTGCCGGACGCAGGTACGGCAGGAGACTACTGAAAACTCGTGCAACCGGGGATGTTTTTGTTCCTTGGAAACAAAGCTGACTGAATGTAATTTATATGTATGAAAGGCTTTGGAGGCTTCGGCAGGAAAATATAAATATTGTAATGGCTTTTTTTTTTGACAGCGGCACAGACGAGTTGTATTTGGTGTGCGTGCCTGCGCGCGTGCCACATCGAAAAACGGCATTGCACTTTCAATTTTTGGCAAATTACTTTTAAGTAGCTCTCACTTAGCCCAGGATATGGAACTTTGTTTTTTTTAGACAAATGTATTGTCTTAATGTGATGACGGTCGGGCTTCGCACGTTGTTCTGCACTCAGTTCTGCAGAGGTTTCAGAAGTCTCATCAGTCGTATTGACTGAGAAATGGAATTCCAAATTCAATCTTTACTTCAATTTGAATTGTAATTCAGTCTTTTATGCGATGCACAGGTGGAGGCAGGAAGCGATGCCCCCTCAGAATCGAAGGTGGACCAGAGGGTGACGTCGCCTGCAGAGAACGGACTGAGCCACACGCCCATCATCGCCCCCAAACCCCCTTCACTGGTCGGCCAGACTCCGTCTGCAGGTGATGCACATATACATTCAGCCTGTATTCCTATGAGCACATATACGAATTGCGGTGCAGTCCACACTGAGAGTGGATGTGCATTGTGCCAGATTACCTCGAAACGTCCCGTTTGCTTCAGTTAAACCTTAATTTAATGTAAATCTCAAATAGAGGAATGAGAAATTGCAGTCGGGTACTTGCTGAAGTGCAATTTTGTTTGTTACATGTTTTTTTCTGCATTTGATCTTGATAATGCTCCTTTCATTTTGTAAAATGACTAAAATCTAATAGACAACAACAACTTATCGGGTGGGGGGGGGCGTTTTACCATTTCAGTAAAGTTATGATATCATTTGTGGCGGCTTTATTGTAAAAATAATGTACGTGCGTGTTTTTGGCAAGCAGGCTCACTGAAACCCTCAGTCAAGAGTGAAGACATCATTCAGAGTGTTCTCACTGGTAAGACGACGTTTTCTCATGTCCCCATTGAACATTTCCTGTGTGATTTTGTTCAATTTCCTTTTGAAAATTCACTTATGCTTTCTAATCTCCACATATTCACAGCGACTTTTGTCCTGCTGATGATATCAACAAATATGAGAGAAAATGTTTTCTTTTCATGAATGGGAGATATTTCTCTCTTCCGTATCTTAATACGTGCAAGATAAAAGTGCCCTTTAGGCTAAAGTTTTGCGACTTACTGAACAGCACCTATAGAGATCCCTACCTCGTAAAGCAAGAAAGTTGTTATCGTGCAAAGGAGGGTTTTTCCTCTTCGAACCTGAATGTGTGTTTATCTTTCCCACTCGCCCCCCCTTGTCATCTGCGGCTCCTCAGAGCTGGAGGCTCAGACGCTGGAGGAGCTGAAGCAACAGAAGGGCTTCGTCCGAGAGCAGCGGAAGCAGTACAAGGAGATGAAGGAGCTTGTTCGCAAGCACCACCGCAAGACCAGCGAGCTGATCAAGGAGCACACGGCTCGCGTTTCCGAGCTGCAGAGTCAGTACCAGCGCCGGCGCTCTGCCCTGCAGAAGAGCCACAAACGAGACGGTAAGAAAAGGTAGGTAGCCCTCCTCGTCTTCTCCCGTTGAAAATGTCCTGCCACTCATCTTTACTTTCAACTCTTTCCCCTCCGCGGGGTCGTCTTCGAGAAAAACAAATGTGCATGCAGGAAAAGAGGAGCCTCGTGAAATGCAGTCAATTATTATCTATAAAGAAACAGATGAGTCAACTTTAGCATGAGTTGGAAGGCCAGAAATGCAAAATTGCACAAAAAATGAGGGTATGCTGTATTTATCAGTATCCTCTTCTGTTTTCCATTTAGGCACACTTTTTAACACACATTGAATCCAAATGCTTGTACAGCTCAGAGACACACATCCAGCAATTTCTCTTTAATATGAAATAAATAAATAAAAAACTGCCACGCATAAATTAAGAACGAGCTGGCTTTCGGCATGCTCTAGGGACTCGTTGACACAGCGCGCCGTCCGTCATGCACTGAAGCATCAAAACTTGGCACACGCAGGAGGCCCAGAGGCCCACTGTAAAAGAGAGATAACACATTTCATCTGAGTTACTCTGAGATAAGTGCCCATTGTATGGCTTAAAATGACTTACAAACAGTAAATGCTGAGGGTTCCGCTGATAGGGCGAGAAAATTATTTTAATCAACTGTTGACAAACTGGTATGATAGGAATTTGAAAAATGTGCTGTTATTACTTTAGGATTCTTTCATTTCATATAAATATGTACGTGGCACGCATGCATTTACTAACCCTGCTTACAGTTAGTCCGCAACTTTCAGTGAGGCATCTTAACTCGCGGATGTTCCGTTTGTGTGCGTTTCTTTGCGTGTCCAGCCGGTCCGAGCACTCTCTGTCCACCCTGGACCACGAGCTGTGCGAGCTGGATGAGGAGTGTAGCCAGCGGCAGGCGGAGCTGAAGGAGCAGCAGCAGCAGCAGCTCCTCACACTCCGCCAGGAGCAGTACTACAGCGAGAAGTACCTGAAACGAGAACACATCAAGCAGGTACTCACAAATGCACACGTTCGAGTACATGGGAAAAGGATGTCAGTGGAGCCTAGGTTTAGTTTTAATTTCAATTCCAAGAAACGGCTACATTGTCCTCTGTCACACCTCTATATATTTATATACTGTATATATATATTTTTTATATATATATATAGCTTGGACAAATCCTTTTGAGACTATTTTCAGTGCATATGCTCCAATTCACATGAAATCATTTTTGTATTTTTTCGTGAAATAACCCAATGATCAGCTATTTGATCATGCCACGTCTGTCATGTCCTGAAGGTCAGTTAAGTCATTTCTTTAAGTATATGCTGCAGGTATGTGGATAGGAGGTTTCGGAGTCAACACAGTATATTTGTCATGTGTCTTAGTTGACTATCAATATCCATAACCCATCCCTACTGGACTTGTGGGTCCTCATTAAGCTTTTTCCCATTGACTTTTATGAAAATATAGAAACATTCATGAAAGCTATTTCATGATCTGCAATTTACCGGAGTTAACACCAGTCATTGCATGTCGTAGTGAGATAAAGAGACACACTTGTTCCACACACACACACACACACACACACACGTACGGCAGCTTGCCCCACACTCGGGCGGGACTCGATAGAGCGAGCGCTGACTGTCTCCAGCTGTCCCGCAGCACAGAGACGCTAATGCAGATGAACATAATCAAGCGGATGGATGAAACGCAATAAACTCCAGGTCCAAAGCCATCGTTCCGCTGCCTGGGCACACGTTCTGTTGTGCGGTGTGGAAACGTGAATGTGTTCTGCTCCAGCACGTCTGCTCAGCGAGCGCAGCGGAGGTGTCAGCATGCGCGCTTGTTTTGTTACCACGACCTGAATGCAGGTTTGGTTGGGCTCAGAAGGATAACAACATTTGCTTTAGTTGAAGTGGAATATTATCTAAAAGTGTATATTTCCTGTGTCGAGCACTTTTTACTTCTGTTCTAATTTGTCTTCCTTCTCTCTCGCTCTCTCTCTCTCCAGCTGGTTGAGAAGCTGACCACTATAGCAGAGGAGTGCCAGAGTGCTCAGCTCAAGAAGCTCCGAGACATCTGTGAGAAGTAAGCTGTCCGCGTGTGCGCACGAACGCGCAGAAATCCCTGATAACACTGCCATCCCCTCTCGTTGCTTCGTCCTACTCAGGGAAAAGAAGGATCTCAAGAAGAAGATGGACAAGAAAAGACAGGAGAAAATCAGTGAGGCCAAATCTAAGGACAAGAATGTGACAGAGGAGTAAGTGTGTGTGTGTCTGGACAGGCTCGTAAAAAGTGTTGTATTGGTTTGGATGTTTTTGCTTTTATCACCACTAGATGTCACTGAATACTAAAGGATTAGTACCCTCGCATTTTCCTAGTATGACTCTATATATTATGTCCCCACAGAGAGAAGCTGGAGATCAACCGATCGTTTGTGAATGAAGTGGTGCAGTACATCAAACGGGTAAGAGAGGCTATGGTAGTCCTGTGATGGCTAGTCATCATTATTACTATATCACAGGGAATTAAAAAAAAACATGCCGACACCTACGCGAATGCTTACACACTCACGGGTACATCGATCTGCGTTGGGACGTTACAGTGTATATCTGTGCGTGTGTGTTTGTGTGTACGCAGTTGGAGGATGCGCAGAGTAAAAGGCACGAGAGACTACTGGAGAAGCACAAGGACATCCGCCAGCAAATCGTAGACGAAAGGCCAAAGGTAGGACATATTTCATCTGTTGCCATTTCTGATTGTATCATAAGTTACTGTCACATGGCGGGATCTGCCACCAGTGTGTCCAGGTCTAGGATTCCTTTGGGTCCCTCCACATGTTGACTTTGAATGCCTCTCATCACATTAGAAATCAGCAGCAGCAGCAGCAAAAAATAGAATAAAAACAAATGCATGATGAGCTGCATTTGTTGTATGTTTAACAGGAAAGCTGGTTGACACAAAGGGGTTAGCCCATTTTACACAATTGTTTTTATTTAGTTGATTTCTGAGAAATGTTTTAGTGTGTCTTGAGCTGTCATGACCACTAGATGGCAACATCTCACTCTTGATGGACATCAGCATCCATCAGCGGTGAGGCTGATGCTGTTCTCATGGACGCTGGCCGCCGCTCAACTGTTTTTTTGGTTTTAGCATTTAGCATTACTGAATGAGAAGATTTGATCTAATTATTATTTTATCTAAATGCCTGGTCTTGCCTTATGATCCTGCCTACACTATACGCTTGTACAACTATGTGAAAGGGCTGTTGGTTTGTATAATAGTCCAAATTGTTGATCTGCTCTTCTAAACGAGAGCCCCTCTGCCGTAACTGCATCTTTGGCTGTAATGCAAGCATAGTACTCGGCTATTTGCAACATATACATGTTTTTTTTATTATTGTGAGGTGAGCATTTAAGTGTGCATTGCGTCTACGAGTTTACAACCTTGTCATTGTGACTGTCGTTGTAGGATGTCTTTGCCGCTGAAGAGCATGGTAAGATCATTGTTGCATCCCCGTGTTCGGCCGTAATATAGCACCGCTGTAGCACTGATACGCAAGCTTTTACCCTCACTGACTTGCAACACGTGAATGCGCATCGCATCTCTGCAATTTTCAAGCCTTAGCACACCGCAGAACACTGTGTGATTAACAGCGAGCATATCTGTTTATTTTTTTACGAGCAAGAATGACAGTGTGGCTGCATTAGTGTTATTCAATAATAATTGGCCTAGCATGGCGCCTTAACTGCGGGGGAAACAGATTGGCCTGTGTAGTGATATCACACCCCGGTTGGGGTGCTCTGATTTAATCTCACCTGTCAGTGTCCTTGAGCGAGATCATCGGTCGTAATCAGGGTAAGAGGGAAATAACTTCACCATATCATTATTATGATCCTAATCATTATTAGGACCATTTTTTGTTGATGATATTGTTATCAAATATATCAAATCAGAGCAATGTTGTATGTTTTTTTCCAACACAAATGCCAACACTAACCTACCACACTAACAAAAGGCATAGTCATTTTATGTGTATTGGAAACACTAATTATGGACGCGTAGCTTGTCATATAGTACCAGCACATTGCAAGAACATATGGTTTGATAGTATTTCTTTGTTTTCTAGTGGAAATCTTTGCTTCTCTTGTCCTCTTCACCGCTTTCTACGTGCGAGGCAATATTTCATCATAGTGTGTCGCAAAGGCACATTACAGCACACCGCCAGCGTAATCGGGATTACCTCTGCTTGCCAAGGAAACATTCCGGTGTGGCGCTCCTATCGTGCGCTATTAGTTGTGTTGTCAGACGGGGGAAGCATCGCACGCATTCACCCTATCTGCTCGTGAGAGAGAGGCTGTCTTTTTTAAGATACGCATACAGTACATCAGGAGTCTCCCGTCACCACCCACTCCGAAAGTGAAAGCTTCTTGTTCCTTTGGTAGCCCTTCCAGTTGAGTGTGGGAGGTGCAGCACAGACGGTCTCATGCGAGATTTTTTATTTTATTTCTTTTTTTTTGCGCCAGACCAGGGAGAATTCAGTATGTAAATACCCAAATTGATGTGGAATTGATCCAGAGATGATTATATGTGCCTCGTTAATCTTCGAATGTTTGTGTGGTTGCTGAACGACGATGGCTTCAATGATGTCATTTTTTATAATGGCTGAGCATCTTTGTCGATAATACGACGATTGGAATGATTTCCTCTAGTCAATGTGAGCGTCGTCAGTGTCCAAACAAGATTTTATTGAACAGGTTTCCTCATCCTATCAAAGTGAGTGAGTGAGAGAGAGAGAGAGAGAGAGAGAGAGAGAGGTGTTTCAATCAGATTTCACTCTGTTAGGCATCGATGTTTCCCACCGAATTGTAACCGATTATCCCTCCCCCAACCTGCTGTCACGATCACTTCACTAAATTGACATCATGACTGTGGCAAATTTAATTCGCCCCAAGGAGGGCTGTTGCATACTCAAGCACCTCAACAGTATCTGTTCTCGCGCAATGACTGCCGTTTGCATACAAAATGTGCAAAAGATGCCAGAGGACTTGACTGTAGAGAGCAGAAGAAGTCCTGGCTCATGTTTGTTGTTTGATGTCACGCACCACACCAGAACAACTAACAAAGTTAAGAAAACATTCACTTTATAGCATGATGGAGTTAAATCCTGTTAAATAGGGACAAACAAACGTGCGGCGCCCGGGTGAACCTTATTGAAAGCATATTTAAGTTTCAGCCTTGAGAATGAATCCCCCAGAACCCCCCAGGAGGTCAAGTTGATTCCAGGTTTTGATAATGAAGAGGAACATGAGGAATTCAAAGCAGCTCATGTTTACGATGTTGCATCGGTTTGATTCTTTCATAACTCTCATAACTGTCCATTACGTGCAGGCAAGGGTCGGAAGTCAGATTGTGGGGGCTAATGGGTGTGGCTATAAAGGACTAGGGCAGGGCAAATATAGAAAATACCTTTGTTGTGTGTGTGTGTGTGACTATGTCTAGTGTGGGTTTGTGTGCGCGCGTGTGTGTGTGTCAGTCTCCATGAATCAGTAATAAAAAAGGTTACAACATACCCCCATACTCTCCCTCTCATGCAGTTCTGACCCAGTTTCTCCGCTGGGCTCAGAGCAGCCACTAATGGACGGACAGCTATAACCCTCCCAGGTGGAGGCCCTGCAGGCTGGGCAGCTGTGTGTGTGTGTATGTGTGTGTGTGTGTGTGTGTGTGTGTGTGTGTAGTCACATGCGTGTGATTCACCAAGTGACCCTTAAAAAAAAAACAGCCGCACAGAATCTATTGCAACGCAAAGCAGGCGGCTTATTTAAAGTCTCCTCATGCAATACGGAGCGATATGCGGGAGATATATACGCTTGGTCTTGATTCGAAAATCTGTGACTTTGGGTCGTGGAACACTTAGGTGGTGGTTAGTGATGTAAAGAGGAAGACGTGGCCACGGTTGTCTCCGCTCGCAGAGTGTGCCCTGTCCTGCTAATGATCCAATCAAAAGCCCCTCCCCCCCAGGAGTCAGCGCCGCCTAGCATGACACTATCCGCATCCCACATCCTGTCAAGTTGCTTCCTCTCGTCTTCTCCACCTTTTCATATCACTTTTTAGGTTGACGTGGTCTTTTTTGTTGGTTGTTAAAAAAAAGCGAAAGACTCACTTGTGCTGTGCTGTGAGTATTTTGAGACAAAACAAGAGCGAGCGTTTGATTTTTCACTCAACAGATGAATGGAGTCTGGAGTTTTGGCGTTTTTTTGGCTTTAAGCTCGGCCGTGTCCTAAATTCGGAGACCTGGTGAGATTAATGAGATTAGTGGGGGGGGGAAGGGTGGTTTCTGGGAAAACCATTTTGAAATCCAGTTAGAGTGAGAGTAATTGCGTGCTTTATGGCGACACCTAGTAGAAGCAAGTATGGTATGATTCTAACCCAGGGGTGCCCAAACTGTGGCCCGCCGTGCAGTTTGATCTGGCCGGCCGAATAATTCCCAATTTGGCCCGCCACCAAGGAACCCCCCCCCTTCAAATGTTTTTTTTCCACAAATTTAAACACTGTAAATACGCATTAAAATAGATCCAACATATTGTTGTAGCTATGTTTATACATGCCACTATGCCCAGTTTTGTATAAAGCACAATGTTATAATATATATATACAGCAGGGGGTCCCTGCTCCATCTCTACCATCAGTTTGGGGGTCCTTGGCCTGAAACACGTTGAAGACCCCTGGACTAGACTAAATGCTCGCCAGGAGTCTATGTATTTCCTCTCCGCTGTTCTGCAGCGTCAGTACACTTCGCAGATTTCTCGGCTGTGAAAGGGATATGAGATAGTGACAGGGCAATATGTTTCACAGAAGTATACTTGTGTGGTGTGACTGTAGGTTATTTCATAGGCGACATGCTGGTTCTTTCTTCGATTATAAAAAGGAGTCTCTGATGTGATGGTGTCCCCCCACTGTGCAAGCCTCGAATCGACACACAGAACCACACGTTTGCGCAGGCACAGCAATCCGTTCGACAGGCGGGAGTCCTTTGCGGTCGTCATGGAAACTCAGGGACCCCCCCACCCCCCTCGCTCTCCCCCTCTCCCCACCTCCCTCATATCCTATTCCATCCTTTATGACTCCCTACAATCTGTTCATTTGGAACTGAGTCCTCATGACGCCATTTCAGGAATACTTACGGGAGGTGGATGAGAGGGAGAGAAAAATATGCGGCCACTTCTCTTTTTTCCACTCACTCTTTACTATGTTCGATGAAGGGATGTGTCCACTATGTTCTCCCATCACAGACTTTGATCTGCATCCTCTCTGCCTGGTGGGTTTGCATCAATAATGCACTTGTGCCCATGCACACGCACACACACACATTCGCACTCTACACACACACACACATATACACACACCCTATACTTACAGGGAACACTGTGTGCGAACCAGGGGCAGTGAAGTAAAATCCATTGTTGCACACTGGGTTGCCACTCTGCTCTGTAATGCTAGCTGCTATTTTAGTGCTTTCCAGGGTTATCCTCCTGGCTGCGAACTGTCTCTCTCGTAGTTAATATTTATTAAGAGAGGAAGTGAAGTCGGGTTAATGTTTGAAAGTAAATATATCGCAGGGAGGGGTAGGATTTACTCAGGAAAGGGCCGGATCACAAAAACGTTCTAAAGTTTATTGCCGAAACAAGTTTTTGTATGTGTGAAATGAAAGAATAGAACCAAGAGCCTTGATGTGACGGTAATAAGTGGAAATGATGCTTGTAAATGCATTTTATTCTCAGCACAATGAGTCCAGTTACACGCTGTTTTTTGACCCACACGTCACTGGTTCACTACTCTATCAATCAACATGTTTTCAGCAGGAGTAAGCAGCTGTTTTCATAGGGTTAGATAAAGCCACTGTATAAATACATACAGAAATATATACGTACATAAACATCAATGTGGATGCTAATGTGCGAGGGAAAATACTACATGTAGCAGCGTCCACATCGAGCTTAACCAAGATACCACAAAAGCACAGTTAAGCTTCTCTTTGGAACCATTCCTTTTAGGGGAAAGACTTATTATTCTGCATACATGGTGGAGGTATGCAGGAGGGTTTTCCTTGTCCTGAAGGGACTGATCTAAGAAGAATCTCCAAAGGATGAATTATCCAAGAGGAGTTGAGAAAGGACACTGGCAGACAGACAGACACACACAAACGCAAAACGTGAGCACGCCGCCCCTTCTAAGTAGCAGCTGCTTTCATTTCTCCTTCACGACCCCTGTTTTTTCCTTTTCTCGCATCGAGCCGCCGCAGTTCATCTTCAGAGTTATGACCAATACGGTGGAAGGAATGTAAATGAAGGCAAGGCACCCGCACAACCGTTCCACAGACGCACACATCTTACACGCATTGCGCAGCCCTCCTCCTTCTTTCTTCTAAAAAGCCCGTAGCGCCGACAGAATGGTGACCGCCGTCTCGTCTCTCGGAAATGGAAACTTGAGTTTAGTCTAATTGGGCTGTGTTTGGATACGCTGTGTGTCCCGAGGTCAGGACCAGCATACCTTTAAACATCACGCACTCGGTGGGGGGATGATGATGCTGCTGCTTTGGTGGTGTGGATCTGTGTCGCAGGAGCAAAAAGAATTTCTCGAGGCAAGACGGGAGGGATGATTTCTCCCAAAGACCATCTTATTGTGCGGGCGCATTTTGCCTGGCCGCACACTGTTGATGCGGATGCAGCGTGTGGCCAGTCGACGGTTTGCTTGGCGGCCCTAGAGCGGGCGTTATGTCATAGCTCATAGCAAAGAATTAATTTGGCTCTTCGGAGGCCTTCTCCACTTCCCTTGATAGCTTCTCAAAACGAGGACAGCTGGTGAAGAAGGTCACTCAGCGCAGTATTTTAAGAAAGGCAGAAATTTGCATGTGTGTGCGACTCTGTGTGTGTGTGTGTGTGTGTGTGGGTGTGCATGCATGCGTATTCCCCTGCTTTGTTGTCAGATCGTCTTCAGAGATGAGAGGCAGATTTAAAAAGTTGGCTTGTAACTGCTGCTACTGGTTGGTGTCCAAACAGACACTGGATCACACTCACACACACACACAAATTCACTCACTTCACATAATACTGTAGACACTGCATAAGTACACACGTCAGAACCAAACATGCAGACACCAAATAAAAAGGAAAATATACACGATTCTAGCCTTGTTTTTTTGGGGGGGGAATTTGTGTAAATTGGTTACAAAAGGAATATTTCTCTCAATCAAATCTGGAATTAGTTATAAAGCGTCCGCATTGTCCTCATTACAGTTCAGAAAGTTCACAAATGTGATGTATCAATCAGAATTAGATTGATCAAATATATCACAATAATAATAAACCAAAACCATTCTAATCATTCTAAATCATTTTAATAATGCATTTTCTGTACTATAGTTCAGAGGTCTTCGACCTACGGGGTCCGCAGAGGTACTACAAAAGTTCCCAAAAGTTTTGGTTGATTGGACATTTTTTTATTTGTGTGTATATATATTATTTTATTTTTATTTTTTTATTTTTCCAAACAAACATGAATATATGAACCTGTGTATTCATTGAATAGCTTAGTACTGGATGCACAATAAGAGGGAAGCTGTATTTATACATGGCACCAGGTCCAGTTTAATGTAAAACATGATTTTATATATAATAGGGGTTCCTGCTCCAACTCTCCATCGCTTTGGGGGAGGGACCTAAAAAACGTCGGCGAGTAAGGCGAACTCTTCATTTTACTGCAGGGAAGATTTCTTCGCTCTGCTGGGGTAAATAGAAGATTTGGGATGGAAGGTGACCAACCCGTGGACAATGGAAAGCCTCAAAGGATTTTTTTATTCTCGAGATTTCTTTCGAACTCAAGTTGTTTCGCTGCGAAAGCAAAAGGCTGTTTCCATCGCCCTCGATCGCACCAAAAAGTCTATGAAACAGACGGCCCTCGCAGTTTGCTTCCAAGCTGTTGATTACATTCACAGGATGAAGAAACATAGATGCAGTGCCTGGTGCCCCTCTCACCCTTCTGCCCCCCTGCTCGCACCTCCTTCGCACGGGCCAGGGCTTCGTCAGATGGGAGAAAGATGACAGCTCTAATCATAGGGCGCCTGTGCCTCAGCAGGCAGGACGTGCGCGCTCACACACTTACACACGTACACGCACACACGCACACACACACACAGTGCAGGCTATCCCACCCCTAAGTAGGTCATGCGCAGTGCAGAGCAGGGTGAGAGAGAGAGAGAGAGAGAGAGGCGAGCTGTGGTGCTTCTTTTGCCATCTGGTTATGATGTCCGCTCTGTGAGAGCCGCAGAGAGACTGAGAAAGAAAGAAAGAAAACAAGAACGAAAGAAAGAAAGGAGGAAAGAGAGATGAATGGAGAGAGGGAGGAGGAGGGAGGCATGTTTCAGAGAAGGTGACCTTGAGAGGCCGTGTTTGGCGGGGGCCTCTCGTAGGCTTCTCTGTGCCACTCAAAATAACACAAGTGAAGAGCCCCCTTCATTTCACTCCGACACAGACGGCACCCACTGCGGCGCAGTCATGAGCGAAGTCTGGCTGATTGGATGTGCGCTCCGCTCACGTTGAGCTTCCACCCCGCGTGCTTTCAAATGTACTGCGCCGCACGCGCGTTTGGTATGTTTTCGTTTGACACTGGTCAATGCAGTGTGGACTTCTTGAAGTTTTACTCAATGTCACTAAATGACATTTGAGATCCCTTGCTTCTATTAAGTGAATAACTTGGCAACAGACTGTGATACGAATGAGTTCTGAATGCCAGACATTTCCAGCATAATTGTGACATAGGTTGTTCCTTTGGTTAAGGTTAATATCGGAAAATCGGATTGTATAATAACTTACCAAACCAAGAGTGTGGCCGTTTTTCCGTACTTAATACAATGGACACATTTCTGTCGACAGATACTGAATGCATGTATGCATGCAATATAATATGTTTAACCCAATATCATATGGATGCTCGTATTTACATTACAGCATTGTATTCACAAGCTAAGCTATATAACGTGATGGCAATCCTTGACCTTCATTTCCCTGCCCTCGTCCTCGTCCTCCTCCTCCCCCTTCTCCTCCTCCTCCTCTTCTCCTCTCCTCTCCCCTCCGCTTCCCCTGGCTTGCTTAGACACTCGGCATGTTCTAAAAAGATTGCGTTAACTTTTGAGTTTGAATCTGGGTGTCGTTTGAAGTTGGCCCCTTAGTCGATGAACAAAGGCTTTTGAGACACAATAGGGATCCCAGGGCTCGCAGGTATTTGTTTCGATCTCTCACAGTGCTGACGTGACTGCGTAGAGCAGTGAGACTCTCGACACCATTCATCTTTGCAGCTTTTCTTTTAATTACTGCTCTCCCATGGGAGCCTGTCGGGTAGTTAAACAGAGAAATCGGCATTACAGCAATTATTGGCGCACATGGAAATGAATACAATCTTGTCATCTGTAATCATTGGGGGCTTCAATGCCTTGGAGGAAGCAGCGTCTCCTTTCTATTTCCAAGCGATGGAAGGGAGTGTGTGGTACTCGGCTACTAAGTTTACTGTATATTGCTTACTGTAGGTACTGCAACTAATACGGCATTGGATATATGTGGATTCAGCACTTCACATAAATAAAGTACCTCAAAAAGGCCAAAGGTGGTCATCTCTGTCCTGTTATATTCTGTTTGGCATAGAGGCTGAGGAGCTCGGCTATAGGGCTATGTTGTCAGGGAAAACATTTTTTTTTTTCAGTTTATAGCGATGGAAAAAGCCGGCATCTCACTCATGCTCCTGGAGCCATCCGATTCATGACGTGGTTGTTAGTGGTCGATTTCCATGGCTGGCCGTTGCCTTTGTCAAACTGTCCGCCTTGATAATTAGGCAACTTGCAGATGTCATCTCTGGCGGGGAGGTTATGTATTCGCCCGTGTTTGTTTGTTTACTCGTCAGGAAGATTATGCAAAAAGCACGGACTTGATTTGTGGAGGGGTGTGGCCTGGGCCAGGGGAACACATGTCTTATTGTGATCGTTGGTCCTGGAAGTAATGTCTGGATCTTGAGGGGGGGGGAAAAAGACATATGTTTTTGTTTGTGTATTTCTCTATTTTAAGACGCATATCTTTGTTTGGCATGGGGACAGGTGCACTCTTTCCTCTGTCCCGTTCTAATCCAATTCACTCTCTTCTGGGAACTCATTTGTGTGCAGAGGACTGAATGCACACGTAAAATGAGATGCTAAACTTTCAAATATGTCATTTCCCTTTCATCACCAATCAACATCAAACGTGTGATGTTGCAACAAACTCCACATTCGATGTTTATTGTTCCTGCACGTAACATTCCTTGGCTGATATGATTGTTCTGCAGCTCCAGGGCGATTTGGACCAGGAGTACCAGGACAAATTTCGCCGGCTACCCGTAGAGATCCAAGAATTTGTCCAGGACAGCAGCAAGGCCAGGCCTAGCGACGACGGCGTCCACGCAAACCTCGTCTCCTCCTCGACAACGGAGAGGCTCAACCACAAGGCGTCCCAGTCGGAGGACGACACGGAGGAGGGCTCATCGGAGCGAGTGTACGACACCTGCCTGTAGTGCCGGGGGCCTCTGCGCTCTGCTTCGGACTGGGGCTCCTGATTGGTGGATATGTTTGTGACCACTGACGTATGAGGATGAGACTGCCGCAACGTTGATCCCCATTTTAACCCGGTGGGATGGATTAGATCAAATCCGAGCCTGAATCGGTGAGTAGAGGTCCTCTCGACGTAGAGGGCGGTGTTCGCCCACAAAACCGTACCTTTTGCGTGTTTGTATGTTACCTGTACTTTGTCGTCTCTTTCGGTACGGCCACAGGATGTGTTACAAAGCACTAACTATTTGCAGGAATTGACTTACTTGAACTATTGCACAGAGAGAGTTTTTTTCTTAATTATTATTATTATTATTAATATTATTAGCATTTTTAAAATGATCCTGATGTTGACGGTAGTAGCGGTCGGTGAGGTGTGCGGTGCCAAGGTTTTGAATTCACTTGCAGTGGTCGTTGTCATTTAAATGGAGTGAACTTGCACTGTAAAGAAACCACTGCATATTCAGCCTTTAAAGCTTCCCTCTTTTTAACATTTAGAGTCACCTGTCCATATTTGCACTGACGGCTCCCAACGTAACTATGTAACTCTTACTTTCACCCAGAGGCACTGGTGGCTTGCTGGTTCGCAAATTTGTTCTCACAGAACTAAGTCTATGGGTTGCTGCTATGTTGTTTAAACACCATCCATTTTTTTTAACCATTATTTTGTTTATATGAAGTCCGGCATGACGATATTATGCGGTGCGCTTTTTTATTCTTTTTTGTCGAGTTAGTGGTTGATAAGTTAGCTTTGTTTGTGGGCAGTTTTTGCCCAGAGAGGAAGTGAAGGGAATGGTTTGCTGTATAGTATCTGCATGTATATTGACCAACTGTAAACGTTACAGTAGCTCTGTAGCAGAGGTGTTTATTAAATGTAGATCTATTTTCCATTTAAACTAAACCTGTAAAGCGGTGGACCCAGCGCGGCGCGATGCATCACTGTGGCATTAACTGGATGGGGCTAAAGTTAGACGGGGTTATTAACGACGCGCCTTTTTCTTTCACGGATCCGCCATTATCTGGCTTCGAGTTAACGGGTGGCTCATTGTATTCTCACCTTTGTCCCCTCGAACTGAAACTGTCAAACCAGGGCATTCAAACAGAAGAAGAGGACCCTGCTGTTCTTTTGCAGTGGAGGCCTTCCTCTTAACAGGTCCACTGTGTACCCGCAGGTGTGTGCGGTTTTCCTGTTGCCCAGACGCACGGTATTAGAGGAAAAATGTCACCCACTGGCATTATGCTCAATATTCACACACAATTAGTGGCTACAGTTACAAACTGTACAAACGCTCGGTTTATATTTGCAGAGCTCCAACGTTCACGGGCTCTTATCAATAACTGATCAGTTTCCCCTACACCACATTTACCGTCCGTTCAGTGACCATAGGGAAGCATTTACTTCCTAACTGTTAGGTGCCATTTAACTCACAGGTGTGTCATTTTATATCAAATCATATTTCAGCTGAGTGTCCTTTAAAAAAAAAAAAATGTTGAAAGTGAAGGGTAACCTGACATGTAAGTACAAACTACTTTTTAAAAAGACGATATTGATGTGAGAGTCCTGTGCCTTTGAATAGGTTTGCCTTGTTTGATGTTGAATGTGTGAAATGCAACATTGTTCAAATTGCCATTATATAATATGGAGCTGTCTGATATTGAATAGACCGTGTGCACTTTTTAGTACAGTACCACTACTGAGTAATGCTTGTGATGAGAAGTATTTGACATGTGTCTCATAAGAAAAGCGAGACATCCTTCTTTTATGTCTTGAACCAATTTATTGAACAGCCTCGCCCCACCCCCCCACCCCTTCCTCATCAACTTAAGTGTATGCACTCTGGAAATGTAAATGTAATGTGACATAAAGGATAAAATATGAAGTTGATTTAAAAAAAAAAAGATATAGTGTAAAGGGAATTTGCCTGTAATTACAATAAATGTGGCTATTATTGTACTTTGCTGGAGTAGAGTGGCTCTTTTAATTGGTCATTGATAAACCTAATTGTGTTAAATGTGTCATTATTTTCATCTTGACCAGTAATGTCTGTGGTTGTATTTTTTTATTTTTTTATTTCTGTCATTCATCCATAAGGATATTCATTTAATCTTTTCTTCTCCATTGTCCATTTTTTTGCATTCAATTGTGTCCCTTGTCATTGTCTTGTCACGGCTCATTGATTTACCAGAAAAAATTATTTTATTCTTAACCCCTCAGTCTTTGTTCTAGGTAAAATACTAAATGACAATAAAAGAAGACTGAGAAATCGTGTGTAATTCCACCGTGGAAGGCAGGCCACATGTGAAATAATGCAACCCAGGGCAGGTGGGCACATGTAGGTGAGTGTGTATGTATGTCACACTCTGAGGCAGGGGGAAGCAGGGAGTAAGCCACAATGACCTATTTCCTGTTGTCCCCTAGGTAACCACATCTCTGAAATAACCCTGAGAGGAAGGGGAATTTGAGAAGTTTGCTTGATTGAATCACTGGCGGCCACTTGAAAACAGAATCACTGTAATCGAAACAAATTGTTTGCGTTTGTCTTCTTCAGGGACAATAGTTGTTAATCATACAATTGTGTACACATTTGTTGGCATTTTTTAATTGTACGCACTATCCCTTTCTAAAAAGTCGAATTATTGACATCAGATTATCAGAGGGAATGTTATTGTAGGCAGAAGGGGTGTTCTGCTGCGGTAATGTCTTCACTATTTCTCTTGTTGCATGATGTTACATTTTTTTTATCCTAATTTCATCCTGAAAGTGTGTTACACATTGCGTGGGTGTTGTCAGCATGTGTTGTTATGTCTCTGCTCATATTGTAACTTGTGTCCATGTGCTTTTGCATGTGAATGTTCAGCTGTGTAGACTACTTAATGCGCGTGTGAGTGTGTGTCTGCCAGACTTCATAAACATTACTTTCCTTCTGAGTCACAGCTCTTCAGCAGGATCCCAACAGGCCACGGGAGATAAGAGGAGTCCGGTCGCCCATGACAACCACTGTGACCACTGAGAGGCCTCCATGCATTCCAGCGACTAGGAAGTGAGCTAATTAACCCAGAGTTCAGGACGGAAGGAGAGCGACTTTTTAATAAGATTCCCTGGGTTATATAAACAGTGACGCCCCTCAAGAACCCCCCGGCAATATCATCATCACCCTGCGTCTGTCCATCTGCTGCAGGGAAGAGGAGGAGGAGGTGTCCTGTAACTGGGCTTTATTGAGGCACACCAGAGGAGGAGAGGATCCTGGGGTGCTGCTCCGCAGGTACACTGAGCAGACACGCACATTAACAGATTGATGCAAAACCACAGACATGTTACAGTATAACATAATATAATTATTTTCAGTCCTTGGCCTTAACTCTTATTCTAGCCCTGTTCCCTTTTCCTCTAATAATCCCAAACCGAGGGCACAACCTTAAAGTAATGTCTAGCCTGGATGAAATTGTGTTTTTCAATTCTAATATTATCCCTAAGAACATGTACTGAATTTTAAAATGGGTCCATTACATGAATGACGAAAAGCACAGTGTCATTACTTTGCAAATATATATTTTTTTTTCTTTTTTTTTTTTTACAGATAAGTCCTCAAAGTTCTGGGAACACAGTGCCATGCTCTATCAGGTATGTTTTTTTTCTGATGTTTTTGCATTTGTGTGATGTGGTGCTGTAGATATGAAACACATTCACCCTGCAGCAATTGAAGTCACAGAATTTCACACAAATATTTACTGGTATGGTTGGTGGTACAAGTTAACCTGTCAGGACAGTTGCAGAATGTCTCCTGTGAAAACTGCAGCCTACCTCATAAACTCCAGGCATAGACTTGGGTGTGTGAGCTGCATTAAAGAACCCTTAAATCATAATAACATTTCCCAGAGGGGACGTTTATTCCATTAAATTCCACCTCCCCAGTGACTGGATCCTGTCATTTTACACTGAATTTATAACACGAGGCTGATCTTTGCCAGAATTGAACACACCAAAAGTTATGATGTAATGAAAGGACTGCCTATGTAAATGGCTTCATGCTGATTCAGACTTAGGCTACGAATGGATGTCTATGGATTAGTGTCAGCATAAAAAGACTGATTGTAAACTCAGATTACAGAAACCCTGCAGCATTGACTATAAAGTGATGCCACAGGGTGAAATAAAAGTGCACGTCCGGACCGCCACAGAAGCTCCTGTTAGAGAAACAGCAGCATTACTGAGGCTTCACGGGGAGGAGGATGAAGAGGAGGGTGAAGAGGAGGAGGAGGAGGAGCAGGGGGCAGTGTTGGTCCGCTGGGAGAGGAGCAGGGAGGAGCTGGGTGTGCTCATGTCGGATGACTCACTCTCTGTCAAACCCTGAGGTGCACCCGTTCACTCAGCCGCACGCGCTCGACCGCACGCGCACGCAGGAAAATCCACGCGCGGGCACGTCCGGTGGGTGGGTTTGCTCGTGTGACGGAGCGCGCCGCCGCCGCCGTCGCGCAGCTGTGTGTGGGGTTCCTCATCAGAGCATCAGGGCCGAGCATTCTCCACCGGAGGGCGAGCGGGACACGAGCAGCTGCAGGACTCTCAGGCGGAAAAAGTCCCGAGCAGGACATCATCGTCTCCCCGCGCCGTCCATCGGATTAAAGCTGCCCCCCCCCCATCTGCAGCGGCGAAGTCACGTAAGAATCACACAAACACACATTCACACGGGAGAACGAAAGATGGGGGGGCACACAAAGCAGATTGACATGTCTCTCTCAGCTGCTGCTGATTGGACAGACACGGGGACACCGCGCTGGCCGCTGGGTGAAACAGACCCGGGACAGACAGGGTGTCTCCAAGATGCTATGGAAACAGGAGCGGGACATGTGACATGTTGTCCATCGGGCCAGCTCACCCAGAGGCTCAGGGTAAATCCTGCTGCTCGCATCATCCACACACCACACAGACACACGCACACATACACACACTGTAGCCAATGCTAGCTAGCTCGCCAGGCGCGTGGAAAAGAAGCTCCAGCAGCCCCATAGTGTTGTGCTCCTCGCCGCGGCTGCTCCTCCGGGTGAACACGTTGCACCAGGAGTCCCCGCGGGGAGGAAAAGCAGATGAAACGCGGGGTTTTGCAGTTGCCGTTGTCGGCCGGGAGGCCACTCGCCGGAGCTAGCTGCAGCGGGACAGCAGCTGCAGCCGGTCGGCCGGCGGTGTGACAGTTGCGCTGCCCTGTGGTCGTAAAAGTCGGCGCACTGACCTGCACAGACCGGCTGCTTATCTTTTTTATATTGGCAAAGGATGTTGAGTGCATGCATTTGTGATATTTACAGTTGAAACCCGTCAGAGACTTTTAATGGGAGGGTTAATTGGCTATGTGCAGCCGGTGCGCCCACAGGCTCGTGCTGCAATCACGAATGCAGCTGCCAGGCTGCCTCCCACGCGGCAAGGTGTCATCGAGTCACTGCCGGGCCGAGCGCAGAGGCCGGTCGCTCACGGGACGCCGATGAACATTGAAGATTCAAAATATCAGTATCATCAATATCAAGTCATATCAAAAGAACACGTGAGAAGGACACGAAGATGAGTATACATTTTCAGTGTCGATAACTTGACACTGAGTTTTGAGGTTATATCAACAGCAGGTGGCTGCCTGCAACGTATTATCCGTGTCTCCGCAGAAGATTAGTATATATTATATATATTTAAAGTCTCTGTAATGTCGGTGCAAATGGCAATGCAGCCGAGTTTGACTCGGGAGTCAGAAGGCAGCTTTCTGTTTTCAGAACCTGTTTTAGTACATACACCCAAGAGGCAGAGAGGATTATTTGCTCAGGAATAACCCACAGGCCTATTTGATGATCAAATAACCCGCAATGTATTATTTTGTTGCAGGTTTCACTTGCATGTAGATTTTGCCTTAACAAACTTGTTGCATCAGTCATTACCACTCACAGCCGTGCTCGGTTCACTTGCACAGGATTGTTCAGAGGAGCCCTGTCATCTTGCAAACTGCATCATAGGTGTGCTATATTGCATGTAAAATATGTTTGGTCACTAAGTCTTGTGTGAATAGGGCACACTGTCAATTGTTGTAAGTGAACGCACCGCTGACTCCCACGCTGTCTTTCAAAGTTTGTCCTTCTGTGCACTTGAAAGATCACCACCATTTTGAAAAGGAAAAAAAATAGCAAATTCTGCCATGGCTTATTGACACAGCCACGTAAACGTTTCGCTGGTGATTACAGGGGCAAACATAACCCTCCCTCATAGAATAACAATCCCTCACCTGTGGCTTAAACCCGACTTGGGAAGCTTTTTAAATGAATGTAGCTGTAGTAAGAAGCTTAAAGGCTGACCAAGGGTGTGCAGGTGTTTTTATTTCTTCTTTTTTCCTGTTTTTGGATCACATTACACTGTAAGTGTCTTTAGTGCATTTGGTGCTCAGAGCCTTGACATATCTCACACTATTTTTATTTGGAAACATGACATTGACATGATGATAATCAATATGTTGTTTTTGGGAAATACTGCATGTGAGGTCAACTTGCAAGTATTGGATTGGATGGTTTTAGGGACAAACTTGGCTGCCCTCATTGTATCCAGTGATTCAATTTCGATATCATGCTGAACCTCCCTTGGTGTCACGGATATTCAGTGATATATTGTCTGGAGAATTTGTAAGGTGTTTTTAAGCTCCGACTGGCTGAGCTTTCACGGTCTGCCTTGCTAGTTTTGTATCTCACTTAAAGAAAATAATTATCCCCCCCATTGCCAGTTTGCATCTTGTAGTTATAACCATATTCGGACAGGATAGGATATCTATTTCAATAGCTCGGTGAGTTTAGCCCAGACAGAATAAAAATGCCTTTTGTTTTTGAGGCACGGCAAGGGCTGTGCCCCTCTAGGATGAAAATACAGTTTATCATGGTGAATGAAGTAAAACAACATCTCGGAAGTCCCGACACACGCGCGCCAAGCCTAGGGTCGCTTTTACATTTAACCTGACAAATGTCTGGTCGAACCCTGTTCGACCATGATTGTCGCTGTAAGGTTTGGTCCGGACGGCAATGAATTGAGAAAATCTCTTTTTTTTTTTTTTTTTTTCCTCTCTGTATGTTTTCACACTGGCGTGCTTGCCAACATCGTATTAGGTTGCTGGAAGGTTGAAGGTTTATTCCAGTGGGATTGAAGTTGGAATGCATCCGTCCGCCTGCCAGTTTACTGTACTTCTCAATTGCTTGTTTTTCTCTTTTGAACGCCGGCGTGCTCATTTGCTCCTCTCCTCTGTGTATACTCATTCTACTTTTTTCTTTTATTGGACTTGTCTGGTCTTTATTAGCTCGGTTTTTTTTTGTCGGGGTCTATGAGACCAGGTTTATATCACAACGCAGTGTCTTCTCACAGCAGCCCCCGATACATCTGTCAGTCGTCCTTGTGGATTTCTTGAGGCCTCGCAGCGCGATCTATGAATGTGGCAGTGCAGACAGACACCCAGATGGATTGATTGGCTGTCGCACCACATGACAGTCCTAGTGTTATGGTAAAAATAACAAGTTGTATCACAGACCTCTGATATGTCTGCGCCTATTGTTGAAATCCGACAAGCTGAGGCTGTTCCACAGCGGTTAGTCAATATTGTGTTTTACGTCATGTTTTCCTTGGCAGGGGAGTAAAGGGATGTGGTATGTGCTCATCTGTCTGTGTGGCTCTATCTCAGGCCCTGCGCTTCCTACTGTACAGAGGGGTTTTAGACCCTCAGCCAAATGACTCCAGGTTCAGGTCTCTGTGATTTATGAAATTCTGTCTCCCTCTTTAAGTATGTCCTTTTTTGTCTCTGCAGGCCAAGACATGAGCTTCTCCCACTGAACGCTATTGATGCTGAACTGGTGAGTTTTGGGCTTTTTTGTTCCTCTGCCAGGGATCACTGCTGCTATACACATTTCTTTTTCCCGAATTAATTCTGTTGGGTTCTGCCTTAGAGAATTGCCCTCGAGTAACCATCTGGTTCCAATTGATGGGGAAAAAAAAAAAAAAAAAAAATCTTCCCAGAAGTTCCCCGTCCACTTCTTCACTAGCTGTATCGCCTTTCAAGAGCACCCGGTTCATGATTTCATATTTATAACCTAATCTGCATTAAGTCAATTGGTTTAAGTGTGTGCACAATGTGCATAAAGCGTATGGTATCATCCTGCCTGTAGGCCTAACTGTCAACGTATCGAATTACGATATCTCAGATCGATTCTTAAACAAAAAAATAGAAAGTGGATAATGATAAGGACTTTTGCTATTCAAGATCGAGCACAGCAATCTACTCGACTCTCGTTTTTCTTTGTTTTTATTCTGTCTTTGCGGCCTCATTAGAGAATACAAAGGTGCTTTCCTCCAATCATTCTACATTGCAAACAAGCTGCATTGAGAGTTGCAAATGGAATTGATATTTTGCTGGATTTGTGCTGAAATATGAAAGCAAGGGGCCTAATATGTCACAGTATCTTTCAAATAAGACCGCTGTGCAGCATCCGTCCATCCTCAGCCAGACATTACTCACTGTTAAGCAGGTTGCGTGGCTTCTGCTGCTGTGTGCTCTCTCCTGCCAAGCTAGAAACTGTAATGCGGCCGAGAGGTGATTGCTCGCTGTAATTTGCTCTGTATTAATGATGTAATCTGTATTAATGATGTAATGTGTGGCCTGAAGGCTGTGTGCCGGCCGAGTCGGATTCTTTTTTCTGTTTTCAGTCTTACATTTGCGGAGTAGGTTGGCATAGTTTTTCATTACTCCCAAAATATTTGGAAATATAAAGGTTTCTATAATGCTGTCAGTGAAGACTAGAGCAATTGTAAAAAAAAACAACACCCATAGAATTTACAGAATTTGTTGCATTAAGGGTAACAGGTCTGTTTCATAGCTTGCATTCTTCCAACTTGACCACCTTGCAAGTAACAATGTATCATGTCAATACAGACATGTTAATTGTATTTTTGGAATCTGAGGTTGCTCAAGTGTAGGAATAAAAGAGAAAAAATAACACTTACATTTTATATCTTAACATCTTTTAAAACATGAAAGAACATAACTTATTTGTTGCTGATTTGGGTTTGGTGATTTTTTGATATAAAAGATCAGAAAACAGTTTTTTGCAGTTAATGAAGGGTGCAATGGTGTGCAGTAGTCTTCTTGTACAGGTTGGTAGTCATGGTTCACTCCCCAGAAGTACACCAGGCTCTTGTTGAGGTGAACATATTTACCCACCTTTCAAAATAATGTGTATAAATGTTGATACAGCAAAGACACATAAGTGCTAGTAATGTTATTATGTGACCTGCACAGTATGTGTTAAACAAGAAGAGCAACATAAAGGGGATGGTTCATTTAAAAAATAGTACAAAATCTTAAAGGTTTAATAAAATATGAAACTCATCCATTGTTGACTTTGGTGGCGCTTCTGAAGATTTTCCATCCAATTCTTCCAAATAATAAACAGGAGCAGTGGTGCATCAGCACCCCCTGTATCAGCAACAGAAAGGTCAGAGTCATAGGATTTGTGGGGCCAATAGGGAGCAAGATATTCCCTAGCAAGTCTTATTCCCCACTATATTGACTGTTATTCTTTAAACACAAACAAACATGAGCCGATTGTATCGATGAACTGACAAATCGGTTGACCTCAGGTCAGGGGAAACCAGTTTTACTTCTTTTGATGCTGAATCATCACAGCTGGGCTCTACATCACATTGCTCTGTGCCCCGGTAAACCACTCGCCTCCACAGGGCCTGTCTCGGCGTCAAACAGCACAGCTGATCAAAACCTGACCTCAACTCTTTCTGGTCCGCATGGTATAGATTATTGAGTGGTTGCCCCTTAAAGAAAGCGATCAGTGGCGAGAGAGTGCGTCTTCACTGCAAGGGTGAGCGTGGCTGGAGGGTGAATGTAACGACGGGGGTATTCTCTACAGACCCTCAGTCAGCAACACAGAGAGAGAGAGAGAGAGGCAGACACAAAGTGAGGGAGCCACTTTCTTGCACACCAACAGACGGGAGCTTCAGTCATAAAGTCAATATTTACTCTTTCTTCACGTGAAATTGGCAGCATTGTCTCGGCTGATTCGCTAGCAGGCAGTGGGCGCATCCTGGTCTGTGTGAATGAGTCTTAGCGAGTAGACACGACACCAAAGCGACGTGAGCTGTGCACTCATTCTTTCCTCCCTCCCTCCTCCCGCCCGCCTCATCCAAGATTTTGCAGCGTGCACGTTCACTTTGCCCATGGCTCGATCCACTGTGGGGATACATGTGAACGCAATTTGCACTTCCAATTAAACCGTCGACCTTCGCTCCAGAATGCAAAACTTGATTTTGTACCGTCCCTCTCCTGGATAGCTATTATTAACCGGCCAGCGCAGTAATGGAGAGAGTGAGGGCCTTTCAATACACTGGCGAGGATCGTTGAAGTCAGCAAAAAGAATTACCGCATTCGGGGGGAAATCAAGAAATAGCAATTCCCAGCAAAATAAAACATGCAAGCTTTATATGTGTTGGATGTAAATATCTGATATAATTTATGTAATTGGGGGAGGGTTGCAAAAAAAAAAAAAAAAAAAAAAATGAACTCAGACTCTGAAAACAGCAAAATACATACAGCTGGGGTTAGGCTTAGCCTAAAGCAGGCTGCCGAGTCTCCAACAGCTCCAACACATGACTCCCTGGCTAGATCAGATGACGAGATAAACTGCAAGAATGTAGCTTCTTCCTCTTTGTACAGCACTGCTCTTGTCTGGATGGGAAAGGGAAGCGTATGAGGTGTGTGTCTTTGTGTGTGTGCGTGTGTGTGTGTGTGTGTGTGTGCGTGTGTGTGTGTGTGTGTGTGTGTGTGTGTGTGCGTGTGTGCGTGCGTGCGTGCGTGCGTGCGTGCGTGTCCGTGCAGAGCATCTTTAATCAGCCCACTACTGTACGAGGGGGGGGGGAAGTCCAAGCAATACTGTAACATTTAGCAGCTGAGCTTATCGCTGCTCCTGCTCCGCTAAGTTGGAATGCAGAATACAGTGTTGTCTCTCTTTTCTTGTTATGAGGGATCGGCATTTTTTTTTTTTTTTTTTTGCAGTACTGTTTAATACGGGCCTCTATTTGTTTAAAGTCGTGTTTTTCGTCAATCCTCCTCATGTATTTGCAACTCATAAAATACAAAGTGCTCCCTGAACCCTAGGTCTGAGGGAAACAAACACTTTGCAGGCCGAGTGTAAACACACGGTACATCGGGCCAACGGTTCCCTCGCATGGATTTCCCATCAGTGCCAGATTTTGTCAAAGGCCCCCCTGGCGGCTTCTCATCAGCCACTTCTCCCATGTCACTTAAACAAACCTCTCGACTTAGCACATACATCCACGAGATGGTTATCATAACATACCGTGGAAGCAAAGTAAAGTTTAGAAAAGTGTCACCATCAAAGCACATCGTAAGAGTGTTAAAGTATAAATCCTTCTTTGGCAAACGCTGCCAGACATTTCTCTTACCTAAATGAAGTGATTATACCATGAGAAAACATGGGGGAAATAACACACTGTATATAGCACTTATTATACACACAGTTTTCCCAAGAAGCACTTGAAAATCCTGAAGGCAATTATTTGGGGGGAAAAAAAATAAAAAAAACTTGAGTAGCTTTAACTTGCATTGTCCTCATGCCCCTTTTGTAACTCCCTTGCACTTTTGAATGAACTCGTATGACATGAAAATGGTATGTCTGGTTTTATGGTGGTACAATACATTGATATGTGTTGGTAAGGTTATATTTCAGGTTTTAATAAGCCAGTGAGTCACTTTTCTGCAAAAGTCACAACAGCAGTCTTGAAGGTCAAAGCTCAGATTAGATCATATCCATGAAAAATGTAATTCCTTAATGAATCAGCAAACCATAGAACCCCACTCTTGAAATTGTTGTTTTTTTTCCTCGATGGAAACCGAGTTTGAATATAATGAATAGTAATGAAACCTGATATCTTCATCTCAGTACGTATGGTTTGAAACAGCAGCAGCAGCTGCTTTGACAGAAACTCAGCAGAAGAGCGACTCTTGTAACCGTTCAAAGTGCAGCCAAACAAACTTGCGTTGATTTAATAAAAGGTTCAGAAGTGGTTGTAACTAAAAGGAAATTCAACCTCTACACTTGGTGTGAGAAGTTGGAGGTTCTGCCTGCCTGCTTTAATAGGAAAGAAAGGGCTGTCACTCTGAGCTGCTTTGTCGGCAACTTCTTCTGAATAAAAGCCAACCTGTGTTGTTCGACCAGTCGTAGGAAATTGTGTCAGTTGATCACAGTAGGGCCGAGAAGGTCTCCGAGATTACGTCCCGATTCTCATGGCCCTGATCTCAAATGTGGAATTTGTAGTAAACAGTAGTGCAACCGTGGTGACTAACACTTTCTTCTACTCCTGAAGGTAAACAACATGAACTAAACATATTTAACATACTTTTATTTTTATTTTTATGCAAGTCGTTTAATAATGTGGAACTAGTTGGTGTGCTCATTGAACTGCAAAGCAACATAGAGCTCCAGGCTGGGAACAATCTCCTTCAGCCTGAGTTCTAAAAACGGAATGCCCTATAATTTTCACCTTTTGTTTGGAGTCGTGCATTGAATCTGGAATCTGTTGTTAAGACAACCTTCCCCACAGACCTGATCCTTTCGAAAATGATTCTGGCAAAGAGTCCGTTCCGCCAACTGATCGACCCAAACCTGAAAAACAGAGTAGCGTCGTCATCGCTGCCGTCCGACATTGGATGCCTGGCAAAAGAGAGGCCATTCCAGCCATCATTTCATTTGTTTTCAGAAAAAGAGAAATGGCCCCTTGATAGGAAATGGTTGACCTCTCCTTACCCCTGAAACAGAAATAACAGAATAACATATAAAAGCTGCAAGGTCTTATTAATCGAGTCTTAATGTAAAATTGGAACAAATGATGCATCATAATAGCCATCAATTGTACTAGTGTTATTATCAATATCAGCCCAGGTTGAATACTTCCCGTTCATTGGTTTAAAGACCCTTTAACAGTGTGTGTGCGTTCATGTGCAATCCTTATTTTGTTACTCTTTGTGAGAGACACTCGTCCATTATTCTCCCCGGCTTAATTAGTTATTTTCTTATAAGAACCCTCTCACCTTTTCTTTCAGCCTGGACTTTACTCCCTTTGACTCTCCTATTTTGGCCCTTTGGGATCTGGCTCCTGAGAGAATCCTACAAAAAAGAAAAAAAAACATAGTAAAGTCAAAGTGTGTGCAAGATGTTTTGGTGCGCGTGCGTCTGTCTCTCTGTATCAAACTAACTCTCAAAGTCTAACTCTTGATCCTGCTATAATTAGAATAATATCCTACGTTTTTTGGGTTTGGTTCGGTCTATCCATTCAACGGGATTGTGCTCTCCAATGCCGGCTCTCTGGCCACAGGGTCACTTTCCGATGTGTTGGACCCTCCGAGGAGCCCTGGCGCTCTGTGGGACGCAGCTGCGTGAAAACCAGCCTTTCTCAGAGTGCTCCCCTGCCGTTTGATGTCCCCTATCCTAGTGACCCGCAGAGGAACATTCTAGAAGAGGATGTTGTGTTAACATTAAAAAACCAAATGAGACTTGCCGTCTTAATGGCCTGTGCGGTGCTATGCGTGGCAGCTGTACAGCCAACAGCGAGTCCCACAGGGAGCTGGGACCGGAAAGGCTGTTGGCCCGGGATATGATTTGCGGTTGAGACGTTTGGATCGTCCTATCCCGCTTTACTTTCCCTCCTTCGAGTAATGCCATGGTTGTTTTATAACCCCAATTCGCCATTGCTGTGTATATTTGTGCGTACGTGAGTGTTATTCTTAGAGGAGGCTATTTCAGGGAACATGGAGAATGTCGCATCCCCTGCCATAACCCATCTTATGATACCTGTGGGAGCATGCGAGGTTGGCTGCGTTAACGGTGCTGTCCTTTGATTCAGCACCCCCTCGTGTGTTTCCCCCTGTGGAGCTGTCACGGGGGTTGAGCGATGATGGCAGAGCCGCCACTGTTTACGCCGCTCAAATCCTCTGGCAGGCAGCGGTGAGATTACCAGCCTCTTACCTGTTGCCCTAATCAAAGGAGTTATTATCGCACCGCTGGATGTTACCAGGAATAGCAGCGTCTCCAAATAGACGCAGACAAAGGGGGCAGAGGGGGGGCGAGCTCAGATAGCGCAGAAGTACACCCGTCCTTTGTTTGGTATTTTGTATCCATGATTGGAGCACACCGGCGTGGGTGCTCGTTGGGAGTTTCCATGGTAGCGGAGTTTGTTTGTTGTAGAATTGATTTTACATTCGTAGCATTCACTTTGAACCGGTACCATTGTTGCATTAGGGAGGGTTTAAGTGCTGATTAGCATACGCGAGGGCACCTCTAGGCGTCCCTGGTTATAGACCGGGTGTGACTGGGCCCTCAAACTATGAACTTACTGGGTGGACTCTGTCTTTCCGTCCGCCTGTCCAGGTCTTACTGTCGCATTCTCACCAATTTGCCCAGCATAACTTTCTGATCTCTGAATCCGCCTTCTGCGGCACAGAGCATTCGCACTGATCCGCTCCCCTGGCTGAAGAGGCCTGTGAATGGCTCTTGTCCAGTGAGGCCACTTGACATGGCCAATATTTGATCCACATAAGCCGCCCTCTGTGAGAGGGACCCCTCCACACGAATAGGAGAGCGAGAGAAAGACATAGAGAGAGAGACGGGGAAATAGAGATAGAAAGCAAATAACCAAAAAATGTATGGAGCAGGATCGATACCTATCGAGTTCACCTGTTGGAAATGTACTGACCTCTAAAATAATCTTCAGTGTTTAGCCAAACAACATTAAATATTCCACAGCAAGACCCTTTTCCGCAGGTTACTTAAGTCATTTCATTCATAATCCTCCTTTCAGATAGTTGAGCACTCGTAAAAATGTTTCCACGGCAAAGACCCATCATTAAGGTTATGGTCATAAACTATGCATTCTTTTTTTTTTTACTAGGTTTGAAAAAAATCCTCATTTATGAACTTAAACTTGGATCATCCCAGGTTTAAATAAAATCCACTGAATGGCAACTTGGTCGTTGGAAACCTACCCTGGACTGTCTGTGCTTATCTGCCAGGGTTTATACTCCAAATAGCCTGTATAAAAAGACCATCACCGCCACACTTCCTGTCCCTGACTTGACAAAGCGAGATGGAGCGACGACGATGAGGTGACGAGAGACACAAGCAGAGCGCAGGTATTGCGAAGTACAGGAAATGTTGAGGAATTCGTCTTTCCTTGGTTGTGGACATGAGGATTTAAGGTAGCCTGCCAGGAGGAAGATAATCTCTATTTCCATCTGAAGTTGTGTTCCCGTTTCTCGCTTCTTACCTCGTCACTCCGTCTCGCTGTCTCACCCCATTACTCCATCTGTACTTTACACTTACATTGTGTGCTTTTAGCAGACGCTCTAATCCCAGCTGACATACCCTCCGCTCAAGCTCTGGCGGCGCAGATGCGGAGGTGGTGGTGTTTGTCTTGCGTGCCCGCTCATTTCCATCCGTCTCTCCGATGAAGGCCGTCTTTCTTGAGGGAAGAGGCTTCATGTTAAAAGTTTATTTAGCAGAAGCCAGAGGAATGATTGAAATTGTGCACAAGCCAAAAAGGAGGAGGAGGGTGGTGTGTGTGTGTGATTACATCCCAGCGTGCGCAAACGCTGATGTATGGATGCTTGTGTGTTTGGGTATTTATGTGTTCATGCATCGGTGCTTTCCCTGAAGGCAGAAAAAAAAACATTTGTAATATGACTTTAAAGTATACAACACGAAGCTGTCGGTATCTGCAAATTGCATCTCACTTTTTTTTTTTGTCCTTTTTCCAATCTCTTTCAGAGTGATCCAGTGCTGCTGTCCTCCAGTGTTACCCTCCCCGGAGTTATCTGTTCCTCTGTCTGTCACCTGGTGAGCACACACACACACACATTTACCTCCCACGCATAGACAGCGCAGTACAGGGGCATGCATTTTATTTTAATCCTTTACGTAATCATCAGGTCACTGCCTGGCTTAAATTTTCTTTATCATTAATGTGATGGGGTGCTAGTAATGCCTCAGAGGTGTAGATTGACTATTGTGTTCTTTTATTTTATTAGTCTCCCCCCCAAAATACTGGATTGAGGTGTGTATATCTAAATGATAACAGAGCAGCTGGGCAAATCAAATTGCAGTTGGTTACAAATGGTTATTCATTGGTTATCCATATCTCCGTGACACTCCTTATTATGGCCAAACAAGAGACGTCACTTGTCATCTCTCCACAGTGCCATCTGGCCTTGCAGAGGCCTCCAACCTGCTGCATGTCAATCCAATTAAATTTGGTGTGGATTACTTAATTATGGATTGCACAGATTACACGCTAAAGAAATAACCAGATGTCAAAGTCTTCACGGGGAGACCTTTTCAGGCAAAAAAACGGGTTGATTTCGTCGTACATTGATTTACAAACATTAGATAATCAAGACTGAGCTTTCGAGAAAACAAAACGATGAGAAATGATCTTCCATGGATTCATGGTATTTTTTTTTGTAAAAAGTAAAAACTGTGTCATGCAGAACTGTAAGGTTGCAATATACCGACAGCATTGTGAAAAAGGTCAGATTCACTGTGTTAAAATGGCCAAACGTATTAATATTTAGCCCTTGCGTTTTGCACGTACTCAGAGTTGGGGGGGGGGGGGGGGGGAGGGCTGCAGCGGGGGGAGGAGGGCTGCAGCACAAACCAACTCTAATGTATAATTACCAGCTATCTGTTATCGGCAATTACAGGGATTGTTTACTAGAATCAAGGCACTTGGTCGGTCTGTTTTTATGGGTGTGTGTGGCCGGGGCTTTTAATGATGGGGGAAGATGGTCTCTGGTGAGAGATGTGTGTGCTCCACTAAGGCCTGAAGGGTTGTTGGGCTGGGTGGGCTAGCGAGTCCCTCTGTCCCTATAAATACACACTGGGATCCCATTCAGAGGTGTATGGTGTTTGTGCGTCTGCGTGACGCCACTGCAACCAGGCGAGCTACTGGCCATTACGGGCCAGAGGGGTTGCTATGGAGACCAGTGGTGTCGGAGAGGAGCAACATCTGTGGAGTGTTTGTTTGTCGAGACATGCTTCCCTCGTTTTTTATGTCTCCGTATTCTCCCTTTCACCCGTCAGTCTGGTACTTTAAAAAGGATAGCCCTGGGAAAAACGAATCCAGCCTCTTAATGCTCCCTTCAATAGTGTTCTCAAACATCGGGAAGCGATGAATGTGGAACCGGTCTTGGGGAAAAGAAAAAAAAAAGACATGATTTCTCGGGCAACACTTTCGCTATCTGTGCTCACTCATGCTCACAGGAGGCCTCGGGCCGTGTCAGTCAGCAGGGAGCCGAAGACTCACTCCGCTGGGTTTACGCCAGTGGAACGCTCAGATTCAGGGGAACCATTTAACCTTTGCCCCCTTCCTGCTCCCTCTCTCCACAGCTCCCCTCTGTATATGGTCATGTTCTATTTCCACAGCTCCTTTTCTCCTGACCGCCTTATCGGCAGCACAGCGGGGCACTGATTCTCTTTTAATAGGTACTTATTTGGGCAATGGGAGACATCCCATATTTTACAGTAATCCCGCTCCCCCCACCTTGCCCCCCTCCTGCACAGCTCTCCCTGTCTCAAGCTCTCAAGCTTCTGTTTATTACTCATTCCCCATGCTGGGTTATCCCTCGTTTCTCCGGCCGCCCCTCTGAGCGGGGCAGAGGTACGGAGAGTGGGTGGAGGGCTGCATCTTTTGCTTCTTCTTACATGTGACCGTGCACGACGCAAATTGAGTTTCTTCTTCCGAGTTCTTACCATAATGCGTATTCATTTGGGACCTTCAAATCCTCGAAGGCGCTGACCCACGTTACGTCTTGCGCTGTCTTGCAGTAGCCGGTATTCAAACCCACGTCAACCACACGCTGTCACTATCTCTAACCATGTTTGGGCAAGCCTGCCCCAGAGCAGGGCACGCGTAGCAGGGCAAAGCAAGCCTCTGACCTCCTAATCTGGTCTAAATGAGACCGTCATACACACAGCGCCAAGGATCGCCGTCCATGATGTAACACAGTCATTTGGGGCTCATTTGTCATTTTCCTTCTGCAGGCATCCCTCTGCAAAGGCCAGTAGCCCTGCCCCCGTCCTTCACCTCAACTCTCAGTGAAATATCAGTTCATTTCTGCCAAGATTAGACTAAGCGTCGAGTCCGATTCTGGCTGTGTCCTCGCAGGCCTTTCGGGTTATCACAAAATGGATGTCAAATAAGTGCAAAGTGCTTCTTCTGTATTTACTGATTCTGTGACATGCTACCACGGCAGGCAATTATGCAGTGTTCGGAGAGCATGAAAACTGCTGGTGTCAAATGCCATAGAAAATAAATTGGAGAAAATTGGGATCGACAAAAACGAACAAACAGGTGAAACAAAAGATAGTTGTTTTCTTAAGAGGCAATTATGATTGATTTGTTCCATTCATTTATTCTGCCGTCTACACAGGCTTCACACAGGCCCCCTTTAACTCCAAATCATCCATATCTGTGCTATTTTTAATGTGATGTCTTTCTATTACTGTGATGTTTCTATTATTAACCAGACACGGATACCATTCTCCCATGACCAAATGTTTTTTTTTTTTTCCGTATTCCATTTGGTTGTTTCAGCTACACGTATCCATCACTGAGCACAGATTTAGGAATTGCAGTCAGATTATCTTATATTATATTAGACACATTTTCCTATTGCATCCACTTGAAATATCCGTGAAAATAAGGAGTTTGTTCTCTGCCTAAAGTCTCTGTACTGTATTTTTTGGTATCTTGTAGTTTATCTGCTATAATAACTTCATTGTCCTTATCCTTACGTAACTGGGATAGATGGTCTGTTTAGAAATCACTCTGAGGGATCGGGTTAAGTTGGCTAACCCCGGCCCTTCTACCTCATTTGATTTAGGGTGCTCTTTAGTTTAAGTGTCCTCTTGAACAGACTAAAAATGACCCCATGCCAAATGCTTTATAACTCTTAGCTGGTTCTACAAATATAGAAGTACACGTACGCACACACAGAGTCAAAGATGCAGTGCTTTAAATACTTCTCATTAAGTTTGCTGATAACCCGGGGACAGCCCTTACCCCTCTCTCGCCCCCCCCCCCCCCCCCCCCCCCTTACCCCTCTCTCGCCCCCCCTCCCTCCCTCCCTCCCTCCATCATCTCCTTCCCTCTGAGGGGCCTCGGTATTCCCTCAGTGACTCATTGAGGATAGTCACCAGCCCTTGGGTCAACAGTCTCTCTCTGATACACGCATTTATTAGGTGTTCGCTCCATCCATTAGTCCAGGTGTTAAATTCCTTGTGTCACACAGTTTGACAGAGGGTGAATGTGGATGACTATATATAGCTCTTATATAACTGTTTTAAGAATGTGGACGTGTGTGTGTCCCAGTATGGGAGTGTGCTGCTTGAACTAATTTACATCCTCATCGGCGCCTGGTTACTGACCTGACACATCTTGTGTGCGAGAGTGAGGGGGATCCTACTGTGGGTGAAAGTCTTTTCTCAAACATATGTTTCATGCATGTTATGAATGATGTGTGAATGATGTGCTTGTGTGAACCCATGGCTTCTGGTGGACCACACTTGGGCACTAGTCAGTGCATGTGACGGAGAGACTCTTATATGACCCGGGACCAAGGAGCATGAGTAAACAGGGGGATCTTTGACTATAAAAGGCAAGCAAGGGGTTAGACCAGGGTCATCAGGCTCTGAAATGACCATTCTTTTCACCATCTCCATAATATTCACACTTTTGAAGTTGTTCTACCTGACTTCTGTTGAATAGGAGTCAATGTATGTCTGTTCCCACCAATTCTGCACCTACATGACATTTTGCCAACAATAATTGATCACAAACTTATAAAGTGCCCAGAAGTGTGAAGTTTGAAAAACAAATGTTATTAGAGAAGGGATAAGTGGGAACTCTTAAGAAAAAGCTGTTTTTGAGCTGTAGAAATATACACACTGCACCACAGTCTTCCAGCGCTGCTCTCTCTCAGTTCTGACACATCCGCACATGCATGCGAGTGTGATTGAGAGGGTTTATAGTCCAGCCCAGGCCGGAATGTTTGGGTACTTCAGCAGAAAAGGTGGCTGGTCGACGTGTTTTGAGGGAACGTGTTCTATTGTGCGTTTACCACAGCGAAACATATCGAGTGCAATCTTGAGGGGAAACCTCCATTTTAATAAAAAATAATAATAAAAAAAAAAAAAGCATCCTAAATGAGCCAAAACGTGTGCCATCATGGTTCGATTTTGAAATTTGCTGTGCTCACGATGTGCTCCAAGGACCGTAGAAACCTTCAAACGTAATGAGTGAAAAACAAGCAGTGTTAGAGTGAGAGAATTCCAGTGCTGATAAGCGGTTGCTTTTACCACCCAGCTTTTTCTTGCATGCAGGTAGATAGTCCGTTAAATTACAGATCCCTCGCAGGCCATACACTGGTTCCCCAGCCTTGTCTTGATGAGCACATGTTTACTTTGTGATAACTGTGCCCTCGTCACTGCCCTTCGGTGAAGTGACTTAATGAAACATAAAAACGGACGCAGGCGATGGCGACATTGATTTTGCCTGCCATATGTGCTGTTTGCTCAGCGATCGAAGGTCCATATGCTGTTACAAATCCCTGCATTCCTTGCTGAGTGGTCTCATTGAATTATCAGTGTCCACGGTAGCATTTTTTAAAAATATATTGATGTGTTCCTAATATGGGAATGATGTAGTCGGTCTGTGATCATGAATGCGTGTCAACCTGTTAAAGTTTGCTTCCAGGGTATTGTGCATGTGTGCTATTTTTTCCCCCTCGTGTATTCTGGTTGGTTGTTGTCCTGCCAGAGGCCACAACATGGACTAAACAAGATGAGCATGAGGTGTTTTTTTTTTTAATTGCCTCTCGCTCTTAGTATGACACTCTTATCCGAACCATATTAGAATTGTGTTGATGCCACAGGGTTGCTGAGATGTTACTGTGTCCAACCCCTGTTTTGCGGCGTGTTGTGCCACAAAGTACAGTAAAAACATGGCTACTGAAGCGTCCTCTAAATATAAATTGAGCTGGACCTGAGCTTGATGTGTAGTTTTCTAGCTTGCAGAGTTGGTTTCCTCTCATTTTTACCTCCCAACCGTAAATCCCGCTTGCTGCTGGAAATGCTTCAATGAGTGTGCTGAAGGTGTGTTAAAAATGCACATAGATTCCAGACACCTGCGGCGACGGGGGACCACCTATCCTCCATTCTGCATATGGCTGGTGTGGTGAATAATACATGAAATGCAAAAAAGGCAACTGCAGTTGCAGTAAGCAAGTAAATGCGGAATTATGTAGTTTGCAGAGACACAACGGTCTCGGTGCTTCATTTCGTTCTTGGCGTCATTACTACTCAAAACGCAGGGCTTTGGTCTTTGACGAGAGGCAGAAACGGATGCTTTAATGATCCATGTATCCATGTTGCAAGTGCCATTGTAGTGTCCTCCAGTCATTTGAAAGTAAACCATAAATTCAACAAAAGGAAGTGACTATATTTTCCAATGTTTAATGTGGAGCCAGTTGATGTGGTATAAATGTTGACCTAAAAGAAATGACCTTCCAACATATTGAATTTGAATGAGCCTTTGTCGGCATATTTGTTATCACCTCGTTTGCAACATACAGCATATACATATGCCTTTTGGTGCAGACTCATCGAACACCATAAAAGCTCAGTTGGAATAATTGGTCCCGACTGGGATCCGATCTCTAACCCTTCAGTGTTTGTGTTGCGTTCTCTGAATTAAAGTAAGCAACCTGTTTGTGTCGACTGAAAGGATGGCTGTGAGAAGTCGTGCGTGGGAAATGATCCCTGTTGCTTGTCAGGAGATGAACGTGATCCCTGGAGGAATACGATGCGTTCAACAAAACAAATTATTTTGAATATTGTATGCTTGAATGGCCACCAGTGCATTACTTGTTTCGCGAAGAATAAATAACAATTGAAAAATAGCCTCAATAACTATGACTGGGGGGAAAAAGATACAATCCCAGTTTGATGATGATAAAAAAAAAAAAACAGAATTAAAGTGTCTGAATTTTAAACTTGATGAGTGATTGAGAGCTCGCGTTTGAATCTTTCTCCTCACTCTACTACAGGGTAGATGATGGACTTCTGTTTTTAGGCAACTATTTTCGGTGACTCTGAGAACTACTAAACAAATGGACGGAGATTCTCATCTTTGGCAGTCCTCGCATAGGACACTTCAGCTCTTGAGCATGATGGACAGGAAGGAAATTGCTCTTGGTGCCAGTGGATTTGTTTTTTTGCCGAGTCGGTGTAGGTGAGCCGGTAGATGTGTGTCCTGAGATGGCTTTAGCCTGTGGGGCTGCTCTGACCTTAGCGGTGACGGAGGACGATTGATGGTATTGTTGAAGCAAAGCCGCAGTCGACCCTTCTGTAAGTGTCCCTCTCTGCCCTCCACCAGGCCCGATGCATTGAGTGTAATGAAAAAGAAAATGCATTTTGTATCGTTCCAGTTAATTATCCACCGTAAGTGGAAAGCTAAAGGTGGTTTAAAAGTGCCTGCACTTCCACACGCTCATAGCCCTAAGACAAGGTAAATATCCTTGGCAAACAGAGGAGAGAACATGTGGCACCTTGTCATTTGCATAGTTGAGATAACAGATGCCGCTGTGTGGCATGTGACTGCGTGTACCGCTGCAATAAAGCAAACCACGCTAAGTTAAATATGAGTACCATGCTACTGTCGGGCCAGGCGTGAATGTAAGAATGAATAGGTGGTTGAAAAATACACTTCGCTACTGTGTGCGCGACGTATGTACACAAAAGTCAGTGTCTACATTTATCGGACACTCCTGTAATTATCGAGAAGATCCAAGGCAATTGACAGGATGTGCATCCATCACCAATGGCCAGGTCTTCTTCTATGACGCGCGGGTCTATATGTTTAAAATCATGCATTTCAGGCCTTGCATGTTCTATGTTGTCACTATGTGATGGTGCCACGGCGATCCTGTATGATGTGTTTGTGTGTGACGGTTGAGATCAAAAGGAGGAATTGAAAAATTTGACAGTTAGGGCACTGTCACAAAATTGTAGTAATTAACATTTTCTATAAAATCGGTCTAATCAAGTTTACGTTCATTAGTAACCGAGAAACTTAATTAGAACTGTTCTTGTTATAGTCTACTTTATGAATGCTCTGTGATTGTCTCGCTCTCCATCCACTAACTGGTGGTAGTTTTTAGCTGGCGACGGTAGAATACCAGCCTCTCACCAGTAGTTACAAGGAGTAGGTAGGCTACAGCTTGCTGTGAGGCCGAGGGGCTTTTCCTTCAGCTTTGTTTCTATTGCATTTGTCAGGTGTTCCTCCTTTTCTCAGTTTGTCGACCAATATTTTGATCGTCTACAGCACACCGTCTTTTGTGTGGAGGCCGCGTTTGCATTGCTGCCGTCTTTGACATCCCCCTGAAATTGGAGAGGCCACTGCAGGTTTTGAGGACTTGACCTTTGCCGTACAAGTGCGTACAGTTTTCGCTTGTTTTATTTAGCTAATTGGATCTTTTATTTCTTAACTGTACCTAATGCCCAACTCTTGTTTGACATCTAGGTTGGGACACTACAACGAATACCTTCTTTTACAAAACAAACATCTACCCAACTAAAGAAAAGTAATAATGAGCCTATATAACTAAGAAATGCCTATGTGCACACAGGGCCTTTTAACACATCTCTTCACCCTCGCTGTAACCAATTAGACATGAGAAATCGAAATAGTGGTCTTAGGATATGGATATCAGCAGTGTCCTGAGTGAGGTGGATGAGCTCAAGTTTTTATTTTTTTACCAAGTCTAGAATTAGAATTATGGTAGCGAGTGTCACTCAAGATTCTCCTTTGCAGAAAAGTTTTATGCATAAATGTTTGGTAAATATTCTTCTCAAATTCACAGTTGGATGAGAAGATCTTTTTTTGTTGTGTCTGTGCTTCACATAGAGGTTGTAGTGAGGTGAGTTTTTTTCTTCTTAATGTTAAAGCCCGTTGCTGAATATCTTTTTTGGGATTATTCACTCAACCGTAGCTATGCTTATTGTGCCAGCCTCATCCCATGAATCCGTGCGTGCGCGTGTGTGTTTTTTTCCCACTTGTGTCCATATGAACATGTCCCCAGCCAGTCTCTCCACCACTGGCTGACTGAGCCTAATTTTAGTTTATGAGGTGTGGGACCATTGGGTGTTACCCTAGCTGCCTTTTTAGATGAGGAGGCTGGGAACAGCGAGCCTCCCGGGGGCTCCTATCTATCGCAATTATCTCATCGTCAGGGGTTGGACAGGGGGCTCGGACCTCGCCCGCTTCCTCCAGCTCCCCTCGGCTCCTCACGTGCACGGTCACACGTCCAGGAGCTCGGGGGCCCGGCGAGTGCACCGGCATGGCCTGACGGAGCCTCTGTGTGCGCCGCGCTGCCATTGGACACATTTCATCCCGCTGAGGAAGAGGTTATCTAATGCATACAGTTGAGAGGGGGCGAGATCTAGGCTAACATCTGATAGAGCAGCACATCCCAATTAGTCCAATTTCAGCGTGTGAGTTGTCTTTATCCGAATAGCTTTGGAATCCGATTTAGGAACGTGAAGGCTCCCAAATATTTTTTGGGAAGATTTGGTTTAGTATCAAGTAATCGGGACTGAGTGCGGCCTATTTACACGAGGCTTTCCCCTCGCTTCTTCATCTCCCCCGTCAAGTGTGCGTCTGTGTTTTCACTCCCCTGACAGGATGTGTGTCCGTTAGGGTCCCCTGGTATGATGCCACAGATGGCGGAGGGCTGGGTTTGATGAAGTTAGCCCTCTTTTATTATTTTTTTCGTTGGAAGCACTAAGCTGTCCTGGCTGCATTGTCTCCTGTAGCGCCGTGTCGAATACAGATCACACTTTTGTGTTGGCACCTAAATTGCGACAATCTGTCCAGCAAATGGAAAGGGTTAATTGTATGTTTTTCTGATTGATCCGTCCCAACGTATCAGGAGTCGATTATAAATGATTGTTTGTTTGGAGGAGATCAGCTCATATTAGCTGCCGTGTAATTGTGTGGTCTTTGTGAATCACTGGGATTCAGCGTCTCTGAACCCGTGCTTCAATCTGCATTTGTCGTGCTGGGGGCGAACTGCGTACCTCCAAGCCCCCCCCCCCCGATCTCCACGTCCAGAACAGGCCTCCGCCCCCTGCTGACCCGTCCTCCAGACTCTCCAGACAGCCTCTGTCACACGCAGCTGTTTTACTCGTCCATCTCCTTCTCTCGACCACTGCCCTGTGGTAACTCCATGCCTCTCGTATCATGCTCTCAGCCTTATACCTCCGCAGCGAAAGAAAGCCACTAATGTCCACGTGGTGCCGGCTTTACGTCTGGCTCTTACTTTTCCTTACATGCATTGATTTATTGTTTGCCCTGTCCTGTCACTCTTTTAGTCATTTCACCCATCGACCTCAAGTTTCCCTATATTAATTGCGCGGGAGATAAACTGGGTGGCGTCTGCATGAAACGAGCGACCGGAATCTCTGCACAGACATTCAGTATTTACATATATACATTCATATTTTAGAGCTAAAATCAAAGCAAGGGTATGATTGTTATGTGACTCTTTGGTTGCTGCGTGTAATTATCGTCACAGCGAATAATACCACGGGAAATTGTAAGCCCACCGAATTGCAATTGAATTACACCTCAAGAGTATTCCTCTAATGACCTGACACCGGCTGAGCAATAAGTCTATACAAAGCAAGTCATGTTCTCCTGTGGGCTTTTCCCTCTCAGTTTTTGCATGACACATTTTAGTCTGACGTAAGGAGAGCCTATATTTGGCCGGTGTCATCAACGCTATTACAGTTTCCTGTCAGGAGCCCCTCCCCTCCTTGCGCTGGATCTCTTATGTGATGGCACACGTGCAGGCTGTGAGTTGAGCCCGACGTGCTTTTTGGGTTCTGAAGAACACGGTGCATATTCCCGGTGTTTCAGGCCGAGTGCAGAGGAAGGAAAAATCCCCCCCCCTTCCACCCAGTCGTTACCCTGTCATCGAGTGGTGCAGCCGTTTACCTCGGCCTGCCTCGTCTGCTGTACACGCGGCACACGTAGTTCCTCCTCCTCCTTCTCCTCCATAATGATTTTATCGACGCGAAAGATGTCTTCCCGACTGTCACATTGCCAGACTCTCCAGGAAAACGTTTTCATTTTCTCTCAGACGCTTTGTTCCCTCCTGCCTGCGTGCCTAAACTCTGCATTGCCACTCAAACTTAGTGGCTTTCTGGAACGTTGAATTAACTGGGGTTAGAGAGCTTTTGGATGAGCAGAGTTATGCTGATATGCTCGGCTGAGGCCATTGAACCTTGGCTTCCACTTTTTTGAAATGGAGCTCTGATCCTCCGTGTTGCGCCAGTGGTCCCTCTTACATCTGCCACTCACTCCGATTTCTTTTCTTTCCCAAATCTATGTCATACATCTACACATTATATGTCATGGGATTGGCAAATGGAAAGCACATACCGTGGCAGATTGTTTACCAGGTTTTTATCAGCGCAAGACCCAACGTGTTCTGGAAAGGCTAAATTGAGAGACTGACCAGTCTGACCCGAAAACATTAATACATTGAACTTCATAAATTCAGATGCACCCTTTCTTCTTCATTTCATAGTTACCAGTGACATCGTGCATTCCATTTTCCTCTCCAACATCAGTATATTTTTCCTAACCTTTGTTTAACCTCAGTATCCTGAACATCACATCTTGTTGATTAAAAATTCATATTCTAATTCTCAGAAGACGATATTTTTGGAAGTGCCCCATTTATTTGGCATCTTTTTTTGATTACAGGAAGGAGGGAGGCCGATATTGTGTCTGTGTTTATGTCCTGCGGCCTGTGTTCTGTCAATGATACCTCTGTGTGTGCTCACTTGGTTTTTAGATGGAATTTGAACTAACTCTTGATCTCTATTCTGTTTCTCTCTCTCTCGCTCTCTCTCGTTCTTTCATTCCTTTTTATATTTCAGTAAGCAGCCATGACGAAGTCCTACGAGTTCAACTGGCAGAAGCACCTGCCTGAGTTCATGCAGGAAGGCACCTCCTTTGACAGATTTGATGAGGTAAAAGTGACATTTCTTGGGTGCTTCTGACTTTTCCTAAATAAGTTAACATATAAAATCTTAAGCGTAGTGCGCATGACTGCTTAGCCTGTGTTTTGAGTTTGTAAATAACATTCATTATTGATACCCACAAAGTGTATTAGTCGTACTATCATCTTTCACCTTAATGACTGTCCCAAGGCCATTCATTAGTGCACACACACACACACACACACACACACACACACACACACACACTGTACATAGTCATCCCCTAATAACCTGAAACGTCATTGGAGCACTTGCTGTAGTCGGGCCACATTCATCAGGCTCATTAAGATGCCTCACCATGGCGACTGCATGTCTGCTACACGGCCGCTGAGCGTTTTGCACATTTCACTGCAAAGACAGCCTGTGTGCGATCTCAATCAGTGGGTTACACGTGTAACCTTTTGTTAGTAACACCAAACAAAATGAACATCCAATTAAAAACAAAGCTTCAAATGTAAATGTTTGCTGGAAAGCTTTGTTAGATAAAAATATATTGAGTATTGTACACATTGAATTATTACAAAGCGTAGGCGCTCACAAGCGTGTAGGCCCAATGCTTGTCTGTCAGTTACCGGTACAATAAATAATATATATATTGGTACCGGTGAATATCCGTCTTGCTCTGCGGTTCTGTCTCTATGTAAATTACCTCGTATAGATTGTCCTGTCTTTGCCCACGTTTCCTCTGACTAACTTAATCAGGACACTCAGCTAGGACGTTTGCAGTGGAAAGGCAAAGTGTGTCGCACGCGGACGTACACGAACCCTTTGCACACATCAGGAAATCCCCTCAGTCCACTCTGTTTATATGGGCATCAGTGAGGGGAGGGTCATCTATCTTAGGCAGGGTAGGAAATTTCAACTAGCGGGTGGAAAAGCATCCGCAAAGCCATGTCCAAGCGAGCTGTAAAACTGGGCCAGCATGTTTCTGCCAAGACGGTGCTTTGTGTGTCGCTGCAGTGAACATGAGCCAGGATTGGACTTGTCGGGGTCAGGACTAGCCCGACTAACTGGAGAAAGACTTTTTTTTGTGACAGGACACTACAAAAACTGTGAGCTGGCAATGTAACAAGCTGGAAATGGCAAGTTTGAACGGCAATTACGTTACATAATGCAATCGTTCATCCAACAAAGGTCTTTATACCAATCTTTTCGGCTCCTCTATAGCAGAATAATAGTGGGTGCTACCAGACCACCGCGGCTCTGAGAGCTCAATTCACTGCAACTCAAATTGAAACAAAAAGTGGTAAACCTGAATGGGTCGTGCTCGGTGTTGCCTTTTTTCCGTTGTAATTTTGTTAAAGGTTACAGAAGTAACCAGGAGTATGTTCAAATTGAGCTCAAATCCACGTGACTCAGCTTGGCGTCTCACTTTTTCTCTCTCCCCTTGAAAGCACGTACTTTGTTGTCTTTGTTGTGTTTATTTGAAGTGCATTGGACTAGTTGATGTGTATTTGCGTTGCATGTGTCATCAAATGGATTTGCTTGTGTTGACTCTATTAGCATGTGTTTGCCTAAGTTGTAGTGCGTTGAGATGAGGGCCACCGTAAATCTCCAAAGTAAATGCTGTAGGGAGACTTTAGGTTTGTCTTTGAGAGATAGCTGGTTTGATTGATAAGGTTGGCTAGTCCCTTTTTTTTTTTTTTTAAAGAAAAGGTCTGTGGCTGTTTGTGTTCACCGAGTGAATAGCTTTTGCCTGTTTTCCTGGCAAGTACAAAGCCTTCAGGGGACATCTGTGTCGATTGAAATGCCGTACGCCAAGAGTCCGCCCACCCAGGGACATAGGGACATGCTCACAAACAGACCCGCAAATATGCTAAACAGCATGGATTTTTTTTTCCCCCCAACAAAACAGTCTCGGATGACTGAAACCCCCCGTGAGTGACAGATGGCACGGGCAGGTAATGTGCTTGTGTGTTTTTGTTTATGTGCCTGCCGAGGTAGGTGGCGGTGTGATTCAAAGCTTTGTGGGGGACCTTTATTTGGACCTAGAGTCTCACAATACAACATGTTATTGGAACACATTTCCCAAATTAAACTGACGTGAAGTGGTTGAGAGCTTTTTTAAATGTTCAGTAATTCCCTTGTTATCATGTTTCTCCCCCTCTGAATAGAAGAAATCACGGCTGTACCTCTTTCGCCCTCTTAGTATTTTTTTTTGTCCATTTCTGATGGCTCTTCCTGAAGTCCTGTAAGGTCAGAGGCCAACGAGATTCTCAATGATCACACATGCCAGGAGCCTGTGCGTCTTTGTGTGTTTTTCATTCATTCATTGTCTCCTTGATTGGAAGTCCTTCAGATAAGATCCTGCTCTCGTTTAGTTTCCATGGAGACATAAAACAGCCAGCGATTGACGAGTGATGACGGCGGAGAAAAAAATGGTCAGATATGTAAAATAAACGGTTAAAAAAAAAAAAAACATTGGTTTACTGATTTGACAGAGGGTAATGCTTCAACAATTTATTCACTCCATCTGTGAAATAGAAAGGGTTTAGAGTTATCTATGTTTTCTTACTGTGTAAAAAAAAAAAACATCCGAAAATGCCTTGACGACACCTTGATGTGGACTGTGGGGTATTATAAGGTGTAAGGTTTTTATATGTGAAGGATACTCCTATTAGCTTTTACTTATGAATTCTGACATTGTGGGGGGGGAAAAAAGCACATACCAAAATATTTGGATGTGAGTGAGTTGCGTCCCGTTGAGAACAGAAAGCCATCCATGTGCTTTACCTACGTTCGCGCGTGTGAGCGAACCATTTAGACAGTCTTTGATTGTTATTTGATAACAGGATAGCTTTGTTTTGCGTTTGCTGTCTGACCTACACTTGAAAAACGATACACACATATTTTGGAGAAGCCGGAGAACCGTGACCTGGGCTCTTTATCTGTCTGTCCACTGACCTCTTGGTGTCCTCACTGGGGAAGGACTCGGTGTTCCCATGAACCTTTCAGCTTTACAAGCCGTCTGATGGTGTAACGGTAGCCGGCCGTATGGTCTTAACAGCCGGGGCTCATTTGGGACTGCCTTTACGTAAAACCCTCTTCACCGTGTGCAACTGAAGCCCCTGTCGGACCTAATTCAGGTGAAAGAGTGTCTAGCTTTTAACTGCACTTAACAGTGGTCTCACGATTTCCGAAATGGGAAAAGGATTGTTCGATTGGCGGTGTTTTTTGTGGGGCCGGGGAGGGCAGCAAGACGAGCAGCCAAATAATAGCCTCTCTGAGTCCCATTTAGAGGAGCGTTTCTCAGCAACATCTTGAAAAAAAATAAATGATGTGCGCGCGCGCGCGAGTGAGCAAGTTGAAAGTGTCCCAGCAGCCATTTCCTTTACTCTATTATTCTCCCCCCCCCCCCCCCCTTTTCCCTATTTTTCCCCCCCCCCCCCCCCCATGGTTAATACTTCTCAGACGTTTTTGTTAATCTGGATAAAAACGTTCATTTCCACACGGCCGTCTGTCGGTAGCAGATCGAATCGGGAGTAGACCAGCTTCATACTTGCTGGGCCAGCACACGTTTGGTTTCAGTCGGATAGATCTGCCCGGGGCTGTCTCCCGCTGCACAGCACCGCGTTCCAGTCAGATGATGTTTGCATTGAACAGTTCCTAGCAGTCACATTTATCTCACTTTGTTTGCCTGAGCAGCAGGCTTCCTCTCCTTTGCACGCAACGTGTGTGTGTGCGCGTGTGTGTGTGCACACACCAAAGTATTTGCGTATGCTCAGCCCGTGCGCGTGTGTCTTGCGGCACACAGGTACATCTTGGTAAGGAATTGGCGCAACGAGCGCATGTGTGGTTGCGTAAGCCCTCTTGTGTACGAGAAGGGTTGGCTGTTTAATGCCCCGAAATGTCAAATTAAAGCCGATGATTCATGAATCCACTGTCTAATCATTTCTTTTGTTTCCCCTTCTCCAGGACCCGTACATCTTTGAGCCCAGTTGTCAGATGAGGGTGGATGAGTATGGCTTTTTCATCACCTGGAAGAGTGAGGGAAAGGTACCGCCACCGCGGCTTCAGATTTTGTGTAATCTCTTGTCGGCTAACAAACAGGATATGTTGATGGACGGTACACATTGTGTCTTTTCTGTTGACCTTTAAACCACCTGTACAGTAGACGGTGTTTAAAAGTCAACAGAAAAGAGAAAGAGAAGTGTGTATCTCCCAGGGCTTACGGAAGTCTATTTTCCTGAAGTAAAGCTTCCCCTCGGTCCCTGGAAACATTAAAACAGTCATGCACAGCACAATATGTACATTTAATTCAGGCAAGAGACGCAGTGGCATTTTCAAATTTCAGAACATGTATGTGCAATGTTTTTTTTCATGGAAAACTTCTAAATAGAACATATTGCGGAGCAAGAGGAAGACAAAAGAAATGTGTGCGCTGCTAGTTGAATAAAATAAATATAACCTTTGAATATCAAGCCCCCCCCCTCAAAAACAAAAAAAAATTGAATTACAACTCATCTTCCTCACACCTGACATTTTCCAAAGCTTCCTAAAGATTTTTAGATTGATTTTCTACCTTTCAGGGAGCCATTGTTTTTAATGAAATGGCTGTGTAATTTCAAAGAAGATAAGGTTATCCGTCACTTTACAACATTAACTACAGCAGGCTACATTTTCAGTTCCGTTGTTCAGTTTACTTTTTGATTCTAAAAATACAACTACCCTTATCCTTGCCTTTTAAGAGATAAGTCTACGAATCCGACCACACCTGTTTACTCTGTGTAGGGCTCCATGTGGGTGGAGATGATCCTCTGTGAGGTCTTTTACCTATGGAATCATATCTGATTCCCAATGTAAAAAGAACGTTATAGGTACTCATGACGTAATTGAGAGAACGATGTTATGGTATTACTTGCATTTGAAAAAAAACGAAGATGAATAACTTAACAGTATAACCGTATTTGCGAAAGAAACCATCCAATCCAAATGCATGGTGATCCCTCTGTTTTTGTTTTGCTTTCCTTCCTTTCCTCTCCTCACCGCTCTCCTGCTCTCCTCCTCCGTCCTCCGCTGCTTTTTCTCTCTCCGTCTCTGTATCTCTCTCCTGCAGGAAGGCCAGGTGCTCGAGTGTTCGCTCATCAACAGTATTCGCGTCGGCGCTGTCCCAAAGGTGAGACCTCGAGAAAAACAATTTCCTCCGCCGCTGCCTCCACAACAATCACGCTCTCTGCCCACCCCTACCCCGTGTTCAGTGAATGGCTCCCGCTTCGACAGTGCCGGTGTGATCTTAAGAGACCGAGACATCAGGCACCTCACTCGCGCTTCAATTAGCCACGGCTTCGGCAGCGCGTTCCATCGATCGAACGACTGACGGATCTGGAGCCCTCCGCCGAATTCTGCCGGCCAAGTTCCTCTCTCAAATATCCGATTCACCAGGGACTCTGGAGGAACATATACACAAAATATTTCACGCATCAATATTTATAGAACCCTGGCTGGTTCAGGCCGCAGGTTATATCCGAAACGCTCTTTCCGTTTTTGCGCGACTTGGCTTGTGCCTTTGACCCAGAGAGGAATAATGGAAAAACGGTGCTTCCAGCCCTATTACGAAGGGCTGCCGGACAACCACTGGGTGAGGGAGTTCACCCGGCGGGATCAAAAGCTCACGGATAGAAGACACCCTGTCTCTGTCAGAATCATTTTCCGTTCGAGGCCCGACAGAAGACACTGGGGTGTGCTGTGTCCATAACCTGTTTGTGCGTGTACCGTTCAGAGCAGGGGGGGGGGGGTCTGTTAGTTTGTTGCGCCGTAAGAGGACGCGTGCCTGTGTACATGCGGAAGGTCACGTATACAGATACTGCAGCTCCTCCCGTTTTGTTCAAACACTGCGAGCTCCTCTGTAAGTAGCCGCCAAAGAGCAACCGACGGCAGGGCTTCTCCTCGGAGGTGAAATGCGCTTGCACCAGCTCCGAGGCCTGTTTGCACATAATCCAATGAAGGCGAAAAGACGAATGGCTTCGCAGGATTGCTGGCTGGGACTCTAACACAGCGGAGCCGGTCGCCGCTTGCTGTTAATTCAATCGCCTGGCAAAAAATACATCGCCATCTTCAGGTGGACGGTGGCGAAATCTGATTTGAAAAGATGAGAGGCAGGAGTCGAGCTGTGTGTTTGATCGCCAGAAAGAAAGGTGTCTCTGATTTGATCATGAGTATGTAGTCACTCCATGATGAGCTACAGCTAGAATGTATATTGGGAGGAAAATCACCAGGGCAATATTTTTCAAAGCATATATATTATGTATATAATGCATATTTTCTCACTTTTCATCATATTAGATGTTATTTAGATACTTTTCTTGGTTTTGGTTCATCTGAACATGGTCATTTGGACCAATGACGGGGTCAGTTTCATTTTCCATATGGTGCCTCACACCACTGGCTGGTCACATTAACCATGACCCACATTCAGATTCCTTCTAAACACCGTACTCTCCTGGATGAGGCCAATGTGTCACAGATGATGGGCATGATCATGTAACCAAGATTTATTTCGTTTCAAATGCTCAATCATTTTGTTTCCTGACTTTTCTGTGTGCTCGGAATTCAAAATGATTTTCTACAATGCCTGCTGCGTGATTGTTTTTCTGTCTCCGAAAATATTTCTCCTTACTCACCACCTAGCGCTGGAAATGTTTTGATCGGCTCTCCGGGTTTCCAGTCTGAATCCTTTTGATGTGCTCAGACCTTGTCATCAATCTTTGAGATTGAGGTGTCAAAAACACACTGTTGCAACCATAGAGCCTCGCAAAAATACTTGTTGCTGCACTGTGTTGAATTCCTCAATGATCTGTGGCGCTGTTGGACGACTTTAAAGGACTCAGGACTTCTTTCTTTTGAATACTTGAATGTGTTCTTTTATGATGGATACGGGTGGCATCCCTCTTAATGCTTCAAGTCTCCTGAGCGTGACACATGCTGTAAGTCCTCATATAGCAATAAACATACCAACATCCGTCTCTCTTAGCCGCCCTCCCTTTGTGTTTTCTTGTCAGTGACTGTTTTTCTGCAATAATACCAGACTGTCCTTGGAGATTTTTTTTGGCCATTCCCTCCGCTCTCTACACTCCTGTATTTTAAATCATTTTGCACCTGGAAAAAAAGCACTCCTTTGCTTTATCGCCAGGTTGCTCGCCCCCCTGCCCTTATGTGTCTGCACACAAACACTGAATCACTTGTTCTCCCTCCCTCCTTCTCAGGACCCAAAGATCTTGTCATCGTTCGAGGCCATTGGGAAGACGGAGGCAGACCTGGAGGGCTGTATCATCTGCATCTGCAGTGGCACAGACCTGGTCAACCTGAGCTTCATGTTCATGGTGGCAGAGAGCCCCGACACCGCCAGGGTAAGTACACTGCACACGTCAACAGATGTTGAGATGGCTTCTGAACATTCTCTGTGCCTGTGTTGGCCATGCACGTAGCTTTGTTAAATCAGCTCGGCAATGTGGACTATTTTGTTGAGTAGGATTTTCCGTGTGTTTGCTTCACGCACATATATCCAAACGTACACACACTCAACATTCAGGCCCTCCCGTCAGCAATAATGACCCTCTGCTTCAACTTAAACAAGACTCCTCAAAGCCCCAGGATGCAGTCTGGGCAAACACTTCAATTTACTTCACTGATGATCAGCAAACAAAGCCAGCAGAAACCCTGCTTAGCACCTGGCCGACTCATTCAACATTCATTCAACATAATTTCCCCAATGTGTTATGTCAAGGATAAAAGAACGCCACGACACAGAAAAAATACTCGATTCAGCAACGGCAAGTTGGCAGGTGAACAGTTACCGACTCTACTTATAAACCAACTCCTAGAGCGCAAGTGACCTTGCTTTATTCTGATCAATAGACACTTTTGGAATGAGATCTTTCTGTCTCATTTAATTTCTACTTCGGTTTGTCTTGCTCCTCTCTATCTCTCTCGCGCGCGCTCACCTTCTCTCTCTTTATTCTTTCTCTGATTTCCACTATTCTCATCCAGGAAAAAGCTCTTGGAGAATCCTGAGTGTCTTGAGTTCTCTCCCCCTTCTCTCTTCTCCTGCACTCGCCAAGCTCATTTGTTCCAATTAAATACTTAAATCTTTAAATAAGACATCGCAAATATGTCGCTTTAATTTAAATTAAATTTTGGTTTACTTTAGGTTTTACTAAAAACAGCAGGGCAATGGAGTGTGTGTGTCAAAGACTATCTGTAGCTTCAGATTAATGTCCATTTGATTGGCAGGAGAGTGTTTATTGTAGCTGGACAGGCTTTTAGCTATAATAAGCTGCCGTGCCCACCTTTATTGGAAGTATAAAATATGTCCCCGAGTGCAATAATGTGCCTCATAAATGAGTGTTTAAACAAAAAGGTCTGAAGCACAAAGACTTTGGCTCTACTTGTTCAAATCAATTTGATGTTGATGTTTTGAACAACAAAGTGCTGTACAATATCAAAATCCATTCTGGCCATTTTGGATTCTAGGCCACTTCACGGGGAAGAAAATCGAGGCAAAAACAAAAAACAGTTAAAGTCAGCTACTGTCTCTTCCATCAGGCACAGATCCTCTGTGGCCCAAAAGCTTTAGCAGTAATTGAAAGACACAACGCCAAAGCCGGAAAAAGCAGTCAGTTTTTGTTTTTTGTTTTTTTTCCTCACCGAGTCTGCCAGATAGATAGCTTAATCAATACTGACTCAATGACTTACAAAAAATTATTGATGGAAGTAAACGGTGAATTTCTGCACAGATTTCCATCGGTTACATTTAGATCTGCTGTTGGTGTAGGGGAATTGTTTGATTGCTGACAACTGCCGAATAAGAAATCCCACTAGAATTGACTTAACAGTCACAGTAAAGTTGGCCTTTGTGAAAATATTTTCTTCATGCATTAAAAGATGTCAGTTTTGACAAAAAAAACATTCAAAACCAGTTAGAAACCAGTTAGTTGTGATATTCATGCAGTTCCCATGAGAACAAGTTTTTGAGTTGATAGGTGTTATAAATGATGTTTGCACTCCAGAGAGCTCACTGCCACAGGGTAACCAATGATATTCTTGCAGCACCCTGAAGCAGGAAGGCACGCACGCACGCACGCACGCACACACTGATCCAGGCACGCACTCGCAAACTCCCCCACAGTTTAAAACATTCATTCCTGCTATTTCTGTGCTTTTCCTTTGCTCTCTCTCGCATGCACGCACGCACGCGCACAATATGCACACATACATATAAGGAGAGAGAGAATGAGCGTGTCGACTTGTGTGTTTATACACGCACTCGCACGCAAAAACACACTATGACACCGTCGGCACAGCCCAGCATGCAGGTGGCCCCAAGTAGCAGACCTCGGGGAGATGACAGTTATTTACATCAGCAGACACACACTCACACCGGTGCACGCATGCACGCACGCCTTCATGGGCACCACATGCCCAAACAGACGACCCCTGCTGCACCCTGTTATCTCGTTTCATGCTTTTCTAATGACGTCGGTGATCATTTGCCGCTGCGCGAAGGGAAGGCGACACCGGGCTCGAGGAGCGAGAGACATTCAGTGACGGGAAACCAGGGGGGTCGAAAACGTCTTTGATTATCACCCTCAGCGTTGCTTCTGTCGATGCAGTGAGCAGGGCATTTATATGGTGTCGCAAGGCCTTCTCTGGCTGTTTGTCTACCCTTCACTGCCTGTGGCCTTGAAACTGCTCGCGGTGTTTATCGCCGTGTGTTTTCGTGTGCGCGTGTGTTCCCGACTGTCCAATCAAAACATTCGACTTTGCGTGTGAATTAAGAGGCGCTTTCAAATGCAATACACACTTAGCAACCCGTGTACTATAAACAGTGGGGTGTATGTTAGTATGTCGTGTGTACAGAAGATAAGAATGGGTGTGTTCTTAATGCTTTTGTGTGCTCGTTTTGCAGAAGTGGATCGAGGGTTTAAGGTCAGTGATTCACAACTTTAAGGCCAACAACGTCTGCCCAATGACCTGCCTCAAGAAACAGTGAGTACATTTTGCTGCACACTTTCAACGTGTCCTCATTGTCCTATTTGTGTTTTCTATGCTCTGAACATTTCATCAATTCAGTGTAATTTTCTCGAGAAATGCATATGTGATAATATTCGGATGAGAAATAAGCCAGGTTCCTTCTCTCCTTTAGTTGGATGAGAATGTGCTTCCTGACCAATGTGAATGGGAAAATTCCTGTGAGAGGGTAAGAGTAAATTGCTGCAGTATTTTGTAAACTTCTTTTGATTAATTTTTTTATTTTTTCCTGGAAAATAATTTCATCTACTGTGATTCAATCGTCTTTATTCCACTGTTCTAGCAATAACCCTTTCCCTCCCTGTGTTTTATAGAATTACACGGACATTTGCATCAGGGAAGACAGAGAAAGGGATTTTTCAGGCTCTGAAGGACCTGGGCCTTCCTAGTGGAAAGGTCAGATGCTCACCATGCATGCATCTCTGTTGTGTGCGTGTGCGCCTGTTAAGGCTGCCATTAGTTATGACGACACCGATTAACCACACACTTGTTTTCCATCCTCAGAACGATGAGATTGAACACACGGATTTCACCTACGACATTTTCTACGCGCTCACACAGAAGATCTGTCCTCGCACAGACCTTGAGGAGCTCTTCAAGCAAATGTGAGTCTCCTTTTTTAACCCGCCTGACCTCTTTCCTTTTTTAACTTCGATGTATGTTGGGTTTTTTTACCTCAAAAAATTAAATGTCATAAAACTTTCAAATTAACATCTTAATGTAGAACCCATTTTGCCATATAGCTGAATAGAACAATCATATTCACTTTACCAACAAACAACAACTGTGAGATACTGCATCTTGTCGGAAACAATCGGGACAAATGTTTCTGCGCCTGCTGCACTAACTGTGTCTGGACAGCCTAACCTGCTTCCACAGTTCAACTTTAATTATGTTTAACCTAATGACAACATTTAATACAGAGTGCTGATGAACGTGTCGTTACTAAAAGTGTAACATTGAACGATGATCTTCTTTAAAGGCCGCTTTCTAATTTTAACCGACTGTGGGAATGACTGTGAGGGTGTCCATATTGAGGAGCATAACATTTTGTTTTGTTTTTCCTAATTAATTCCTTTGCAGCAATGGGAACAAAACTGATTATTTAACTGTAGACCAGTTAGTCAGCTTTCTGAATGAAGTAAGCTCTTTATCATTCATTAACTTCTCCGTGTATCTGGCTTGCCCGTGCCCCTCTGTGCAGCTCCCCTGCTTATCCCCTCCCCGCCCCGCCGTCGGTGGAAGTTGCCCTCCAGCCCAGACTGCACATCAGCCAACTCTCATTCAACCTCCATTGACGAAACGGGGAAAAACTTTCCGGCAGTCTGCGAGGGCAACTTCAACCAATGACCCTGTTCTGCATGCTCCTCCTGTTCCCCTTCTTCGCCTTACTGCGGCTGGCCTTAGCGGGTCTGATTGGGGTTGCCGTGGCAACCGGCGGATAGAGGTTTACCATCCTGTAGCCTCCCGCTTGGCTCATCTTGTTTCCTGCTGTCTGCTGTGTGTGGCCGTGCTCATTGTGGCTGAATACCTGCTTAGGTCCTCTCCTGTGCAGTCCCCTGTGTGCCGCATCGTGACCAGGCCTGTGGCTCATGTTTTGGATGCACCAGTAGACCCACAGCTTTTGACTTAACAGCCTGGGCTGTGGCGTTGTAATCATGTTTTGATGCTGTTGTTGTGCTACTGTAGAACTGCCTTGAGTCCCCGCCACTTGTATGATTTTTTTCCTACCCTTTAAAGCAAACCACTTCACCTGTTTGGCTCAGTTTTGTGTGGATATCCAAGTACGAAATTCTGTTTGTTACATCTTGTCTAGAGATAAGTGCTTTTTATTGAAGGCCCTGTTAAGTTGAGCATTAAAAGAAAATATTTACATTGACAACCTATGAATAGCTTTCTATTTACAAACGTTTCATTAAACCAACCCCTGTTCTGTGCCGGTGCAGGGTATTTTTATCTTGTATACACCTTTTGTTTGGAATTAACTGCCTGTGTGGATATTTTTGGGTGTGCGTGTTGCTCTACAGAATCAGCGAGACCCGAGGTTGAATGAGATTCTGTTCCCGTTCTACGACCCTAAGAGAGCCATGCAGATCATTGAGAAATATGAAAGGGATGACCAGCTGAAGAAGAAAGGTAAAATGTTGTAGACTGTGCTGCCATCTGCCTGTGAAGCAGTCAAACTACACTATGCCGCATCAGCATATTGGAATAACGGTAATTAATGTGTGGAACAAATTGGAACTTCATCCATTCATTCCAAATCAAAGCACATATCCGCAAAAATGTGTCTTTGGAGACAACTCAGGAAAATTACTTAGTGTATGAATATTTCACATTTGTCATATTTGTCTATGATTGGGCAAATTTATGGGGCATTCTTGCCATGGTAATGCTACATTGTTGAATATTTCTGTAGCTTGTTCCATCAGCGTACATTTACGATATTGCAATTAATACATGTGGAAATGCTATTAAGGAAGATTTTAAAATGAGCGGACATCTGAGTATTCAGACTTTTCAACTGCAAAGACTGTTACCGGGTCTGCATGAGGGTACAATCCTAGATCTACATAGATATGTGTTGGTCGGTTTGGTCTATATTTTCATCTTCTGCTGCCGGCAGCACTTTCAGTCACGTCTAATCTGACAAACTGAACGCAGCACTTAAGTATCCATTAATGAAATCAATGTCTGCTAAATAATGTGGAGCAGCAGACTATGCTTTATAAAAATGTAATAGTGTTAATATGTCTTGTGTACATTGTATCTCGCCTCTAAATCAGGAGTGATCACTGCTGCCCCTTTGTTTTAAAGATAAATGTGCATGAATGTCACATTACATGATCAAGAGCCACTGAGTTATTACAGAACCTCTGCTCTTTATATAAACCTTTCCACAGGGAGTCACTTTATCAGTGCAGTCACCTGGCATGTGCTGAAGAGTTAATACTCAGAGTGCATTGAGCCTGTTCAGGGCAACTCAGTTGGGTTTTGAAACTTTATCACTGAAACAGGCCCGACATATGCAAACTGTGGAAGTGAAACACGAGCAGTATACTTGTATTTACAACTTACTTGCAATCAAATCCAAGAAATCGCATCTGAAACAACAAAGTATTTTCTATTTTATTGAAAGGCGGGCCTAACCGAATCATCCGCCTTATTATTTCATTATGAAACCCAGTTGACCCCCCCTCCTCCCCATCTCTTCTTTCCCAGCTCTCATGTCCAGTGACGGGTTCTGCAGGTACCTGATGTCGGACGAAAACGCTCCGGTTTTCTTGGACCGACTGGAGCTATACCAGGACATGGACCAGCCACTGGCCCACTACTTCATCAGCTCCTCTCACAACACTTACCTGACGGGCCGACAGTTTGGCGGGAAGTCCTCGGTAGAGATGTACCGCCAGGTTCTGCTGTCTGGATGCAGGTACACAGACGTGTCATGGCCTGTGACGATGGCGTAGACGCACATACAGACCGACACACACAGCATTGGGATTAGCTCAAGCTGTTGTTAACAAAACGCGCAAATGATGTCCCATAGACGTGGGTGGGTGACGGCATCCTCTGTGTTTTCCCTGCTGTCAGATGTGTGGAGCTGGACTGCTGGGACGGGAAAGGAGAAGATCAGGAGCCCATCATCACTCACGGCAAGGCCATGTGCACAGACATCTTGTTTAAGGTGAACACACGCACTCGCCCAACCCCAGCATGCTAAAACATTAGTGCAACCGGTGTGGGACTCTCCTCGTGTGTGCCTGCCCTCTAGTGTTGAGGGAACAGTATTGTATTTATCATTGTATTGCCGTTCTCCTTTTGAATGTTCCTCTTTTTCTCTCTCCTCTTCCAACAGGATGTTATCCAAGCCATCAAGGAGACAGCATTTGTCACCTCAGAGTACCCTGTCATTTTGTCCTTCGAAAATCATTGCAGGTAGAAAGCAAGCGTGTTCTTGTTTTGCATCGGCTTTAATGCTCATCTGTGAATACTACATGGACGCAACTCTGAGTGTATGTCTGTGTCACCAGTAAACCACAGCAGTACAAGATGGCCCGATATTGTGAGGAGATCTTTGGCGACTTCCTCCTCAAACAGTCTCTGGAAAGCTATGTGGTGAGTGGTTTTCCCTCGATCTACTACGGTGCCTTTATTACAGCAGGATAATGGTGATGCTCGTTTAACTTAACAATTGTGTTCTCTCTGCCAGCTGGAGCCTGGTCGCCCTTTACCCTCACCAAGTGAGCTCAAACGTAAAATCCTCATCAAAAACAAACGTTTGAAGCCCGAGGTGGAACAGAGTGCGTGCCCGACTTATTTTACCGAGGTTATCTATTCAAAATGACTTTGGTTCTACTCAAAGCTTGTGTTGTAACGTGTGTGTCTCTTTATTGTGTAATACAGAGCAGCTCGAGGCCTTTAAGAAACACATGGAGGCAGGAGAGACCAACACCCCTGCCATCATTATGGGAGAGGAGAATGAGGATGAGACGGAGAACGGTCAGTCTGTGGATATACTGCATGTGGAATGGTTCACTGTAACACACACACTGTGTACTTCATGGACCATATGTTATGCTTGGCTTATCCTCCTTACCCAGCAGCATGAGCGGTGCAAAGGAGGTCGTTTTTGAAGGCTGACATTTATGTTAATATTGTATGACGGGTTAATGATAAAAACTTACTACTTACTACTTTATTGCACGCAGTGACGTCCGATTGCTTAGTGTCACAGCTGGATGTATCATGGAAGGAAAATCTAACTGAGGAAAACGTGCTCCGATCTTTGTTTTTGTGTGGGTGTAGGAGAAAAAGAGGCAGAAGACAAGGATTTGAATTCAGAGGCTCCCAGTCTGTCCGAGGCAACGAGTGAGAAAGAAGCCAACAGTGTTTCCCAGAGCAACTCTGTCAGCACGAAGAAGCAGGAACAACGCAGCAACAGTATCAAGAAGGTGGGTGGCTCTTTGGTGATTGACTGGGCACCTCTGATTATAGGTGGATAGATATGTGTACTTTATCCATCCCATACCGGGTAATTAGAATACAACATATACACACACACACACACGCACACGCACACGCACACGCACACGCACACGCACACACACACACACACACACACACACACATATATAAATAAGAAAGAAAGAAAGAGTGTACATCGATTTAGATTGTTTAGATTGTACTCTGTCAGACAGAGGTGAGGTGTTGGGAAGGTTTTCTTGTCACAGGCCTTGTGACAATGAATCGGTATGAGTCTTTTGGGAAAGGTTCTCTGCTGCCTAAGGCGGGCCTTGAAAATCCTCCCATCCCAAAGTGTCCACTTCAACAAATAGAAAATAAATAAGAAATCAGAATTTAACACTGTAAAAAAATCTAACACAAAACGTCACAATGCCCCTTCCCACATTGACCCAAACCCGAGTCTGCCATCGCAGCCCAAGTAGTACGTACGAAGTAGGAAATTGTTGCGTGTGTGATGTTAAACATAATTATTGGTACATCCACTAACAGTGAAGCACACACATTATACAATAATGGGAGTTCTAATTGGAGTCATCGTTGTTTTGTTGTGTCCAGGTGCCAGATGACGAAGTCACTGAGATTTCTGAAGCCACAGAGGTACCAGACGCCACCGACATCTCTGAAGCATCTGAGCAAGACAATAACAAGAAGGCAAGCCCCTATCTGCTGCCACTAGTTCTCTCTCACACTCAATCACCACTCGTGTCTGAAGTTGTTTTTTTTTCTCATCTCCGTGCTCTTCTGTGTTCTATGTACAGGGCGGAGATGTGGCAGAAGACTCTGAAGAGGCTCTTATAGCTCAGTACACCTACGTGGGAGCCACCACTAACATCCACCCGTATCTCTCAGCCATGGTCAACTACGCACAGCCAGTCAAGTTCCAGAGTTTCGATGTGGCAGAAGGTGAGCTTTGGCATCGTCCTTTGACGTCGATTAATGCAATGTATGACCAACCTAGAGATTGTCATTCTTAACAATCCTAAAGATAGTAATATAATACATCTTAACTCTAAAGAAACTACTCAGGTGCTTTTGTCTTTGCACGTTTTTATGTGTCGCACAGTCCAAATATGAATGTCAAACTAATTTAGCTTCACTCACTGCTCTTTATTTTTCTGTCTCGCAGAAAGAAACATCCACCACAACATGTCATCTTTTAACGAGTCCGTTGGCCTGGGTTATCTGAAGACTAATGCCATAGAGTTTGTCAAGTATCCTTTAAAATCAATGAAAAAGACTGGAAAATGTGTATTTAGGAGGGGCCAGCATGTATTTAAACATACTACAACACCATATCAGTAAATCTTTCAGGACAGTATAATATGAACTTCCACTATTCATTTATTCACCTGAACACATCTATAAGTCTCTCTGATAAAATCTTAATTTAATAAGGTCACCCAATCCAGAGCTTAAGGCTGATGGTTCTTAGCCATATTTGTTTCCACTCTGCTGTTGGAACATAACTGGAGGCCTCTGGAGGCCTGTGTGCCTTGGCCTGACCCGCATGCACACATACACTTGCCGCTCTCTCCAGTGGGACTGCATGACCCAAGCTGTTCCCACTAAAAATAGCCGTGCAGTCTGTTCTACGCACGCACGCTCTAACCCATACACACACATGTGCTGGAACACACATGGTCTCCCTCTGATTTCCTTTTTTTTTTATTAATTTCCCTGAGCGTCAGTGCAGCTACAACAAGCGTCAGATGAGCCGTATCTACCCCAAAGGGGGCAGGGTGGAATCCAGTAATTACATGCCTCAGATCTTCTGGAACGCAGGCTGCCAGATGGTCTCACTCAACTTCCAGACTCCAGGTACCACAGCACGCAACATGGGACCTCTGACCTCAAACACACCCATAGCAGTATTCAAGTCAACCTTTTGCTCAAAGAAGGTGCAGCATGCGGTGACCTTTTGATTACAGACTCGCACATTATAAGCCCCTTAAATGATCTATGTAATCCTGAATAACATGAACCCGATGATCAACAGCCTGCCCGAACCCAACTGTCTTGCCATGTTACACATCCATACATACACAAGCCAAGCACAAAAACATTTCGACTGGAAGATAAATTTTTTTATCACTTCACAGGGTCATTTGACTCAAATCCCATTTTCCTCACTTACTGCTAGGTGCCTTGCCAATATTTTATTGGCAAAATGTGTATGTGGCAAAAAATAGGGTTGTGGTTGTTGCACGCAATCAACCAATCAGAGTGTTTTCTTCCGTTTAAAAGCCAGCTACACTTTGCAGATTGTGACTTAAAGGGCAGGTTGTCTCGGTAGTAAGAAACTGCAGAGGCAATGGTTTCGCTCCACACTCGCACAAATGATCTGCGTGTGTATTCATGACGCGTAGTGGCACTTGACATGTAAGAAGAGCCCAATGAGATGTAGTCTGTGCAAGAGGTGTTTGCATGTCATTTTGCAGCATCAGACCACGCATGCATGTGAGGTTTCTGAACACACCTACATCGTGCGGGATTGCCTGTTGGAAAACAGCTGCTGTCCCACGGCCAGAGGCAAGAGGGGTCAGACCATATGGCTCGCTGGGAGCAGAGCATGTGCAAGAGTTAGAGGGGTGGGCAAGTGACTCACAAAGGGGGTGGGGTTACACAAGAGGCGGAGCATCTGTGATGGAGGAATAAATGGTTAGAGGGAAGCAAAATGGATGTCAGGGGAAACGTTAAAACGTCTCCACAGAAATGCATGCGATTAAGTGTATTGTCGATTGCTTTGTGTGAAATGTGAGAAGCAGCTGTCTATACGCCTGTGTTCCTATAGCCCACTCATCCTCTCGTATGTCTCCCCTCTCTCTTAGACCTGGCCATGCAGTTGAACCAGGGAAAGTACGAGTACAACGGCTCAAACGGGTGAGAAAAGCGCCTCGTTCCGATCCCGAGCTCAGTCCCATCGGCCCCTCTCCCGCCCCTCTCTGAAACTCATCAATTAAAGCTCGTCACATCTCATTAGTGGTTGCCAGCAGCGACCGTAGCTACCGTCTACCCCGAGAGCCAATGACTGCTTTAGAGCGGCAAGCTCCTCTTCACTCGTCTCTGCGGCTCCCCGCAGTCATCCCTCATCCTCGCTTCGTCGTCGTCTTCGTCCCTGGGCTCTAATACTGTCCCGGAGGGCAGCGATTTAACTGCTAATGCCGTAAATCTCCTCCGTGGGGAGATCGGGGCTTTTGCAGACACCCATCATTACTAATGTCACTACGGTGGGCCCCTGGCTATCACAAAAAACTCCCACGCACAAAGCCTCAGTACTTAAGTTTCAGCAGATCATTAGAGTGCAGCGCTGAAGCTAAAAATATATTATATCAGAAATAATCTCATCTAAAAGACTAAATTATTGTGTGTGTGTGTGTGTGTGTGTGTTAGGTACCTGCTGAAACCCGACTTCATGCGCCGGTCAGACAGGATGTTTGACCCTTTCTCAGAGACACCAGTGGATGGTGTCATTGCTGCCACTTGCAGTGTACAGGTCAGGAAAAACCTGAATAACTGCGTTTAAACAAAAGTTATCCATTGAGGAGAAGACACTGTCATGTTTATATGAGGCATAGTTCCTAGGTTTGCTTTTCTCACGCCATATGATACTCTTTCGTAAGTTCAGAGTTGAACTCGTGCTTACTCTGTCAAGAATGGGATCAAATAAGAGTGAATTGAAGACCGAGGTGTTTTTTTCACTTCAGGTGTTCTCGGGACAATTCCTGTCTGACAAGAAAATTGGCACATATGTTGAGGTCGACATGTATGGGCTGCCAACGGACACCATCAGGAAGGAGTTCCGCACACGTATGGTGATGAACAATGGGCTGAACCCCGCCTACAATGAGGAGCCCTTCGTCTTCAGAAAGGTAGTGAGAGATATATATATACACACACATATATGCACTGTGGTGCAAGCTGTAGTGATTTGACAATAGGGGGAGGAGCAAGCCAATGAGTTTGCGTTGTGTTTTTGTCAAGTTAAAGCGGAAAATAATTACGTCACTGTACGTTTGGCTGTGTTTAATCTCACTGAAGAAAGGGGTGAGGGACAACTAAGGAAAGCACAAAAAAAAGAACAACAGAAACAAACAATTGGAGGTGTAGAAATAGAAGGGTCTATGTGTGTGTGTGTGTGTGTGTGTGTACAACCAATAGTGCTGCTCTCAGCAGAATGAGGAGTCTCTCAGCCATGACTGTGACTCCAGCTTCCTAACACACACCATCAATCACAGCCTGCCGCAGTGCTACTCTGCACGCACGCACGCACGCACGCACACCGGTATCGAAGAAGGGCATCACAAGCAATGCTGCTGGCAAGACTTGTTTCTCACATCTACACAGAGAAATACTGCCACACCTTTTGCATGCATGTATACACAGTGCTGTCAAGATGACTCGGAGCAGAAAATACGCACAAGCAGCACCCACACACAGTACACCGGCAAAGGCTACGTTTGCTTAAGCATACACGAATGCGGCGCCCATTCATCTCCAGTGAGCATTCCCTCGGCCGTATCTCTTACCTTCCTCTCCATCTCGGTATTAATCATCCTCCTCTCGCCGTTCACTTATCTCCTCACACACAAGGCCAGTTAAGGCTGGCTCCCTCTCTTCTTCTTTTTTTTTTTTTTTCAAGGGTGTACACACACAACCTCGTCCACAGACACAAGTTTCATTCACTCATACACACACGCGCACGCACACACGCACACACGCACACACACACACACACTAGATATACTCCCTGGATTTGTACTAGCTGTGAAAATTGCTTTTCAGTCCTAGATATGCTTTGCGTTCCATCTACTATCATGCTGCTTCCCTGTATCACACTGTGACTGTCCCCTGATCATTCCCCCTGCCCTTTCCTCATTGACCTTTGCCTTTGATTAAGCCGTTCAAGTGCAGGGGCTCCAACATATTTTCGTCACGAACCAAGTTTCAAACCAGAATGATTTCTTGTTCCTCTTTATTCCTATTATTATGATAATTAGTTTTGAACCTTGGTTGATTGCCCCTCCCATCCTCCCTACTTTTCTTGTCTTCTGCCCCTCCCAGGTGATCTTACCAGATCTTGCAGTACTGCGGATCGCAGTCTATGACGACAACAACAAGCTGATTGGGCAGCGCATCCTCCCTCTCGATGGCCTGCAGGCTGGCTACCGCCACATCTCTCTGAGGAACGAGGGCAACAAACCTCTGTCATTGCCCACCATCTTCTGCCAAATTATCCTCAAGACCTACGTGCCTGATGGATTTGGAGGTGAGTGCAACAGGAACGCGCACACACACAAAGTCTTCGTTTCAGTAGTAATTTGACGACACATTTGATACGTTTAATATTGCATTTAACTTTTTTAGTAAATAGTAATGTGCTGTCTGTAAGAGAACAGTCGGCACTCGCAGTAACAAATTCAGGCCTCCTTAATTATCGCCTGCGAGCGTCTAAAGCCTGCTAGTTGTTATAATTTTTTAATTAGTAATCAACATGAATCCGTGTATGAAACTATGCCGTGGTGGGTCCTTGAATTTATTGTTTTAGGGCCTGAAGGTGAAGTTTTTGAATTGGATGTTTAAGAAGGTGTGGGAACCCTGATTCATCGTTTTTTTGCACACTTGAACACCTTTTTACGTATTCATATTATTCATACTATATATACTGATATAGTGGCTTCTGTAGGCTGTGGGGGGAGCCCACTCCCCTGCTCACTTTATTTGGTTTGAACATACAGAGGGATGGCATGATGTTCCAAATGATCATGGCAGTTAATCTGCAGTAAAATAGTAAAAAAAAAAGGCAGAGGAATACAAATGAGCAGGGCAATAGAGCTGTCATTACGTAGAGCCAAGGGCTTATTGTAAAAATACCAACAACCTTTTAAGTGATTTCTTTTAAATGTTTTGGTTGGCTGGAAATAAAAGTAGCAAGTCATAAAGGGTATTTGATCAGTATAAATCTGTCAAAGAACAGTTCTCCAATGTTCAAATTGGTTCATCTTCTCTGTTCCCTATGCTTACTCATCATTTTGTGTGTTTCAGCAATTGTGGATGCTCTATCAGACCCAAAGAAGTTCTTGACCATAGCAGAAAAGAGAGCTGACCAGATGAAAGCGTTGGGAATTGACACGGTAGGCGACAACAAACACTTGTTTACACAAATCAGAAAACAATAGGGTAGAGGCAAAAATAAAGTGAGGAATGTGGAAACATCATGGTATAGCATGTCGTCAAAAATGGGAAAAAAAACTAAAAAAAAACGCCTTACTTTAGCCTTATGTCAGCCAAAAAGTGAAAAAGGTCAAAACTCGAAACTCGCACAGTAACATTGGCAGGGCCTCAAAATAGGGTAGGTGCGAAAATAAAGTGAAAAAAGTGAGTACTTCCTAGTTTTTGGGGACTTTTCTGTCGTCCAAAATGTGGCAAAAACAGGCCTTACTATATATAGCCTTACCTTCGGCCCAAAAACTCAACATTTTCAAAAATGTCGAAAACACTCGAAACTCGCACAGCAGCATCGACAGGGCTTCAAAATAGGGTAGGTGCAAAAATAATGTGAAGAAAGTGAGTACTTTCTAGTTTTTGGGGACTTTACTGTCGTCCAAAATGTGCCAAAAAATACGCCTTAATATAGCCTTACCTTCGGCCCAAAAATTTAAAATTTTTCAAAAATGTCGAAAACACTTGAAACTCGCACAGCAGCATCGGCAGGGCTTAAAAATAGGGTAGGTTTTTCACTTAATTTTCGCACCTACACTATTTTTAGGCCCTGCAGATGCTACTGTGCGAGTTTCGAGTGTTTTCAAAATTTTTGACTTTTTGGCCGAACATAAGGCTATAGTAAGGCGTTTTTTTAGATTTTTAAAACATTTAGACGACACGCTATACTATGACGTTTTCACTTAATTTTGGCACCTACACTATTTTTTAGGCTCTGCAGATGCTACTGTGTGAGTTTCGAGTGTTTTTAAATTTTTGACTTTTTGGCCTAACATAAGGCTATAGTAAGGCGTTTTTTTGGGCAATTCTTTGATTTTTTTGACGACATGCTATAATATGAGGTTTTCACTTTTTTCAATTGATTTTCGCACCTACCCTATTTTTAGGCCCTGCCAATGCTATTGTGCGAGTTTCGAGTGTTTTGACATTTTTGACTTTTTGGCCCAACATAAGGCTATAGTAAGGCGTTTTTGGGCAATTTTTTGAATTTTTGACGACATGCTATACTATGACGTTTTCACTATTTTCACTTAATTTTCGCACCTACATTATTTTTAGGCCCAGCAGATGCTACTGTGCGAGTTTGAAGTGTTTTTAAATTTTTGACTTTTTGGGCGAACAAGGTTATAGTAAGGCAATTTTTTTTAGATTTTTAAAAAATTTTGACGACATGCTATACTATGACGTTTTCACTTTTTTCACTTGATTTTCGCACCTACCCTATTTTTAGGCCCTGCCAAAGCTACTGTGCGAGTTTCGAGTGTTTTGAAATTTTTGACTTTTTGGCCGAACATAAGGCTATAGTAAGGCGATTTTTTGAGATTTTTAAAACATTTTGACGAAATGCTATACTATGATGTTTTCACTTTTTTCACTTGATTTTCGCACCTACCCTATTTTTAGGCCCTGCCAATGCTATTGTGCGAGCTTCGAGTGTTTTGAAATTTTTGACTTTTTGGCCGAACATAAGGCTATAGTAAGGCGTTTTTTTGAGATTTTTAAAACATTTTGACGACATGCTATACTATGACGTTTTCACTTTTTTCACTTGATTTTCGCACCTACCCTATTTTTAGGCCCTGCCAATGCTATTGTGCGAGTTTCGAGTGTTTTGACATTTTTTACTTTTTGGCCGAACATAAAGCTATAGTAAGGCAATTTTTTGGCCCTTTTTTGAATTTTTGACGACATGCTATACTATGACGTTTTCACTTTTTTCACTTAATTTTGGCACCTCCCTATTTTTAGGCCCTGCAGATGCTACTGTGCGAGTTTCGAGTGTTTTAAAACGTTTGACTTTTTGGCCGAACATGAGGCTCTAGTAAAGCGTTTTTTGGGCCATTAAAAAAAAAAATTGACAACATGTTATACTATGACGTTTTCACTTTTTTCACTTGATTTTCGCACCTACCCTATTTTTAGGCCCTGCCAATGCTATTGTGCGAGTTTCGAGTTTTTTGACATTTTTGACTTTTTGGCCAAAAATAAGGCTATAGTAAGGCGTTTTTTTGGGCTATTTTTTGAAGTTTTGACGACATGCTATACGATGACGTTTTCACTTTTTTCACTTAATTTTCGCACCTACACTATTTTTAGGCCATGCAGATGCTACTGTGCGAGTTTCGAGTGTTTTGAAATTTTTGACTTTTTGGCCGAACATAAGGCTATAGTAAGGCAATTTTTTTTAGATTTTTTAAAAATGTTGACGACATGCTATACAATGACGTTTTCACTTTTTTCACTTAATTTTCGCACCTACCCTATTTTTA